>OY829543.1:31421199-31969324 GCA_963691705.1 Viola odorata | reverse complement strand
TCTAAGGGTATAAATTTCTAGAAATGGACTCTAGAATTTTGGATTTCAATTATCAATTTCTTTTGAGTGAATTTTTTATTTTTTTCTTATAAATGAGAAAATGACCATTTTACTCGTTTTTTTCTTCAATATCTCAATTTTATGGTAAAGTTTTTTTTCAAGGGTATAAACTTGTCGAAAATTGACTATAGAATTTTTCTCAAAGCTATAGCTTGATGAGATGGACTCCATAATTTTATATTTCAATTTGAATTCTTTTTTTGTATTTGTATTAAATTGTTCTCTTAAATATAACAAAATGATCATGTTACCCTTCTACTCCAAAATCTCTAAAATTTATTGTAAAAAAATTTTCTAAGGGTATAAATTTCTAGAAATAGACTCTAGAATTTTGAATTTCAATTATCAGTTTTTTTTAGTGAAATTTTAATTTTGTTACTATAAAGGAGGGAATATAAATGTGAACTTGAGCATTTTACTTTTTTTTTTCTTCAATATCTCAATTTTATGGTAAGAATTTTTTCCAAGGTTAAAAACCTGTCGAAATTATATCAGAGCTTTTTCTTTAATATGACAAAATGACCATGTTACCCTTCTACTTCAAAATCTCTCCAATTTATAGCAAAAAACATTTCCCAAGGGGATAAATTTCTAGAAATGGACTCAAGAATTTTGGATTTCAATTATCAATTTTTTTGGGTGAAATTTTAAAATGACAATTTTACTCATTTGTTTCTTCAATATCTCAATTTTATCGTAAGAATTTTTTCCAACAGTAAAAACTTGTCGAAATTAACTCTAGAATTTTTTCAAGGCTATAGCTTGATGAGATGGACTCTAGAATTTTATATTTCAATTTGAATTCTTTTTTTGTATTTGTATTAAATTGTTTTCTTAAATATGACAAAATGATCATGTTACCCTTCTACTTCAAAATCTCTCAAATTTATAGCAAAAAAATATTTCCTAAGTATATAAATTTCTAGAAATGGACTCTAGAATTTTGGATTTCAATTATTAATTTTTTTTAGTGAAATATGAAAATGACTATTTTACTCATTTTTTTCTTCAATATCTCAATTTTATGGTAAGAATTTTTTCCAAGGGTAAAAACTTGTCGAAAATAACTCTAGAATTTTTCTCAAGGCTATAGACTTGATGAGACGGACTTTAGAATTTTATATTTCAATTTGAATTCTTTTTTTGTATTTGTATTAAATTGTTCTCTTAAATATGAAAAAATGATCATGTTACCCTTCTACTCCAAAATCTCTCCAATTTATTGCAAAAAACAATTCTAAGGGTATAAATTTCTAGAAATGTACTCTAGAATTTTGGATTTCAATTATCAATTTTTTGAGTGAAATTTTAGTTTTTTTCCAATAAATGAGGAAATATAAATGTGAAATTGACCATTTTACTTATTTTTTTCTTCAATATCTCAATTTTATGGTAAGAATTTTTTCCAAGGGTAAAAACTTGTCGAAATTAACTATAGAATTTTTCTCAAGGCTATAGACTTGATGAACCGGACTTTAGAATTTTATATTTCAATTTGAATTCATTTCTTGTATTTGTATTAAATTGTTTTCGTAAATATGACAAAATGATCATATTACCCTTATACTTCAAAATCTGTCCAATTTATAGCAAAAAATAATTCTAAGGGTATAAATTTCTAGAAATGGACTCTAGAATTTTGGATTTCAATTATCAATTTCTTTTGAGTGAATTTTTTATTTTTTTCTTATAAATGAGAAAATGACCATTTTACTCGTTTTTTTCTTCAATATCTCAATTTTATGGTAAAGTTTTTTTTCAAGGGTATAAACTTGTCGAAAATTGACTATAGAATTTTTCTCAAAGCTATAGCTTGATGAGATGGACTCCATAATTTTATATTTCAATTTGAATTCTTTTTTTGTATTTGTATTAAATTGTTCTCTTAAATATAACAAAATGATCATGTTACCCTTCTACTCCAAAATCTCTAAAATTTATTGCAAAATTTTTTTCTAAGGTTATAAATTTCTAGAAATAGACTCTAGAATTTTGAATTTCAATTATCAGTTTTTTTTAGTGAAATTTTAATTTTGTTACTATAAATGAGGGAATATAAATGTGAACTTGAGCATTTTACTTTTTTTTTTCTTCAATATCTCAATTTTATGGTAAGAATTTTTTCCAAGGTTAAAAACCTGTCGAAATTATATCAGAGCTTTTTCTTTAATATGACAAAATGACCATGTTACCCTTCTACTTCAAAATCTCTCCAATTTATAGCAAAAAACATTTCCCAAGGGGATAAATTTCTAGAAATGGACTCAAGAATTTTGGATTTCAATTATCAATTTTTTTGGGTGAAATTTTAAAATGACAATTTCACTCATTTGTTTCTTCAATATCTCAATTTTATCGTAAGAATTTTTTCCAACGGTAAAAACTTGTCGAAATTAACTCTAGAATTTTTTCAAGGCTATAGCTTGATGAGATGGACTCTAGAATTTTATATTTCAATTTGAATTCTTTTTTTGTATTTGTATTAAATTGTTTTCTTAAATATGACAAAATGATCATGTTACCCTTCAACTTCAAAATCTCTCAAATTTATAGCAAAAAAATATTTCCTAAGTATATAAATTTCTAGAAATGGACTCTAGAATTTTGGATTTCAATTATTAATTTTTTTTTAGTGAAATCTTAAAATGACTATGTTACTCATTTGTTTCTTCAATATCTCAATTTTATGGTAAGAATGTTTTCCAAGGGTAAAAATTTGTCGAAAATAACTCTAGAATTTTTCTCAAGGCTATAGACTTGATGAGACGGACTTTAGAATTTTATATTTCAATTTGAATTCGTTTGTTGTATTTGTATTAAATTCTTTTCGTAAATATGGAAAAATGACCATATTACCCTTATACTTCAAAATCTGTCCAATTTATAGCAAAAAAAAAATCTTAGGGTATAAATTTCTAGAAATGGACTCTAGAATTTTGGATTTCAATTCTCATTTTGTTTTGAGTGAATTTTCTATTTTTTTCTTATAAATGAGAAAATAACCATTTTACTTGTTTTTTTTCTTCAACATCTTAATTTTATGGTAAAGTTTTTTTTCAAGGGTATAAACTTGTCGAAAATTGACTATAGAATTTTTCTCAAGGCTATAGCTTGATGAGATGGACTCTAGAATTTTATATTTCAATTTGAATTCTTTTTTTGTATTTGTATTAAATTGTTCTCTTAAATATAACAAAATGATCATGTTACCCTTCTACTCCAAAATCTCTAAAATTTATTGTAAAAAAATTTTCTAAGGGTATAAATTTCTAGAAATAGACTCTAGAATTTTGAATTTCAATTATCAGTTTTTTTTAGTGAAATTTTAATTTTGTTACTATAAATGCGGGAATATAAATGTGAACTTGAGCATTTTACTTTTTTTTTTCTTCAATATCTCAATTTTATGGTAAGAATTTTTTCCAAGGTTAAAAACCTGTCGAAATTATATCAGAGCTTTTTCTTTAATATGACAAAATGACCATGTTACCCTTCTACTTCAAAATCTCTCCAATTTATAGCAAAAAACATTTCCCAAGGGGATAAATTTCTAGAAATGGACTCTAGAATTTTGGATTTCAATTATTAATTTTTTTTAGTGAAATGTTAAAATGACTATTTTACTCATTTTTTTCTTCAATATCTCAATTTTATGGTAAGAATTTTTTCCAAGGGTAAAAACTTGTCGAAAATAACTCTAGAATTTTTCTCAAGGCTATAGACTTGATGAGACGGACTTTAGAATTTTATATTTCAATTTGAATTCTTTTTTTGTATTTGTATTAAATTGTTCTCTTAAATATGACAAAATGATCAAGTTACCCTTCTACTCCAAAATCTCTCCAATTTATTGCAAAAAACAATTCTAAGGGTATAAATTTCTAGAAATGTACTCTAGAATTTTGGATTTCAATTATCAATTTTTTGAGTGAAATTTTAGTTTTTTTCCAATAAATGAGGAAATATAAATGTGAAATTGACCATTTTACTTATTTTTTTCTTCAATATCTCAATTTTATGGTAAGAATTTTTTCCAAGGGTAAAAACTTGTCGAAATTAACTATAGAATTTTTCTCAAGGCTATAGACTTGATGAACCGGACTTTAGAATTTTATATTTCAATTTGAATTCATTTCTTGTATTTGTATTAAATTGTTTTCGTAAATATGACAAAATGATCATATTACCCTTATACTTCAAAATCTGTCCAATTTATAGCAAAAAATAATTCTAAGGGTATAAATTTCTAGAAATGGACTCTAGAATTTTGGATTTCAATTATCAATTTCTTTTGAGTGAATTTTTTATTTTTTTCTTATAAATGAGAAAATGACCATTTTACTCGTTTTTTTCTTCAATATCTCAATTTTATGGTAAAGTTTTTTTTCAAGGGTATAAACTTGTCGAAAATTGACTATAGAATTTTTCTCAAAGCTATAGCTTGATGAGATGGACTCCATAATTTTATATTTCAATTTGAATTCTTTTTTTGTATTTGTATTAAATTGTTCTCTTAAATATAACAAAATGATCATGTTACCCTTCTACTCCAAAATCTCTAAAATTTATTGTAAAAAAATTTTCTAAGGGTATAAATTTCTAGAAATAGACTCTAGAATTTTGAATTTCAATTATCAGTTTTTTTTAGTGAAATTTTAATTTTGTTACTATAAAGGAGGGAATATAAATGTGAACTTGAGCATTTTACTTTTTTTTTTCTTCAATATCTCAATTTTATGGTAAGAATTTTTTCCAAGGTTAAAAACCTGTCGAAATTATATCAGAGCTTTTTCTTTAATATGACAAAATGACCATGTTACCCTTCTACTTCAAAATCTCTCCAATTTATAGCAAAAAACATTTCCCAAGGGGATAAATTTCTAGAAATGGACTCAAGAATTTTGGATTTCAATTATCAATTTTTTTGGGTGAAATTTTAAAATGACAATTTTACTCATTTGTTTCTTCAATATCTCAATTTTATCGTAAGAATTTTTTCCAACAGTAAAAACTTGTCGAAATTAACTCTAGAATTTTTTCAAGGCTATAGCTTGATGAGATGGACTCTAGAATTTTATATTTCAATTTGAATTCTTTTTTTGTATTTGTATTAAATTGTTTTCTTAAATATGACAAAATGATCATGTTACCCTTCTACTTCAAAATCTCTCAAATTTATAGCAAAAAAATATTTCCTAAGTATATAAATTTCTAGAAATGGACTCTAGAATTTTGGATTTCAATTATTAATTTTTTTTAGTGAAATATGAAAATGACTATTTTACTCATTTTTTTCTTCAATATCTCAATTTTATGGTAAGAATTTTTTCCAAGGGTAAAAACTTGTCGAAAATAACTCTAGAATTTTTCTCAAGGCTATAGACTTGATGAGACGGACTTTAGAATTTTATATTTCAATTTGAATTCTTTTTTTGTATTTGTATTAAATTGTTCTCTTAAATATGAAAAAATGATCATGTTACCCTTCTACTCCAAAATCTCTCCAATTTATTGCAAAAAACAATTCTAAGGGTATAAATTTCTAGAAATGTACTCTAGAATTTTGGATTTCAATTATCAATTTTTTGAGTGAAATTTTAGTTTTTTTCCAATAAATGAGGAAATATAAATGTGAAATTGACCATTTTACTTATTTTTTTCTTCAATATCTCAATTTTATGGTAAGAATTTTTTCCAAGGGTAAAAACTTGTCGAAATTAACTATAGAATTTTTCTCAAGGCTATAGACTTGATGAACCGGACTTTAGAATTTTATATTTCAATTTGAATTCATTTCTTGTATTTGTATTAAATTGTTTTCGTAAATATGACAAAATGATCATATTACCCTTATACTTCAAAATCTGTCCAATTTATAGCAAAAAATAATTCTAAGGGTATAAATTTCTAGAAATGGACTCTAGAATTTTGGATTTCAATTATCAATTTCTTTTGAGTGAATTTTTTATTTTTTTCTTATAAATGAGAAAATGACCATTTTACTCGTTTTTTTCTTCAATATCTCAATTTTATGGTAAAGTTTTTTTTCAAGGGTATAAACTTGTCGAAAATTGACTATAGAATTTTTCTCAAAGCTATAGCTTGATGAGATGGACTCCATAATTTTATATTTCAATTTGAATTCTTTTTTTGTATTTGTATTAAATTGTTCTCTTAAATATAACAAAATGATCATGTTACCCTTCTACTCCAAAATCTCTAAAATTTATTGCAAAATTTTTTTCTAAGGTTATAAATTTCTAGAAATAGACTCTAGAATTTTGAATTTCAATTATCAGTTTTTTTTAGTGAAATTTTAATTTTGTTACTATAAATGAGGGAATATAAATGTGAACTTGAGCATTTTACTTTTTTTTTTCTTCAATATCTCAATTTTATGGTAAGAATTTTTTCCAAGGTTAAAAACCTGTCGAAATTATATCAGAGCTTTTTCTTTAATATGACAAAATGACCATGTTACCCTTCTACTTCAAAATCTCTCCAATTTATAGCAAAAAACATTTCCCAAGGGGATAAATTTCTAGAAATGGACTCAAGAATTTTGGATTTCAATTATCAATTTTTTTGGGTGAAATTTTAAAATGACAATTTTACTCATTTGTTTCTTCAATATCTCAATTTTATCGTAAGAATTTTTTCCAACAGTAAAAACTTGTCGAAATTAACTCTAGAATTTTTTCAAGGCTATAGCTTGATGAGATGGACTCTAGAATTTTATATTTCAATTTGAATTCTTTTTTTGTATTTGTATTAAATTGTTTTCTTAAATATGACAAAATGATCATGTTACCCTTCTACTTCAAAATCTCTCAAATTTATAGCAAAAAAATATTTCCTAAGTATATAAATTTCTAGAAATGGACTCTAGAATTTTGGATTTCAATTATTAATTTTTTTTAGTGAAATATGAAAATGACTATTTTACTCATTTTTTTCTTCAATATCTCAATTTTATGGTAAGAATTTTTTCCAAGGGTAAAAACTTGTCGAAAATAACTCTAGAATTTTTCTCAAGGCTATAGACTTGATGAGACGGACTTTAGAATTTTATATTTCAATTTGAATTCTTTTTTTGTATTTGTATTAAATTGTTCTCTTAAATATGAAAAAATGATCATGTTACCCTTCTACTCCAAAATCTCTCCAATTTATTGCAAAAAACAATTCTAAGGGTATAAATTTCTAGAAATGTACTCTAGAATTTTGGATTTCAATTATCAATTTTTTGAGTGAAATTTTAGTTTTTTTCCAATAAATGAGGAAATATAAATGTGAAATTGACCATTTTACTTATTTTTTTCTTCAATATCTCAATTTTATGGTAAGAATTTTTTCCAAGGGTAAAAACTTGTCGAAATTAACTATAGAATTTTTCTCAAGGCTATAGACTTGATGAACCGGACTTTAGAATTTTATATTTCAATTTGAATTCATTTCTTGTATTTGTATTAAATTGTTTTCGTAAATATGACAAAATGATCATATTACCCTTATACTTCAAAATCTGTCCAATTTATAGCAAAAAATAATTCTAAGGGTATAAATTTCTAGAAATGGACTCTAGAATTTTGGATTTCAATTATCAATTTCTTTTGAGTGAATTTTTTATTTTTTTCTTATAAATGAGAAAATGACCATTTTACTCGTTTTTTTCTTCAATATCTCAATTTTATGGTAAAGTTTTTTTTCAAGGGTATAAACTTGTCGAAAATTGACTATAGAATTTTTCTCAAAGCTATAGCTTGATGAGATGGACTCCATAATTTTATATTTCAATTTGAATTCTTTTTTTGTATTTGTATTAAATTGTTCTCTTAAATATAACAAAATGATCATGTTACCCTTCTACTCCAAAATCTCTAAAATTTATTGTAAAAAAATTTTCTAAGGGTATAAATTTCTAGAAATAGACTCTAGAATTTTGAATTTCAATTATCAGTTTTTTTTAGTGAAATTTTAATTTTGTTACTATAAAGGAGGGAATATAAATGTGAACTTGAGCATTTTACTTTTTTTTTTCTTCAATATCTCAATTTTATGGTAAGAATTTTTTCCAAGGTTAAAAACCTGTCGAAATTATATCAGAGCTTTTTCTTTAATATGACAAAATGACCATGTTACCCTTCTACTTCAAAATCTCTCCAATTTATAGCAAAAAACATTTCCCAAGGGGATAAATTTCTAGAAATGGACTCAAGAATTTTGGATTTCAATTATCAATTTTTTTGGGTGAAATTTTAAAATGACAATTTTACTCATTTGTTTCTTCAATATCTCAATTTTATCGTAAGAATTTTTTCCAACAGTAAAAACTTGTCGAAATTAACTCTAGAATTTTTTCAAGGCTATAGCTTGATGAGATGGACTCTAGAATTTTATATTTCAATTTGAATTCTTTTTTTGTATTTGTATTAAATTGTTTTCTTAAATATGACAAAATGATCATGTTACCCTTCTACTTCAAAATCTCTCAAATTTATAGCAAAAAAATATTTCCTAAGTATATAAATTTCTAGAAATGGACTCTAGAATTTTGGATTTCAATTATTAATTTTTTTTAGTGAAATATGAAAATGACTATTTTACTCATTTTTTTCTTCAATATCTCAATTTTATGGTAAGAATTTTTTCCAAGGGTAAAAACTTGTCGAAAATAACTCTAGAATTTTTCTCAAGGCTATAGACTTGATGAGACGGACTTTAGAATTTTATATTTCAATTTGAATTCTTTTTTTGTATTTGTATTAAATTGTTCTCTTAAATATGAAAAAATGATCATGTTACCCTTCTACTCCAAAATCTCTCCAATTTATTGCAAAAAACAATTCTAAGGGTATAAATTTCTAGAAATGTACTCTAGAATTTTGGATTTCAATTATCAATTTTTTGAGTGAAATTTTAGTTTTTTTCCAATAAATGAGGAAATATAAATGTGAAATTGACCATTTTACTTATTTTTTTCTTCAATATCTCAATTTTATGGTAAGAATTTTTTCCAAGGGTAAAAACTTGTCGAAATTAACTATAGAATTTTTCTCAAGGCTATAGACTTGATGAACCGGACTTTAGAATTTTATATTTCAATTTGAATTCATTTCTTGTATTTGTATTAAATTGTTTTCGTAAATATGACAAAATGATCATATTACCCTTATACTTCAAAATCTGTCCAATTTATAGCAAAAAATAATTCTAAGGGTATAAATTTCTAGAAATGGACTCTAGAATTTTGGATTTCAATTATCAATTTCTTTTGAGTGAATTTTTTATTTTTTTCTTATAAATGAGAAAATGACCATTTTACTCGTTTTTTTCTTCAATATCTCAATTTTATGGTAAAGTTTTTTTTCAAGGGTATAAACTTGTCGAAAATTGACTATAGAATTTTTCTCAAAGCTATAGCTTGATGAGATGGACTCCATAATTTTATATTTCAATTTGAATTCTTTTTTTGTATTTGTATTAAATTGTTCTCTTAAATATAACAAAATGATCATGTTACCCTTCTACTCCAAAATCTCTAAAATTTATTGCAAAAATTTTTTCTAAGGTTATAAATTTCTAGAAATAGACTCTAGAATTTTGAATTTCAATTATCAGTTTTTTTTAGTGAAATTTTAATTTTGTTACTATAAATGAGGGAATATAAATGTGAACTTGAGCATTTTACTTTTTTTTTTCTTCAATATCTCAATTTTATGGTAAGAATTTTTTCCAAGGTTAAAAACCTGTCGAAATTATATCAGAGCTTTTTCTTTAATATGACAAAATGACCATGTTACCCTTCTACTTCAAAATCTCTCCAATTTATAGCAAAAAACATTTCCCAAGGGGATAAATTTCTAGAAATGGACTCAAGAATTTTGGATTTCAATTATCAATTTTTTTGGGTGAAATTTTAAAATGACAATTTCACTCATTTGTTTCTTCAATATCTCAATTTTATCGTAAGAATTTTTTCCAACGGTAAAAACTTGTCGAAATTAACTCTAGAATTTTTTCAAGGCTATAGCTTGATGAGATGGACTCTAGAATTTTATATTTCAATTTGAATTCTTTTTTTGTATTTGTATTAAATTGTTTTCTTAAATATGACAAAATGATCATGTTACCCTTCAACTTCAAAATCTCTCAAATTTATAGCAAAAAAATATTTCCTAAGTATATAAATTTCTAGAAATGGACTCTAGAATTTTGGATTTCAATTATTAATTTTTTTTTAGTGAAATCTTAAAATGACTATGTTACTCATTTGTTTCTTCAATATCTCAATTTTATGGTAAGAATGTTTTCCAAGGGTAAAAATTTGTCGAAAATAACTCTAGAATTTTTCTCAAGGCTATAGACTTGATGAGACGGACTTTAGAATTTTATATTTCAATTTGAATTCGTTTGTTGTATTTGTATTAAATTCTTTTCGTAAATATGGAAAAATGACCATATTACCCTTATACTTCAAAATCTGTCCAATTTATAGCAAAAAAAAAATCTTAGGGTATAAATTTCTAGAAATGGACTCTAGAATTTTGGATTTCAATTCTCATTTTGTTTTGAGTGAATTTTCTATTTTTTTCTTATAAATGAGAAAATAACCATTTTACTTGTTTTTTTTCTTCAACATCTTAATTTTATGGTAAAGTTTTTTTTCAAGGGTATAAACTTGTCGAAAATTGACTATAGAATTTTTCTCAAGGCTATAGCTTGATGAGATGGACTCTAGAATTTTATATTTCAATTTGAATTCTTTTTTTGTATTTGTATTAAATTGTTCTCTTAAATATAACAAAATGATCATGTTACCCTTCTACTCCAAAATCTCTAAAATTTATTGTAAAAAAATTTTCTAAGGGTATAAATTTCTAGAAATAGACTCTAGAATTTTGAATTTCAATTATCAGTTTTTTTTAGTGAAATTTTAATTTTGTTACTATAAATGCGGGAATATAAATGTGAACTTGAGCATTTTACTTTTTTTTTTCTTCAATATCTCAATTTTATGGTAAGAATTTTTTCCAAGGTTAAAAACCTGTCGAAATTATATCAGAGCTTTTTCTTTAATATGACAAAATGACCATGTTACCCTTCTACTTCAAAATCTCTCCAATTTATAGCAAAAAACATTTCCCAAGGGGATAAATTTCTAGAAATGGACTCAAGAATTTTGGATTTCAATTATCAAATTTTTTGGGTGAAATTTTAAAATGACAATTTTACTCATTTGTTTCTTCAATATCTCAATTTTATCGTAAGAATTTTTTCCAACAGTAAAAACTTGTCGAAATTAACTCTAGAATTTTTTCAAGGCTATAGCTTGATGAGATGGACTCTAGAATTTTATATTTCAATTTGAATTCTTTTTTTGTATTTGTATTAAATTGTTTTCTTAAATATGACAAAATGATCATGTTACCCTTCTACTTCAAAATCTCTCAAATTTATAGCAAAAAAATATTTCCTAAGTATATAAATTTCTAGAAATGGACTCTAGAATTTTGGATTTCAATTATTAATTTTTTTTAGTGAAATGTGAAAATGACTATTTTACTCATTTTTTTCTTCAATATCTCAATTTTATGGTAAGAATTTTTTCCAAGGGTAAAAACTTGTCGAAAATAACTCTAGAATTTTTCTCAAGGCTATAGACTTGATGAGACGGACTTTAGAATTTTATATTTCAATTTGAATTCTTTTTTTGTATTTGTATTAAATTGTTCTCTTAAATATGACAAAATGATCATGTTACCCTTCTACTCCAAAATCTCTCCAATTTATTGCAAAAAACAATTCTAAGGGTATAAATTTCTAGAAATGTACTCTAGAATTTTGGATTTCAATTATCAATTTTTTGAGTGAAATTTTAGTTTTTTTCCAATAAATGAGGAAATATAAATGTGAAATTGACCATTTTACTTATTTTTTTCTTCAATATCTCAATTTTATGGTAAGAATTTTTTCCAAGTGTAAAAACTTGTCGAAATTAACTATAGAATTTTTCTCAAGGCTATAGACTTGATGAACCGGACTTTAGAATTTTATATTTCAATTTGAATTCATTTCTTGTATTTGTATTAAATTGTTTTCGTAAATATGACAAAATGATCATATTACCCTTATACTTCAAAATCTGTCCAATTTATAGCAAAAAATAATTCTAAGGGTATAAATTTCTAGAAATGGACTCTAGAATTTTGGATTTCAATTATCAATTTCTTTTGAGTGAATTTTTTATTTTTTTCTTATAAATGAGAAAATGACCATTTTACTCGTTTTTTTCTTCAATATACTCAATTTTATGGTAAAGTTTTTTTTCAAGGGTATAAACTTGTCGAAAATTGACTATAGAAGTTTTCTCAAAGCTATAGCTTGATGAGATGGACTCCATAATTTTTTATTTCAATTTGAATTCTTTTTTTGTATTTGTATTAAATTGTTCTCTTAAATATAACAAAATGATCATGTTACCCTTCTACTCCAAAATCTCTAAAATTTATTGTAAAAAACTTTTCTAAGGGTATAAATTTCTAGAAATAGACTCTAGAATTTTGAATTTCAATTATCAGTTTTTTTTAGTGAAATTTTAATTTTGTTACTATAAAGGAGGGAATATAAATGTGAACTTGAGCATTTTACTTTTTTTTTTCTTCAATATCTCAATTTTATGGTAAGAATTTTTTCCAAGGTTAAAAACCTGTCGAAATTATATCAGAGCTTTTTCTTTAATATGACAAAATGACCATGTTACCCTTCTACTTCAAAATCTCTCCAATTTATAGCAAAAAACATTTCCCAAGGGGATAAATTTCTAGAAATGGACTCAAGAATTTTGGATTTCAATTATCAATTTTTTTGGGTGAAATTTTAAAATGACAATTTTACTCATTTGTTTCTTCAATATCTCAATTTTATCGTAAGAATTTTTTCCAACGGTAAAAACTTGTCGAAATTAACTCTAGAATTTTTTTCAAGGCTATAGCTTGATGAGATGGACTCTAGAATTTTATATTTCAATTTGAATTCTTTTTTTGTATTTGTATTAAATTGTTTTCTTAAATATGACAAAATGATCATGTTACCCTTCTACTTCAAAATCTCTCAAATTTATAGCAAAAAAATATTTCCTAAGTATATAAATTTCTAGAAATGGACTCTAGAATTTTGGATTTCAATTATTAATTTTTTTTAGTGAAATATGAAAATGACTATTTTACTCATTTTTTTCTTCAATATCTCAATTTTATGGTAAGAATTTTTTCCAAGGGTAAAAACTTGTCGAAAATAACTCTAGAATTTTTCTCAAGGCTATAGACTTGATGAGACGGACTTTAGAATTTTATATTTCAATTTGAATTCTTTTTTTGTATTTGTATTAAATTGTTCTCTTAAATATGACAAAATGATCATGTTACCCTTCTACTCCAAAATCTCTCCAATTTATTGCAAAAAACAATTCTAAGGGTATAAATTTCTAGAAATGTACTCTAGAATTTTGGATTTCAATTATCAATTTATTGAGTGAAATTTTAGTTTTTTTCCAATAAATGAGGAAATATAAATGTGAAATTGACCATTTTACTTATTTTTTTCTTCAATATCTCAATTTTATGGTAAGAATTTTTTCCAAGGGTAAAAACTTGTCGAAATTAACTATAGAATTTTTCTCAAGGCTATAGACTTGATGAACCGGACTTTAGAATTTTATATTTCAATTTGAATTCATTTCTTGTATTTGTATTAAATTGTTTTCGTAAATATGACAAAATGATCATATTACCCTTATACTTCAAAATCTGTCCAATTTATAGCAAAAAATAATTCTAAGGGTATAAATTTCTAGAAATGGACTCTAGAATTTTGGATTTCAATTATCAATTTCTTTTGAGTGAATTTTTTATTTTTTTCTTATAAATGAGAAAATGACCATTTTACTCGTTTTTTTCTTCAATATCTCAATTTTATGGTAAAGTTTTTTTTCAAGGGTATAAACTTGTCGAAAATTGACTATAGAAGTTTTCTCAAAGCTATAGCTTGATGAGATGGACTCCATAATTTTTTATTTCAATTTGAATTCTTTTTTTGTATTTGTATTAAATTGTTCTCTTAAATATAACAAAATGATCATGTTACCCTTCTACTCCAAAATCTCTAAAATTTATTGTAAAAAACTTTTCTAAGGGTATAAATTTCTAGAAATAGACTCTAGAATTTTGAATTTCAATTATCAGTTTTTTTTAGTGAAATTTTAATTTTGTTACTATAAAGGAGGGAATATAAATGTGAACTTGAGCATTTTACTTTTTTTTTTCTTCAATATCTCAATTTTATGGTAAGAATTTTTTCCAAGGTTAAAAACCTGTCGAAATTATATCAGAGCTTTTTCTTTAATATGACAAAATGACCATGTTACCCTTCTACTTCAAAATCTCTCCAATTTATAGCAAAAAACATTTCCCAAGGGGATAAATTTCTAGAAATGGACTCAAGAATTTTGGATTTCAATTATCAAATTTTTTGGGTGAAATTTTAAAATGACAATTTTACTCATTTGTTTCTTCAATATCTCAATTTTATCGTAAGAATTTTTTCCAACGGTAAAAACTTGTCGAAATTAACTCTAGAATTTTTTTCAAGGCTATAGCTTGATGAGATGGACTCTAGAATTTTATATTTCAATTTGAATTCTTTTTTTGTATTTGTATTAAATTGTTTTCTTAAATATGACAAAATGATCATGTTACCCTTCTACTTCAAAATCTCTCAAATTTATAGCAAAAAAATATTTCCTAAGTATATAAATTTCTAGAAATGGACTCTAGAATTTTGGATTTCAATTATTAATTTTTTTTAGTGAAATATGAAAATGACTATTTTACTCATTTTTTTCTTCAATATCTCAATTTTATGGTAAGAATTTTTTCCAAGGGTAAAAACTTGTCGAAAATAACTCTAGAATTTTTCTCAAGGCTATAGACTTGATGAGACGGACTTTAGAATTTTATATTTCAATTTGAATTCTTTTTTTGTATTTGTATTAAATTGTTCTCTTAAATATGACAAAATGATCATGTTACCCTTCTACTCCAAAATCTCTCCAATTTATTGCAAAAAACAATTCTAAGGGTATAAATTTCTAGAAATGTACTCTAGAATTTTGGATTTCAATTATCAATTTATTGAGTGAAATTTTAGTTTTTTTCCAATAAATGAGGAAATATAAATGTGAAATTGACCATTTTACTTATTTTTTTCTTCAATATCTCAATTTTATGGTAAGAATTTTTTCCAAGGGTAAAAACTTGTCGAAATTAACTATAGAATTTTTCTCAAGGCTATAGACTTGATGAACCGGACTTTAGAATTTTATATTTCAATTTGAATTCATTTCTTGTATTTGTATTAAATTGTTTTCGTAAATATGACAAAATGATCATATTACCCTTATACTTCAAAATCTGTCCAATTTATAGCAAAAAATAATTCTAAGGGTATAAATTTCTAGAAATGGACTCTAGAATTTTGGATTTCAATTATCAATTTCTTTTGAGTGAATTTTTTATTTTTTTCTTATAAATGAGAAAATGACCATTTTACTCGTTTTTTTCTTCAATATCTCAATTTTATGGTAAAGTTTTTTTTCAAGGGTATAAACTTGTCGAAAATTGACTATAGAATTCTTCTCAAAGCTATAGCTTGATGAGATGGACTCCATAATTTTATATTTCAATTTGAATTCTTTTTTTGTATTTGTATTAAATTGTTCTCTTAAATATAACAAAATGATCATGTTACCCTTCTACTCCAAAATCTCTAAAATTTATTGCAAAAAAATTTTCTAAGGTTATAAATTTCTAGAAATAGACTCTAGAATTTTGAATTTCAATTATCAGTTTTTTTTAGTGAAATTTTAATTTTGTTACTATAAATGAGGGAATATAAATGTGAACTTGAGCATTTTACTTTTTTTTTTCTTCAATATCTCAATTTTATGGTAAGAATTTTTTCCAAGGTTAAAAACCTGTCGAAATTATATCAGAGCTTTTTCTTTAATATGACAAAATGACCATGTTACCCTTCTACTTCAAAATCTCTCCAATTTATAGCAAAAAACATTTCCCAAGGGGATAAATTTCTAGAAATGGACTCTAGAATTTTGGATTTCAATTATCAATTTCTTTTGAGTGAATTTTTTATTTTTTTCTTATAAATGAGAAAATGACCATTTTACTCGTTTTTTCTTCAATATCTCAATTTTATGGTAAAGTTTTTTTTCAAGGGTATAAACTTGTCGAAAATTGACTATAGAATTTTTCTCAAAGCTATAGCTTGATGAGATGGACTCCATAATTTTATATTTCAATTTGAAT
This sequence comes from Viola odorata, assembly GCA_963691705.1. Taxonomy (NCBI): domain Eukaryota; kingdom Viridiplantae; phylum Streptophyta; class Magnoliopsida; order Malpighiales; family Violaceae; genus Viola; species Viola odorata. Next base: position 31,952,882 of record OY829543.1, on the reverse strand, counting down.
TCTTTTTTTGTATTTGTATTAAATTGTTCTCTTAAATATAACAAAATGATCATGTTACCCTTCTACTCCAAAATCTCTAAAATTTATTGTAAAAAAATTTTCTAAGGGTATAAATTTCTAGAAATAGACTCTAGAATTTTGAATTTCAATTATCAGTTTTTTTTAGTGAAATTTTAATTTTGTTACTATAAAGGAGGGAATATAAATGTGAACTTGAGCATTTTACTTTTTTTTTTCTTCAATATCTCAATTTTATGGTAAGAATTTTTTCCAAGGTTAAAAACCTGTCGAAATTATATCAGAGCTTTTTCTTTAATATGACAAAATGACCATGTTACCCATCTACTTCAAAATCTCTCCAATTTATAGCAAAAAACATTTCCCAAGGGGATAAATTTCTAGAAATGGACTCAAGAATTTTGGATTTCAATTATCAATTTTTTTGGGTGAAATTTTAAAATGACAATTTTACTCATTTGTTTCTTCAATATCTCAATTTTATCGTAAGAATTTTTTCCAACAGTAAAAACTTGTCGAAATTAACTCTAGAATTTTTTCAAGGCTATAGCTTGATGAGATGGACTCTAGAATTTTATATTTCAATTTGAATTCTTTTTTTGTATTTGTATTAAATTATTTTCTTAAATATGACAAAATGATCATGTTACCCTTCTACTTCAAAATCTCTCAAATTTATAGCAAAAACATATTTCCTAAGTATATAAATTTCTAGAAATGGACTCTAGAATTTTGGATTTCAATTATTAATTTTTTTTAGTGAAATGTGAAAATGACTATTTTACTCATTTTTTTCTTCAATATCTCAATTTTATGGTAAGAATTTTTTCCAAGGGTAAAAACTTGTCGAAAATAACTCTAGAATTTTTCTCAAGGCTATAGACTTGATGAGACGGACTTTAGAATTTTATATTTCAATTTGAATTCTTTTTTTGTATTTGTATTAAATTGTTCTCTTAAATATGACAAAATGATCATGTTACCCTTCTACTCCAAAATCTCTCCAATTTATTGCAAAAAACAATTCTAAGGGTATAAATTTCTAGAAATGTACTCTAGAATTTTGGATTTCAATTATCAATTTTTTGAGTGAAATTTTAGTTTTTTTCCAATAAATGAGGAAATATAAATGTGAAATTGACCATTTTACTTATTTTTTTCTTCAATATCTCAATTTTATGGTAAGAATTTTTTCCAAGGGTAAAAACTTGTCGAAATTAACTATAGAATTTTTCTCAAGGCTATAAACTTGATGAACCGGACTTTAGAATTTTATATTTCAATTTGAATTCATTTCTTGTATTTGTATTAAATTGTTTTCGTAAATATGACAAAATGATCATATTACCCTTATACTTCAAAATCTGTCCAATTTATAGCAAAAAATAATTCTAAGGGTATAAATTTCTAGAAATGGACTCTAGAATTTTGGATTTCAATTATCAATTTCTTTTGAGTGAATTTTTTATTTTTTTCTTATAAATGAGAAAATGACCATTTTACTCGTTTTTTTCTTCAATATCTCAATTTTATGGTAAAGTTTTTTTTCAAGGGTATAAACTTGTCGAAAATTGACTATAGAATTTTTCTCAAAGCTATAGCTTGATGAGATGGACTCCATAATTTTATATTTCAATTTGAATTCTTTTTTTGTATTTGTATTAAATTGTTCTCTTAAATATAACAAAATGATCATGTTACCCTTCTACTCCAAAATCTCTAAAATTTATTGTAAAAAAATTTTCTAAGGGTATAAATTTCTAGAAATAGACTCTAGAATTTTGAATTTCAATTATCAGTTTTTTTTAGTGAAATTTTAATTTTGTTACTATAAAGGAGGGAATATAAATGTGAACTTGAGCATTTTACTTTTTTTTTTCTTCAATATCTCAATTTTATGGTAAGAATTTTTTCCAAGGTTAAAAACCTGTCGAAATTATATCAGAGCTTTTTCTTTAATATGACAAAATGACCATGTTACCCTTCTACTTCAAAATCTCTCCAATTTATAGCAAAAAACATTTCCCAAGGGGATAAATTTCTAGAAATGGACTCAAGAATTTTGGATTTCAATTATCAATTTTTTTGGGTGAAATTTTAAAATGACAATTTTACTCATTTGTTTCTTCAATATCTCAATTTTATCGTAAGAATTTTTTCCAACAGTAAAAACTTGTCGAAATTAACTCTAGAATTTTTTCAAGGCTATAGCTTGATGAGATGGACTCTAGAATTTTATATTTCAATTTGAATTCTTTTTTTGTATTTGTATTAAATTATTTTCTTAAATATGACAAAATGATCATGTTACCCTTCTACTTCAAAATCTCTCAAATTTATAGCAAAAACATATTTCCTAAGTATATAAATTTCTAGAAATGGACTCTAGAATTTTGGATTTCAATTATTAATTTTTTTTAGTGAAATGTGAAAATGACTATTTTACTCATTTTTTTCTTCAATATCTCAATTTTATGGTAAGAATTTTTTCCAAGGGTAAAAACTTGTCGAAAATAACTCTAGAATTTTTCTCAAGGCTATAGACTTGATGAGACGGACTTTAGAATTTTATATTTCAATTTGAATTCTTTTTTTGTATTTGTATTAAATTGTTCTCTTAAATATGACAAAATGATCATGTTACCCTTCTACTCCAAAATCTCTCCAATTTATTGCAAAAAACAATTCTAAGGGTATAAATTTCTAGAAATGTACTCTAGAATTTTGGATTTCAATTATCAATTTTTTGAGTGAAATTTTAGTTTTTTTCCAATAAATGAGGAAATATAAATGTGAAATTGACCATTTTACTTATTTTTTTCTTCAATATCTCAATTTTATGGTAAGAATTTTTTCCAAGGGTAAAAACTTGTCGAAATTAACTATAGAATTTTTCTCAAGGCTATAAACTTGATGAACCGGACTTTAGAATTTTATATTTCAATTTGAATTCATTTCTTGTATTTGTATTAAATTGTTTTCGTAAATATGACAAAATGATCATATTACCCTTATACTTCAAAATCTGTCCAATTTATAGCAAAAAATAATTCTAAGGGTATAAATTTCTAGAAATGGACTCTAGAATTTTGGATTTCAATTATCAATTTCTTTTGAGTGAATTTTTTATTTTTTTCTTATAAATGAGAAAATGACAATTTTACTCGTTTTTTTCTTCAATATCTCAATTTTATGGTAAAGTTTTTTTTCAAGGGTATAAACTTGTCGAAAATTGACTATAGAATTTTTCTCAAAGCTATAGCTTGATGAGATGGACTCCATAATTTTATATTTCAATTTGAATTCTTTTTTTGTATTTGTATTAAATTGTTCTCTTAAATATAACAAAATGATCATGTTACCCTTCTACTCCAAAATCTCTAAAATTTATTGTAAAAAAATTTTCGAAGGGTATAAATTTCTAGAAATAGACTCTAGAATTTTGAATTTCAATTATCAGTTTTTTTTAGTGAAATTTTAATTTTGTTACTATAAAGGAGGGAATATAAATGTGAACTTGAGCATTTTACTTTTTTTTTTCTTCAATATCTCAATTTTATGGTAAGAATTTTTTCCAAGGTTAAAAACCTGTCGAAATTATATCAGAGCTTTTTCTTTAATATGACAAAATGACCATGTTACCCTTCTACTTCAAAATCTCTCCAATTTATAGCAAAAAACATTTCCCAAGGGGATAAATTTCTAGAAATGGACTCAAGAATTTTGGATTTCAATTATCAATTTTTTTGGGTGAAATTTTAAAATGACAATTTTACTCATTTGTTTCTTCAATATCTCAATTTTATCGTAAGAATTTTTTCCAACGGTAAAAACTTGTCGAAATTAACTCTAGAATTTTTTCAAGGCTATAGCTTGATGAGATGGACTCTAGAATTTTATATTTCAATTTGAATTCTTTTTTTGTATTTGTATTAAATTGTTTTCTTAAATATGACAAAATGATCATGTTACCCTTCTACTTCAAAATCTCTCAAATTTATAGCAAAAAAATATTTCCTAAGTATATAAATTTCTAGAAATGGACTCTAGAATTTTGGATTTCAATTATTAATTTTTTTTAGTGAAATATGAAAATGACTATTTTACTCATTTTTTTCTTCAATATCTCAATTTTATGGTAAGAATTTTTTCCAAGGGTAAAAACTTGTCGAAAATAACTCTAGAATTTTTCTCAAGGCTATAGACTTGATGAGACGGACTTTAGAATTTTATATTTCAATTTGAATTCTTTTTTTGTATTTGTATTAAATTGTTCTCTTAAATATGACAAAATGATCATGTTACCCTTCTACTCCAAAATCTCTCCAATTTATTGCAAAAAACAATTCTAAGGGTATAAATTTCTAGAAATGTACTCTAGAATTTTGGATTTCAATTATCAATTTTTTGAGTGAAATTTTAGTTTTTTTCCAATAAATGAGGAAATATAAATGTGAAATTGACCATTTTACTTATTTTTTTCTTCAATATCTCAATTTTATGGTAAGAATTTTTTCCAAGGGTAAAAACTTGTCGAAATTAACTATAGAATTTTTCTCAAGGCTATAGACTTGATGAACCGGACTTTAGAATTTTATATTTCAATTTGAATTCATTTCTTGTATTTGTATTAAATTGTTTTCGTAAATATGACAAAATGATCATATTACCCTTATACTTCAAAATCTGTCCAATTTATAGCAAAAAATAATTCTAAGGGTATAAATTTCTAGAAATGGACTCTAGAATTTTGGATTTCAATTATCAATTTCTTTTGAGTGAATTTTTTATTTTTTTCTTATAAATGAGAAAATGACCATTTTACTCGTTTTTTTCTTCAATATCTCAATTTTATGGTAAAGTTTTTTTTCAAGGGTATAAACTTGTCGAAAATTGACTATAGAATTTTTCTCAAAGCTATAGCTTGATGAGATGGACTCCATAATTTTATATTTCAATTTGAATTCTTTTTTTGTATTTGTATTAAATTGTTCTCTTAAATATAACAAAATGATCATGTTACCCTTCTACTCCAAAATCTCTAAAATTTATTGTAAAAAAATTTTCTAAGGGTATAAATTTCTAGAAATAGACTCTAGAATTTTGAATTTCAATTATCAGTTTTTTTAGTGAAATTTTAATTTTGTTACTATAAAGGAGGGAATATAAATGTGAACTTGAGCATTTTACTTTTTTTTTTCTTCAATATCTCAATTTTATGGTAAGAATTTTTTCCAAGGTTAAAAACCTGTCGAAATTATATCAGAGCTTTTTCTTTAATATGACAAAATGACCATGTTACCCTTCTACTTCAAAATCTCTCCAATTTATAGCAAAAAACATTTCCCAAGGGGATAAATTTCTAGAAATGGACTCAAGAATTTTGGATTTCAATTATCAATTTTTTTGGGTGAAATTTTAAAATGACAATTTTACTCATTTGTTTCTTCAATATCTCAATTTTATCGTAAGAATTTTTTCCAACAGTAAAAACTTGTCGAAATTAACTCTAGAATTTTTTCAAGGCTATAGCTTGATGAGATGGACTCTAGAATTTTATATTTCAATTTGAATTCTTTTTTTGTATTTGTATTAAATTGTTTTCTTAAATATGACAAAATGATCATGTTACCCTTCTACTTCAAAATCTCTCAAATTTATAGCAAAAAAATATTTCCTAAGTATATAAATTTCTAGAAATGGACTCTAGAATTTTGGATTTCAATTATTAATTTTTTTTAGTGAAATATGAAAATGACTATTTTACTCATTTTTTTCTTCAATATCTCAATTTTATGGTAAGAATTTTTTCCAAGGGTAAAAACTTGTCGAAAATAACTCTAGAATTTTTCTCAAGGCTATAGACTTGATGAGACGGACTTTAGAATTTTATATTTCAATTTGAATTCTTTTTTTGTATTTGTATTAAATTGTTCTCTTAAATATGACAAAATGATCATGTTACCCTTCTACTCCAAAATCTCTCCAATTTATTGCAAAAAACAATTCTAAGGGTATAAATTTCTAGAAATGTACTCTAGAATTTTGGATTTCAATTATCAATTTATTGAGTGAAATTTTAGTTTTTTTCCAATAAATGAGGAAATATAAATGTGAAATTGACCATTTTACTTATTTTTTTCTTCAATATCTCAATTTTATGGTAAGAATTTTTTCCAAGGGTAAAAACTTGTCGAAATTAACTATAGAATTTTTCTCAAGGCTATAGACTTGATGAACCGGACTTTAGAATTTTATATTTCAATTTGAATTCATTTCTTGTATTTGTATTAAATTGTTTTCGTAAATATGACAAAATGATCATATTACCCTTATACTTCAAAATCTGTCCAATTTATAGCAAAAAATAATTCTAAGGGTATAAATTTCTAGAAATGGACTCTAGAATTTTGGATTTCAATTATCAATTTCTTTTGAGTGAATTTTTTATTTTTTTCTTATAAATGAGAAAATGACCATTTTACTCGTTTTTTTCTTCAATATCTCAATTTTATGGTAAAGTTTTTTTTCAAGGGTATAAACTTGTCGAAAATTGACTATAGAATTTTTCTCAAAGCTATAGCTTGATGAGATGGACTCCATAATTTTATATTTCAATTTGAATTCTTTTTTTGTATTTGTATTAAATTGTTCTCTTAAATATAACAAAATGATCATGTTACCCTTCTACTCCAAAATCTCTAAAATTTATTGCAAAAAAATTTTCTAAGGTTATAAATTTCTAGAAATAGACTCTAGAATTTTGAATTTCAATTATCAGTTTTTTTTAGTGAAATTTTAATTTTGTTACTATAAATGAGGGAATATAAATGTGAACTTGAGCATTTTACTTTTTTTTTTCTTCAATATCTCAATTTTATGGTAAGAATTTTTTCCAAGGTTAAAAACCTGTCGAAATTATATCAGAGCTTTTTCTTTAATATGACAAAATGACCATGTTACCCTTCTACTTCAAAATCTCTCCAATTTATAGCAAAAAACATTTCCCAAGGGGATAAATTTCTAGAAATGGACTCAAGAATTTTGGATTTCAATTATCAATTTTTTTGGGTGAAATTTTAAAATGACAATTTTACTCATTTGTTTCTTCAATATCTCAATTTTATCGTAAGAATTTTTTCCAACGGTAAAAACTTGTCGAAATTAACTCTAGAATTTTTTCAAGGCTATAGCTTGATGAGATGGACTCTAGAATTTTATATTTCAATTTGAATTCTTTTTTTGTATTTGTATTAAATTGTTTTCTTAAATATGACAAAATGATCATGTTACCCTTCTACTTCAAAATCTCTCAAATTTATAGCAAAAAAATATTTCCTAAGTATATAAATTTCTAGAAATGGACTCTAGAATTTTGGATTTCAATTATTAATTTTTTTAGTGAAATATGAAAATGACTATTTTACTCATTTTTTTCTTCAATATCTCAATTTTATGGTAAGAATTTTTTCCAAGGGTAAAAACTTGTCGAAAATAACTCTAGAATTTTTCTCAAGGCTATAGACTTGATGAGACGGACTTTAGAATTTTATATTTCAATTTGAATTCTTTTTTTGTATTTGTATTAAATTGTTCTCTTAAATATGACAAAATGATCATGTTACCCTTCTACTCCAAAATCTCTCCAATTTATTGCAAAAAACAATTCTAAGGGTATAAATTTCTAGAAATGTACTCTAGAATTTTGGATTTCAATTATCAATTTTTTGAGTGAAATTTTAGTTTTTTTCCAATAAATGAGGAAATATAAATGTGAAATTGACCATTTTACTTATTTTTTTCTTCAATATCTCAATTTTATGGTAAGAATTTTTTCCAAGGGTAAAAACTTGTCGAAATTAACTATAGAATTTTTCTCAAGGCTATAGACTTGATGAACCGGACTTTAGAATTTTATATTTCAATTTGAATTCATTTCTTGTATTTGTATTAAATTGTTTTCGTAAATATGACAAAATGATCATATTACCCTTATACTTCAAAATCTGTCCAATTTATAGCAAAAAATAATTCTAAGGGTATAAATTTCTAGAAATGGACTCTAGAATTTTGGATTTCAATTATCAATTTCTTTTGAGTGAATTTTTTATTTTTTTCTTATAAATGAGAAAATGACCATTTTACTCGTTTTTTTCTTCAATATCTCAATTTTATGGTAAAGTTTTTTTTCAAGGGTATAAACTTGTCGAAAATTGACTATAGAATTTTTCTCAAAGCTATAGCTTGATGAGATGGACTCCATAATTTTATATTTCAATTTGAATTCTTTTTTTGTATTTGTATTAAATTGTTCTCTTAAATATAACAAAATGATCATGTTACCCTTCTACTCCAAAATCTCTAAAATTTATTGCAAAAAAATTTTCTAAGGTTATAAATTTCTAGAAATAGACTCTAGAATTTTGAATTTCAATTATCAGTTTTTTTTAGTGAAATTTTAATTTTGTTACTATAAATGAGGGAATATAAATGTGAACTTGAGCATTTTACTTTTTTTTTTCTTCAATATCTCAATTTTATGGTAAGAATTTTTTCCAAGGTTAAAAACCTGTCGAAATTATATCAGAGCTTTTTCTTTAATATGACAAAATGACCATGTTACCCTTCTACTTCAAAATCTCTCCAATTTATAGCAAAAAACATTTCCCAAGGGGATAAATTTCTAGAAATGGACTCAAGAATTTTGGATTTCAATTATCAATTTTTTTGGGTGAAATTTTAAAATGACAATTTTACTCATTTGTTTCTTCAATATCTCAATTTTATCGTAAGAATTTTTTCCAACGGTAAAAACTTGTCGAAATTAACTCTAGAATTTTTTCAAGGCTATAGCTTGATGAGATGGACTCTAGAATTTTATATTTCAATTTGAATTCTTTTTTTGTATTTGTATTAAATTGTTTTCTTAAATATGACAAAATGATCATGTTACCCTTCTACTTCAAAATCTCTCAAATTTATAGCAAAAAAATATTTCCTAAGTATATAAATTTCTAGAAATGGACTCTAGAATTTTGGATTTCAATTATTAATTTTTTTAGTGAAATATGAAAATGACTATTTTACTCATTTTTTTCTTCAATATCTCAATTTTATGGTAAGAATTTTTTCCAAGGGTAAAAACTTGTCGAAAATAACTCTAGAATTTTTCTCAAGGCTATAGACTTGATGAGACGGACTTTAGAATTTTATATTTCAATTTGAATTCTTTTTTTGTATTTGTATTAAATTGTTCTCTTAAATATGACAAAATGATCATGTTACCCTTCTACTCCAAAATCTCTCCAATTTATTGCAAAAAACAATTCTAAGGGTATAAATTTCTAGAAATGTACTCTAGAATTTTGGATTTCAATTATCAATTTTTTGAGTGAAATTTTAGTTTTTTTCCAATAAATGAGGAAATATAAATGTGAAATTGACCATTTTACTTATTTTTTTCTTCAATATCTCAATTTTATGGTAAGAATTTTTTCCAAGGGTAAAAACTTGTCGAAATTAACTATAGAATTTTTCTCAAGGCTATAGACTTGATGAACCGGACTTTAGAATTTTATATTTCAATTTGAATTCATTTCTTGTATTTGTATTAAATTGTTTTCGTAAATATGACAAAATGATCATATTACCCTTATACTTCAAAATCTGTCCAATTTATAGCAAAAAATAATTCTAAGGGTATAAATTTCTAGAAATGGACTCTAGAATTTTGGATTTCAATTATCAATTTCTTTTGAGTGAATTTTTTATTTTTTTCTTATAAATGAGAAAATGACCATTTTACTCGTTTTTTTCTTCAATATCTCAATTTTATGGTAAAGTTTTTTTTCAAGGGTATAAACTTGTCGAAAATTGACTATAGAATTTTTCTCAAAGCTATAGCTTGATGAGATGGACTCCATAATTTTATATTTCAATTTGAATTCTTTTTTTGTATTTGTATTAAATTGTTCTCTTAAATATAACAAAATGATCATGTTACCCTTCTACTCCAAAATCTCTAAAATTTATTGTAAAAAATTTTTCGAAGGGTATAAATTTCTAGAAATAGACTCTAGAATTTTGAATTTCAATTATCAGTTTTTTTTAGTGAAATTTTAATTTTGTTACTATAAAGGAGGGAATATAAATGTGAACTTGAGCATTTTACTTTTTTTTTTCTTCAATATCTCAATTTTATGGTAAGAATTTTTTCCAAGGTTAAAAACCTGTCGAAATTATATCAGAGCTTTTTCTTTAATATGACAAAATGACCATGTTACCCTTCTACTTCAAAATCTCTCCAATTTATAGCAAAAAACATTTCCCAAGGGGATAAATTTCTAGAAATGGACTCAAGAATTTTGGATTTCAATTATCAATTTTTTTGGGTGAAATTTTAAAATGACAATTTTACTCATTTGTTTCTTCAATATCTCAATTTTATCGTAAGAATTTTTTCCAACGGTAAAAACTTGTCGAAATTAACTCTAGAATTTTTTCAAGGCTATAGCTTGATGAGATGGACTCTAGAATTTTATATTTCAATTTGAATTCTTTTTTTGTATTTGTATTAAATTGTTTTCTTAAATATGACAAAATGATCATGTTACCCTTCTACTTCAAAATCTCTCAAATTTATAGCAAAAAAATATTTCCTAAGTATATAAATTTCTAGAAATGGACTCTAGAATTTTGGATTTCAATTATTAATTTTTTTAGTGAAATATGAAAATGACTATTTTACTCATTTTTTTCTTCAATATCTCAATTTTATGGTAAGAATTTTTTCCAAGGGTAAAAACTTGTCGAAAATAACTCTAGAATTTTTCTCAAGGCTATAGACTTGATGAGACGGACTTTAGAATTTTATATTTCAATTTGAATTCTTTTTTTGTATTTGTATTAAATTGTTCTCTTAAATATGACAAAATGATCATGTTACCCTTCTACTCCAAAATCTCTCCAATTTATTGCAAAAAACAATTCTAAGGGTATAAATTTCTAGAAATGTACTCTAGAATTTTGGATTTCAATTATCAATTTTTTGAGTGAAATTTTAGTTTTTTTCCAATAAATGAGGAAATATAAATGTGAAATTGACCATTTTACTTATTTTTTTCTTCAATATCTCAATTTTATGGTAAGAATTTTTTCCAAGGGTAAAAACTTGTCGAAATTAACTATAGAATTTTTCTCAAGGCTATAGACTTGATGAACCGGACTTTAGAATTTTATATTTCAATTTGAATTCATTTCTTGTATTTGTATTAAATTGTTTTCGTAAATATGACAAAATGATCATATTACCCTTATACTTCAAAATCTGTCCAATTTATAGCAAAAAATAATTCTAAGGGTATAAATTTCTAGAAATGGACTCTAGAATTTTGGATTTCAATTATCAATTTCTTTTGAGTGAATTTTTTATTTTTTTCTTATAAATGAGAAAATGACCATTTTACTCGTTTTTTTCTTCAATATCTCAATTTTATGGTAAAGTTTTTTTTCAAGGGTATAAACTTGTCGAAAATTGACTATAGAATTTTTCTCAAAGCTATAGCTTGATGAGATGGACTCCATAATTTTATATTTCAATTTGAATTCTTTTTTTGTATTTGTATTAAATTGTTCTCTTAAATATAACAAAATGATCATGTTACCCTTCTACTCCAAAATCTCTAAAATTTATTGTAAAAAATTTTTCGAAGGGTATAAATTTCTAGAAATAGACTCTAGAATTTTGAATTTCAATTATCAGTTTTTTTTAGTGAAATTTTAATTTTGTTACTATAAAGGAGGGAATATAAATGTGAACTTGAGCATTTTACTTTTTTTTTTCTTCAATATCTCAATTTTATGGTAAGAATTTTTTCCAAGGTTAAAAACCTGTCGAAATTATATCAGAGCTTTTTCTTTAATATGACAAAATGACCATGTTACCCTTCTACTTCAAAATCTCTCCAATTTATAGCAAAAAACATTTCCCAAGGGGATAAATTTCTAGAAATGGACTCAAGAATTTTGGATTTCAATTATCAATTTTTTTGGGTGAAATTTTAAAATGACAATTTTACTCATTTGTTTCTTCAATATCTCAATTTTATCGTAAGAATTTTTTCCAACGGTAAAAACTTGTCGAAATTAACTCTAGAATTTTTTCAAGGCTATAGCTTGATGAGATGGACTCTAGAATTTTATATTTCAATTTGAATTCTTTTTTTGTATTTGTATTAAATTGTTTTCTTAAATATGACAAAATGATCATGTTACCCTTCTACTTCAAAATCTCTCAAATTTATAGCAAAAAAATATTTCCTAAGTATATAAATTTCTAGAAATGGACTCTAGAATTTTGGATTTCAATTATTAATTTTTTTAGTGAAATATGAAAATGACTATTTTACTCATTTTTTTCTTCAATATCTCAATTTTATGGTAAGAATTTTTTCCAAGGGTAAAAACTTGTCGAAAATAACTCTAGAATTTTTCTCAAGGCTATAGACTTGATGAGACGGACTTTAGAATTTTATATTTCAATTTGAATTCTTTTTTTGTATTTGTATTAAATTGTTCTCTTAAATATGACAAAATGATCATGTTACCCTTCTACTCCAAAATCTCTCCAATTTATTGCAAAAAACAATTCTAAGGGTATAAATTTCTAGAAATGTACTCTAGAATTTTGGATTTCAATTATCAATTTTTTGAGTGAAATTTTAGTTTTTTTCCAATAAATGAGGAAATATAAATGTGAAATTGACCATTTTACTTATTTTTTTCTTCAATATCTCAATTTTATGGTAAGAATTTTTTCCAAGGGTAAAAACTTGTCGAAATTAACTATAGAATTTTTCTCAAGGCTATAGACTTGATGAACCGGACTTTAGAATTTTATATTTCAATTTGAATTCATTTCTTGTATTTGTATTAAATTGTTTTCGTAAATATGACAAAATGATCATATTACCCTTATACTTCAAAATCTGTCCAATTTATAGCAAAAAATAATTCTAAGGGTATAAATTTCTAGAAATGGACTCTAGAATTTTGGATTTCAATTATCAATTTCTTTTGAGTGAATTTTTTATTTTTTTCTTATAAATGAGAAAATGACCATTTTACTCGTTTTTTTCTTCAATATCTCAATTTTATGGTAAAGTTTTTTTTCAAGGGTATAAACTTGTCGAAAATTGACTATAGAATTTTTCTCAAAGCTATAGCTTGATGAGATGGACTCCATAATTTTATATTTCAATTTGAATTCTTTTTTTGTATTTGTATTAAATTGTTCTCTTAAATATAACAAAATGATCATGTTACCCTTCTACTCCAAAATCTCTAAAATTTATTGTAAAATTTTTTTCGAAGGGTATAAATTTCTAGAAATAGACTCTAGAATTTTGAATTTCAATTATCAGTTTTTTTTAGTGAAATTTTAATTTTGTTACTATAAAGGAGGGAATATAAATGTGAACTTGAGCATTTTACTTTTTTTTTTCTTCAATATCTCAATTTTATGGTAAGAATTTTTTCCAAGGTTAAAAACCTGTCGAAATTATATCAGAGCTTTTTCTTTAATATGACAAAATGACCATGTTACCCTTCTACTTCAAAATCTCTCCAATTTATAGCAAAAAACATTTCCCAAGGGGATAAATTTCTAGAAATGGACTCAAGAATTTTGGATTTCAATTATCAATTTTTTTGGGTGAAATTTTAAAATGACAATTTTACTCATTTGTTTCTTCAATATCTCAATTTTATCGTAAGAATTTTTTCCAACGGTAAAAACTTGTCGAAATTAACTCTAGAATTTTTTCAAGGCTATAGCTTGATGAGATGGACTCTAGAATTTTATATTTCAATTTGAATTCTTTTTTTGTATTTGTATTAAATTGTTTTCTTAAATATGACAAAATGATCATGTTACCCTTCTACTTCAAAATCTCTCAAATTTATAGCAAAAAAATATTTCCTAAGTATATAAATTTCTAGAAATGGACTCTAGAATTTTGGATTTCAATTATTAATTTTTTTAGTGAAATATGAAAATGACTATTTTACTCATTTTTTTCTTCAATATCTCAATTTTATGGTAAGAATTTTTTCCAAGGGTAAAAACTTGTCGAAAATAACTCTAGAATTTTTCTCAAGGCTATAGACTTGATGAGACGGACTTTAGAATTTTATATTTCAATTTGAATTCTTTTTTTGTATTTGTATTAAATTGTTCTCTTAAATATGACAAAATGATCATGTTACCCTTCTACTCCAAAATCTCTCCAATTTATTGCAAAAAACAATTCTAAGGGTATAAATTTCTAGAAATGTACTCTAGAATTTTGGATTTCAATTATCAATTTTTTGAGTGAAATTTTAGTTTTTTTCCAATAAATGAGGAAATATAAATGTGAAATTGACCATTTTACTTATTTTTTTCTTCAATATCTCAATTTTATGGTAAGAATTTTTTCCAAGGGTAAAAACTTGTCGAAATTAACTATAGAATTTTTCTCAAGGCTATAGACTTGATGAACCGGACTTTAGAATTTTATATTTCAATTTGAATTCATTTCTTGTATTTGTATTAAATTGTTTTCGTAAATATGACAAAATGATCATATTACCCTTATACTTCAAAATCTGTCCAATTTATAGCAAAAAATAATTCTAAGGGTATAAATTTCTAGAAATGGACTCTAGAATTTTGGATTTCAATTATCAATTTCTTTTGAGTGAATTTTTTATTTTTTTCTTATAAATGAGAAAATGACCATTTTACTCGTTTTTTTCTTCAATATCTCAATTTTATGGTAAAGTTTTTTTTCAAGGGTATAAACTTGTCGAAAATTGACTATAGAATTTTTCTCAAAGCTATAGCTTGATGAGATGGACTCCATAATTTTATATTTCAATTTGAATTCTTTTTTTGTATTTGTATTAAATTGTTCTCTTAAATATAACAAAATGATCATGTTACCCTTCTACTCCAAAATCTCTAAAATTTATTGTAAAAAATTTTTCGAAGGGTATAAATTTCTAGAAATAGACTCTAGAATTTTGAATTTCAATTATCAGTTTTTTTTAGTGAAATTTTAATTTTGTTACTATAAAGGAGGGAATATAAATGTGAACTTGAGCATTTTACTTTTTTTTTTCTTCAATATCTCAATTTTATGGTAAGAATTTTTTCCAAGGTTAAAAACCTGTCGAAATTATATCAGAGCTTTTTCTTTAATATGACAAAATGACCATGTTACCCTTCTACTTCAAAATCTCTCCAATTTATAGCAAAAAACATTTCCCAAGGGGATAAATTTCTAGAAATGGACTCAAGAATTTTGGATTTCAATTATCAATTTTTTTGGGTGAAATTTTAAAATGACAATTTTACTCATTTGTTTCTTCAATATCTCAATTTTATCGTAAGAATTTTTTCCAACGGTAAAAACTTGTCGAAATTAACTCTAGAATTTTTTCAAGGCTATAGCTTGATGAGATGGACTCTAGAATTTTATATTTCAATTTGAATTCTTTTTTTGTATTTGTATTAAATTGTTTTCTTAAATATGACAAAATGATCATGTTACCCTTCTACTTCAAAATCTCTCAAATTTATAGCAAAAAAATATTTCCTAAGTATATAAATTTCTAGAAATGGACTCTAGAATTTTGGATTTCAATTATTAATTTTTTTAGTGAAATATGAAAATGACTATTTTACTCATTTTTTTCTTCAATATCTCAATTTTATGGTAAGAATTTTTTCCAAGGGTAAAAACTTGTCGAAAATAACTCTAGAATTTTTCTCAAGGCTATAGACTTGATGAGACGGACTTTAGAATTTTATATTTCAATTTGAATTCTTTTTTTGTATTTGTATTAAATTGTTCTCTTAAATATGACAAAATGATCATGTTACCCTTCTACTCCAAAATCTCTCCAATTTATTGCAAAAAACAATTCTAAGGGTATAAATTTCTAGAAATGTACTCTAGAATTTTGGATTTCAATTATCAATTTTTTGAGTGAAATTTTAGTTTTTTTCCAATAAATGAGGAAATATAAATGTGAAATTGACCATTTTACTTATTTTTTTCTTCAATATCTCAATTTTATGGTAAGAATTTTTTCCAAGGGTAAAAACTTGTCGAAATTAACTATAGAATTTTTCTCAAGGCTATAGACTTGATGAACCGGACTTTAGAATTTTATATTTCAATTTGAATTCATTTCTTGTATTTGTATTAAATTGTTTTCGTAAATATGACAAAATGATCATATTACCCTTATACTTCAAAATCTGTCCAATTTATAGCAAAAAATAATTCTAAGGGTATAAATTTCTAGAAATGGACTCTAGAATTTTGGATTTCAATTATCAATTTCTTTTGAGTGAATTTTTTATTTTTTTCTTATAAATGAGAAAATGACCATTTTACTCGTTTTTTTCTTCAATATCTCAATTTTATGGTAAAGTTTTTTTTCAAGGGTATAAACTTGTCGAAAATTGACTATAGAATTTTTCTCAAAGCTATAGCTTGATGAGATGGACTCCATAATTTTATATTTCAATTTGAATTCTTTTTTTGTATTTGTATTAAATTGTTCTCTTAAATATAACAAAATGATCATGTTACCCTTCTACTCCAAAATCTCTAAAATTTATTGTAAAAATTTTTTCGAAGGGTATAAATTTCTAGAAATAGACTCTAGAATTTTGAATTTCAATTATCAGTTTTTTTTAGTGAAATTTTAATTTTGTTACTATAAAGGAGGGAATATAAATGTGAACTTGAGCATTTTACTTTTTTTTTTCTTCAATATCTCAATTTTATGGTAAGAATTTTTTCCAAGGTTAAAAACCTGTCGAAATTATATCAGAGCTTTTTCTTTAATATGACAAAATGACCATGTTACCCTTCTACTTCAAAATCTCTCCAATTTATAGCAAAAAACATTTCCCAAGGGGATAAATTTCTAGAAATGGACTCAAGAATTTTGGATTTCAATTATCAATTTTTTTGGGTGAAATTTTAAAATGACAATTTTACTCATTTGTTTCTTCAATATCTCAATTTTATCGTAAGAATTTTTTCCAACGGTAAAAACTTGTCGAAATTAACTCTAGAATTTTTTCAAGGCTATAGCTTGATGAGATGGACTCTAGAATTTTATATTTCAATTTGAATTCTTTTTTTGTATTTGTATTAAATTGTTTTCTTAAATATGACAAAATGATCATGTTACCCTTCTACTTCAAAATCTCTCAAATTTATAGCAAAAAAATATTTCCTAAGTATATAAATTTCTAGAAATGGACTCTAGAATTTTGGATTTCAATTATTAATTTTTTTAGTGAAATATGAAAATGACTATTTTACTCATTTTTTTCTTCAATATCTCAATTTTATGGTAAGAATTTTTTCCAAGGGTAAAAACTTGTCGAAAATAACTCTAGAATTTTTCTCAAGGCTATAGACTTGATGAGACGGACTTTAGAATTTTATATTTCAATTTGAATTCTTTTTTTGTATTTGTATTAAATTGTTCTCTTAAATATGACAAAATGATCATGTTACCCTTCTACTCCAAAATCTCTCCAATTTATTGCAAAAAACAATTCTAAGGGTATAAATTTCTAGAAATGTACTCTAGAATTTTGGATTTCAATTATCAATTTTTTGAGTGAAATTTTAGTTTTTTTCCAATAAATGAGGAAATATAAATGTGAAATTGACCATTTTACTTATTTTTTTCTTCAATATCTCAATTTTATGGTAAGAATTTTTTCCAAGGGTAAAAACTTGTCGAAATTAACTATAGAATTTTTCTCAAGGCTATAGACTTGATGAACCGGACTTTAGAATTTTATATTTCAATTTGAATTCATTTCTTGTATTTGTATTAAATTGTTTTCGTAAATATGACAAAATGATCATATTACCCTTATACTTCAAAATCTGTCCAATTTATAGCAAAAAATAATTCTAAGGGTATAAATTTCTAGAAATGGACTCTAGAATTTTGGATTTCAATTATCAATTTCTTTTGAGTGAATTTTTTATTTTTTTCTTATAAATGAGAAAATGACCATTTTACTCGTTTTTTTCTTCAATATCTCAATTTTATGGTAAAGTTTTTTTTCAAGGGTATAAACTTGTCGAAAATTGACTATAGAATTTTTCTCAAAGCTATAGCTTGATGAGATGGACTCCATAATTTTATATTTCAATTTGAATTCTTTTTTTGTATTTGTATTAAATTGTTCTCTTAAATATAACAAAATGATCATGTTACCCTTCTACTCCAAAATCTCTAAAATTTATTGTAAAAAATTTTTCGAAGGGTATAAATTTCTAGAAATAGACTCTAGAATTTTGAATTTCAATTATCAGTTTTTTTTAGTGAAATTTTAATTTTGTTACTATAAAGGAGGGAATATAAATGTGAACTTGAGCATTTTACTTTTTTTTTTCTTCAATATCTCAATTTTATGGTAAGAATTTTTTCCAAGGTTAAAAACCTGTCGAAATTATATCAGAGCTTTTTCTTTAATATGACAAAATGACCATGTTACCCTTCTACTTCAAAATCTCTCCAATTTATAGCAAAAAACATTTCCCAAGGGGATAAATTTCTAGAAATGGACTCAAGAATTTTGGATTTCAATTATCAATTTTTTTGGGTGAAATTTTAAAATGACAATTTTACTCATTTGTTTCTTCAATATCTCAATTTTATCGTAAGAATTTTTTCCAACGGTAAAAACTTGTCGAAATTAACTCTAGAATTTTTTCAAGGCTATAGCTTGATGAGATGGACTCTAGAATTTTATATTTCAATTTGAATTCTTTTTTTGTATTTGTATTAAATTGTTTTCTTAAATATGACAAAATGATCATGTTACCCTTCTACTTCAAAATCTCTCAAATTTATAGCAAAAAAATATTTCCTAAGTATATAAATTTCTAGAAATGGACTCTAGAATTTTGGATTTCAATTATTAATTTTTTTAGTGAAATATGAAAATGACTATTTTACTCATTTTTTTCTTCAATATCTCAATTTTATGGTAAGAATTTTTTCCAAGGGTAAAAACTTGTCGAAAATAACTCTAGAATTTTTCTCAAGGCTATAGACTTGATGAGACGGACTTTAGAATTTTATATTTCAATTTGAATTCTTTTTTTGTATTTGTATTAAATTGTTCTCTTAAATATGACAAAATGATCATGTTACCCTTCTACTCCAAAATCTCTCCAATTTATTGCAAAAAACAATTCTAAGGGTATAAATTTCTAGAAATGTACTCTAGAATTTTGGATTTCAATTATCAATTTATTGAGTGAAATTTTAGTTTTTTTCCAATAAATGAGGAAATATAAATGTGAAATTGACCATTTTACTTATTTTTTTCTTCAATATCTCAATTTTATGGTAAGAATTTTTTCCAAGGGTAAAAACTTGTCGAAATTAACTATAGAATTTTTCTCAAGGCTATAGACTTGATGAACCGGACTTTAGAATTTTATATTTCAATTTGAATTCATTTCTTGTATTTGTATTAAATTGTTTTCGTAAATATGACAAAATGATCATATTACCCTTATACTTCAAAATCTGTCCAATTTATAGCAAAAAATAATTCTAAGGGTATAAATTTCTAGAAATGGACTCTAGAATTTTGGATTTCAATTATCAATTTCTTTTGAGTGAATTTTTTATTTTTTTCTTATAAATGAGAAAATGACCATTTTACTCGTTTTTTTCTTCAATATCTCAATTTTATGGTAAACTTTTTTTTCAAGGGTATAAACTTGTCGAAAATTGACTATAGAATTTTTCTCAAAGCTATAGCTTGATGAGATGGACTCCATAATTTTATATTTCAATTTGAATTCTTTTTTTGTATTTGTATTAAATTGTTCTCTTAAATATAACAAAATGATCATGTTACCCTTCTACTCCAAAATCTCTAAAATTTATTGTAAAAAAATTTTCTAAGGGTATAAATTTCTAGAAATAGACTCTAGAATTTTGAATTTCAATTATCAGTTTTTTTTAGTGAAATTTTAATTTTGTTACTATAAAGGAGGGAATATAAATGTGAACTTGAGCATTTTACTTTTTTTTTTCTTCAATATCTCAATTTTATGGTAAGAATTTTTTCCAAGGTTAAAAACCTGTCGAAATTATATCAGAGCTTTTTCTTTAATATGACAAAATGACCATGTTACCCTTCTACTTCAAAATCTCTCCAATTTATAGCAAAAAACATTTCCCAAGGGGATAAATTTCTAGAAATGGACTCAAGAATTTTGGATTTCAATTATCAATTTTTTTGGGTGAAATTTTAAAATGACAATTTTACTCATTTGTTTCTTCAATATCTCAATTTTATCGTAAGAATTTTTTCCAACAGTAAAAACTTGTCGAAATTAACTCTAGAATTTTTTCAAGGCTATAGCTTGATGAGATGGACTCTAGAATTTTATATTTCAATTTGAATTCTTTTTTTGTATTTGTATTAAATTGTTTTCTTAAATATGACAAAATGATCATGTTACCCTTCTACTTCAAAATCTCTCAAATTTATAGCAAAAAAATATTTCCTAAGTATATAAATTTCTAGAAATGGACTCTAGAATTTTGGATTTCAATTATTAATTTTTTTTAGTGAAATATGAAAATGACTATTTTACTCATTTTTTTCTTCAATATCTCAATTTTATGGTAAGAATTTTTTCCAAGGGTAAAAACTTGTCGAAAATAACTCTAGAATTTTTCTCAAGGCTATAGACTTGATGAGACGGACTTTAGAATTTTATATTTCAATTTGAATTCTTTTTTTGTATTTGTATTAAATTGTTCTCTTAAATATGACAAAATGATCATGTTACCCTTCTACTCCAAAATCTCTCCAATTTATTGCAAAAAACAATTCTAAGGGTATAAATTTCTAGAAATGTACTCTAGAATTTTGGATTTCAATTATCAATTTATTGAGTGAAATTTTAGTTTTTTTCCAATAAATGAGGAAATATAAATGTGAAATTGACCATTTTACTTATTATTTTCTTCAATATCTCAATTTTATGGTAAGAATTTTTTCCAAGGGTAAAAACTTGTCGAAATTAACTATAGAATTTTTCTCAAGGCTATAGACTTGATGAACCGGACTTTAGAATTTTATATTTCAATTTGAATTCATTTCTTGTATTTGTATTAAATTGTTTTCGTAAATATGACAAAATGATCATATTACCCTTATACTTCAAAATCTGTCCAATTTATAGCAAAAAATAATTCTAAGGGTATAAATTTCTAGAAATGGACTCTAGAATTTTGGATTTCAATTATCAATTTCTTTTGAGTGAATTTTTTATTTTTTTCTTATAAATGAGAAAATGACCATTTTACTCGTTTTTTTCTTCAATATCTCAATTTTATGGTAAACTTTTTTTTCAAGGGTATAAACTTGTCGAAAATTGACTATAGAATTTTTCTCAAAGCTATAGCTTGATGAGATGGACTCCATAATTTTATATTTCAATTTGAATTCTTTTTTTGTATTTGTATTAAATTGTTCTCTTAAATATAACAAAATGATCATGTTACCCTTCTACTCCAAAATCTCTAAAATTTATTGCAAAAAAATTTTCTAAGGTTATAAATTTCTAGAAATAGACTCTAGAATTTTGAATTTCAATTATCAGTTTTTTTTAGTGAAATTTTAATTTTGTTACTATAAATGAGGGAATATAAATGTGAACTTGAGCATTTTACTTTTTTTTTTCTTCAATATCTCAATTTTATGGTAAGAATTTTTTCCAAGGTTAAAAACCTGTCGAAATTATATCAGAGCTTTTTCTTTAATATGACAAAATGACCATGTTACCCTTCTACTTCAAAATCTCTCCAATTTATAGCAAAAAACATTTCCCAAGGGGATAAATTTCTAGAAATGGACTCTAGAATTTTGGATTTCAATTATCAATTTCTTTTGAGTGAATTTTTTATTTTTTTCTTATAAATGAGAAAATGACCATTTTACTCGTTTTTTCTTCAATATCTCAATTTTATGGTAAAGTTTTTTTTCAAGGGTATAAACTTGTCGAAAATTGACTATAGAATTTTTCTCAAAGCTATAGCTTGATGAGATGGACTCCATAATTTTATATTTCAATTTGAATTCTTTTTTTGTATTTGTATTAAATTGTTCTCTTAAATATAACAAAATGATCATGTTACCCTTCTACTCCAAAATCTCTAAAATTTATTGTAAAAAAATTTTCTAAGGGTATAAATTTCTAGAAATAGACTCTAGAATTTTGAATTTCAATTATCAGTTTTTTTTAGTGAAATTTTAATTTTGTTACTATAAAGGAGGGAATATAAATGTGAACTTGAGCATTTTACTTTTTTTTTTCTTCAATATCTCAATTTTATGGTAAGAATTTTTTCCAAGGTTAAAAACCTGTCGAAATTATATCAGAGCTTTTTCTTTAATATGACAAAATGACCATGTTACCCTTCTACTTCAAAATCTCTCCAATTTATAGCAAAAAACATTTCCCAAGGGGATAAATTTCTAGAAATGGACTCAAGAATTTTGGATTTCAATTATCAATTTTTTTGGGTGAAATTTTAAAATGACAATTTTACTCATTTGTTTCTTCAATATCTCAATTTTATCGTAAGAATTTTTTCCAACGGTAAAAACTTGTCGAAATTAACTCTAGAATTTTTTCAAGGCTATAGCTTGATGAGATGGACTCTAGAATTTTATATTTCAATTTGAATTCTTTTTTTGTATTTGTATTAAATTGTTTTCTTAAATATGACAAAATGATCATGTTACCCTTCTACTTCAAAATCTCTCAAATTTATAGCAAAAAAATATTTCCTAAGTATATAAATTTCTAGAAATGGACTCTAGAATTTTGGATTTCAATTATTAATTTTTTTAGTGAAATATGAAAATGACTATTTTACTCATTTTTTTCTTCAATATCTCAATTTTATGGTAAGAATTTTTTCCAAGGGTAAAAACTTGTCGAAAATAACTCTAGAATTTTTCTCAAGGCTATAGACTTGATGAGACGGACTTTAGAATTTTATATTTCAATTTGAATTCTTTTTTTGTATTTGTATTAAATTGTTCTCTTAAATATGACAAAATGATCATGTTACCCTTCTACTCCAAAATCTCTCCAATTTATTGCAAAAAACAATTCTAAGGGTATAAATTTCTAGAAATGTACTCTAGAATTTTGGATTTCAATTATCAATTTTTTGAGTGAAATTTTAGTTTTTTTCCAATAAATGAGGAAATATAAATGTGAAATTGACCATTTTACTTATTTTTTTCTTCAATATCTCAATTTTATGGTAAGAATTTTTTCCAAGGGTAAAAACTTGTCGAAATTAACTATAGAATTTTTCTCAAGGCTATAGACTTGATGAACCGGACTTTAGAATTTTATATTTCAATTTGAATTCATTTCTTGTATTTGTATTAAATTGTTTTCGTAAATATGACAAAATGATCATATTACCCTTATACTTCAAAATCTGTCCAATTTATAGCAAAAAATAATTCTAAGGGTATAAATTTCTAGAAATGGACTCTAGAATTTTGGATTTCAATTATCAATTTCTTTTGAGTGAATTTTTTATTTTTTTCTTATAAATGAGAAAATGACCATTTTACTCGTTTTTTTCTTCAATATCTCAATTTTATGGTAAAGTTTTTTTTCAAGGGTATAAACTTGTCGAAAATTGACTATAGAATTTTTCTCAAAGCTATAGCTTGATGAGATGGACTCCATAATTTTATATTTCAATTTGAATTCTTTTTTTGTATTTGTATTAAATTGTTCTCTTAAATATAACAAAATGATCATGTTACCCTTCTACTCCAAAATCTCTAAAATTTATTGCAAAAAAATTTTCTAAGGTTATAAATTTCTAGAAATAGACTCTAGAATTTTGAATTTCAATTATCAGTTTTTTTTAGTGAAATTTTAATTTTGTTACTATAAATGAGGGAATATAAATGTGAACTTGAGCATTTTACTTTTTTTTTTCTTCAATATCTCAATTTTATGGTAAGAATTTTTTCCAAGGTTAAAAACCTGTCGAAATTATATCAGAGCTTTTTCTTTAATATGACAAAATGACCATGTTACCCTTCTACTTCAAAATCTCTCCAATTTATAGCAAAAAACATTTCCCAAGGGGATAAATTTCTAGAAATGGACTCTAGAATTTTGGATTTCAATTATCAATTTCTTTTGAGTGAATTTTTTATTTTTTTCTTATAAATGAGAAAATGACCATTTTACTCGTTTTTTCTTCAATATCTCAATTTTATGGTAAAGTTTTTTTTCAAGGGTATAAACTTGTCGAAAATTGACTATAGAATTTTTCTCAAAGCTATAGCTTGATGAGATGGACTCCATAATTTTATATTTCAATTTGAATTCTTTTTTTGTATTTGTATTAAATTGTTCTCTTAAATATAACAAAATGATCATGTTACCCTTCTACTCCAAAATCTCTAAAATTTATTGTAAAAAAATTTTCTAAGGGTATAAATTTCTAGAAATAGACTCTAGAATTTTGAATTTCAATTATCAGTTTTTTTTAGTGAAATTTTAATTTTGTTACTATAAAGGAGGGAATATAAATGTGAACTTGAGCATTTTACTTTTTTTTTTCTTCAATATCTCAATTTTATGGTAAGAATTTTTTCCAAGGTTAAAAACCTGTCGAAATTATATCAGAGCTTTTTCTTTAATATGACAAAATGACCATGTTACCCTTCTACTTCAAAATCTCTCCAATTTATAGCAAAAAACATTTCCCAAGGGGATAAATTTCTAGAAATGGACTCAAGAATTTTGGATTTCAATTATCAATTTTTTTGGGTGAAATTTTAAAATGACAATTTTACTCATTTGTTTCTTCAATATCTCAATTTTATCGTAAGAATTTTTTCCAACGGTAAAAACTTGTCGAAATTAACTCTAGAATTTTTTCAAGGCTATAGCTTGATGAGATGGACTCTAGAATTTTATATTTCAATTTGAATTCTTTTTTTGTATTTGTATTAAATTGTTTTCTTAAATATGACAAAATGATCATGTTACCCTTCTACTTCAAAATCTCTCAAATTTATAGCAAAAAAATATTTCCTAAGTATATAAATTTCTAGAAATGGACTCTAGAATTTTGGATTTCAATTATTAATTTTTTTAGTGAAATATGAAAATGACTATTTTACTCATTTTTTTCTTCAATATCTCAATTTTATGGTAAGAATTTTTTCCAAGGGTAAAAACTTGTCGAAAATAACTCTAGAATTTTTCTCAAGGCTATAGACTTGATGAGACGGACTTTAGAATTTTATATTTCAATTTGAATTCTTTTTTTGTATTTGTATTAAATTGTTCTCTTAAATATGACAAAATGATCATGTTACCCTTCTACTCCAAAATCTCTCCAATTTATTGCAAAAAACAATTCTAAGGGTATAAATTTCTAGAAATGTACTCTAGAATTTTGGATTTCAATTATCAATTTTTTGAGTGAAATTTTAGTTTTTTTCCAATAAATGAGGAAATATAAATGTGAAATTGACCATTTTACTTATTTTTTTCTTCAATATCTCAATTTTATGGTAAGAATTTTTTCCAAGGGTAAAAACTTGTCGAAATTAACTATAGAATTTTTCTCAAGGCTATAGACTTGATGAACCGGACTTTAGAATTTTATATTTCAATTTGAATTCATTTCTTGTATTTGTATTAAATTGTTTTCGTAAATATGACAAAATGATCATATTACCCTTATACTTCAAAATCTGTCCAATTTATAGCAAAAAATAATTCTAAGGGTATAAATTTCTAGAAATGGACTCTAGAATTTTGGATTTCAATTATCAATTTCTTTTGAGTGAATTTTTTATTTTTTTCTTATAAATGAGAAAATGACCATTTTACTCGTTTTTTTCTTCAATATCTCAATTTTATGGTAAAGTTTTTTTTCAAGGGTATAAACTTGTCGAAAATTGACTATAGAATTTTTCTCAAAGCTATAGCTTGATGAGATGGACTCCATAATTTTATATTTCAATTTGAATTCTTTTTTTGTATTTGTATTAAATTGTTCTCTTAAATATAACAAAATGATCATGTTACCCTTCTACTCCAAAATCTCTAAAATTTATTGTAAAAAAATTTTCTAAGGGTATAAATTTCTAGAAATAGACTCTAGAATTTTGAATTTCAATTATCAGTTTTTTTTAGTGAAATTTTAATTTTGTTACTATAAAGGAGGGAATATAAATGTGAACTTGAGCATTTTACTTTTTTTTTTCTTCAATATCTCAATTTTATGGTAAGAATTTTTTCCAAGGTTAAAAACCTGTCGAAATTATATCAGAGCTTTTTCTTTAATATGACAAAATGACCATGTTACCCTTCTACTTCAAAATCTCTCCAATTTATAGCAAAAAACATTTCCCAAGGGGATAAATTTCTAGAAATGGACTCAAGAATTTTGGATTTCAATTATCAATTTTTTTGGGTGAAATTTTAAAATGACAATTTTACTCATTTGTTTCTTCAATATCTCAATTTTATCGTAAGAATTTTTTCCAACAGTAAAAACTTGTCGAAATTAACTCTAGAATTTTTTCAAGGCTATAGCTTGATGAGATGGACTCTAGAATTTTATATTTCAATTTGAATTCTTTTTTTGTATTTGTATTAAATTGTTTTCTTAAATATGACAAAATGATCATGTTACCCTTCTACTTCAAAATCTCTCAAATTTATAGCAAAAAAATATTTCCTAAGTATATAAATTTCTAGAAATGGACTCTAGAATTTTGGATTTCAATTATTAATTTTTTTTAGTGAAATATGAAAATGACTATTTTACTCATTTTTTTCTTCAATATCTCAATTTTATGGTAAGAATTTTTTCCAAGGGTAAAAACTTGTCGAAAATAACTCTAGAATTTTTCTCAAGGCTATAGACTTGATGAGACGGACTTTAGAATTTTATATTTCAATTTGAATTCTTTTTTTGTATTTGTATTAAATTGTTCTCTTAAATATGACAAAATGATCATGTTACCCTTCTACTCCAAAATCTCTCCAATTTATTGCAAAAAACAATTCTAAGGGTATAAATTTCTAGAAATGTACTCTAGAATTTTGGATTTCAATTATCAATTTATTGAGTGAAATTTTAGTTTTTTTCCAATAAATGAGGAAATATAAATGTGAAATTGACCATTTTACTTATTTTTTTCTTCAATATCTCAATTTTATGGTAAGAATTTTTTCCAAGGGTAAAAACTTGTCGAAATTAACTATAGAATTTTTCTCAAGGCTATAGACTTGATGAACCGGACTTTAGAATTTTATATTTCAATTTGAATTCATTTCTTGTATTTGTATTAAATTGTTTTCGTAAATATGACAAAATGATCATATTACCCTTATACTTCAAAATCTGTCCAATTTATAGCAAAAAATAATTCTAAGGGTATAAATTTCTAGAAATGGACTCTAGAATTTTGGATTTCAATTATCAATTTCTTTTGAGTGAATTTTTTATTTTTTTCTTATAAATGAGAAAATGACCATTTTACTCGTTTTTTTCTTCAATATCTCAATTTTATGGTAAAGTTTTTTTTCAAGGGTATAAACTTGTCGAAAATTGACTATAGAATTTTTCTCAAAGCTATAGCTTGATGAGATGGACTCCATAATTTTATATTTCAATTTGAATTCTTTTTTTGTATTTGTATTAAATTGTTCTCTTAAATATAACAAAATGATCATGTTACCCTTCTACTCCAAAATCTCTAAAATTTATTGCAAAAAAATTTTCTAAGGTTATAAATTTCTAGAAATAGACTCTAGAATTTTGAATTTCAATTATCAGTTTTTTTTAGTGAAATTTTAATTTTGTTACTATAAATGAGGGAATATAAATGTGAACTTGAGCATTTTACTTTTTTTTTTCTTCAATATCTCAATTTTATGGTAAGAATTTTTTCCAAGGTTAAAAACCTGTCGAAATTATATCAGAGCTTTTTCTTTAATATGACAAAATGACCATGTTACCCTTCTACTTCAAAATCTCTCCAATTTATAGCAAAAAACATTTCCCAAGGGGATAAATTTCTAGAAATGGACTCTAGAATTTTGGATTTCAATTATCAATTTCTTTTGAGTGAATTTTTTATTTTTTTCTTATAAATGAGAAAATGACCATTTTACTCGTTTTTTCTTCAATATCTCAATTTTATGGTAAAGTTTTTTTTCAAGGGTATAAACTTGTCGAAAATTGACTATAGAATTTTTCTCAAAGCTATAGCTTGATGAGATGGACTCCATAATTTTATATTTCAATTTGAATTCTTTTTTTGTATTTGTATTAAATTGTTCTCTTAAATATAACAAAATGATCATGTTACCCTTCTACTCCAAAATCTCTAAAATTTATTGTAAAAAAATTTTCTAAGGGTATAAATTTCTAGAAATAGACTCTAGAATTTTGAATTTCAATTATCAGTTTTTTTTAGTGAAATTTTAATTTTGTTACTATAAAGGAGGGAATATAAATGTGAACTTGAGCATTTTACTTTTTTTTTTCTTCAATATCTCAATTTTATGGTAAGAATTTTTTCCAAGGTTAAAAACCTGTCGAAATTATATCAGAGCTTTTTCTTTAATATGACAAAATGACCATGTTACCCTTCTACTTCAAAATCTCTCCAATTTATAGCAAAAAACATTTCCCAAGGGGATAAATTTCTAGAAATGGACTCAAGAATTTTGGATTTCAATTATCAATTTTTTTGGGTGAAATTTTAAAATGACAATTTTACTCATTTGTTTCTTCAATATCTCAATTTTATCGTAAGAATTTTTTCCAACGGTAAAAACTTGTCGAAATTAACTCTAGAATTTTTTCAAGGCTATAGCTTGATGAGATGGACTCTAGAATTTTATATTTCAATTTGAATTCTTTTTTTGTATTTGTATTAAATTGTTTTCTTAAATATGACAAAATGATCATGTTACCCTTCTACTTCAAAATCTCTCAAATTTATAGCAAAAAAATATTTCCTAAGTATATAAATTTCTAGAAATGGACTCTAGAATTTTGGATTTCAATTATTAATTTTTTTAGTGAAATATGAAAATGACTATTTTACTCATTTTTTTCTTCAATATCTCAATTTTATGGTAAGAATTTTTTCCAAGGGTAAAAACTTGTCGAAAATAACTCTAGAATTTTTCTCAAGGCTATAGACTTGATGAGACGGACTTTAGAATTTTATATTTCAATTTGAATTCTTTTTTTGTATTTGTATTAAATTGTTCTCTTAAATATGACAAAATGATCATGTTACCCTTCTACTCCAAAATCTCTCCAATTTATTGCAAAAAACAATTCTAAGGGTATAAATTTCTAGAAATGTACTCTAGAATTTTGGATTTCAATTATCAATTTTTTGAGTGAAATTTTAGTTTTTTTCCAATAAATGAGGAAATATAAATGTGAAATTGACCATTTTACTTATTTTTTTCTTCAATATCTCAATTTTATGGTAAGAATTTTTTCCAAGGGTAAAAACTTGTCGAAATTAACTATAGAATTTTTCTCAAGGCTATAGACTTGATGAACCGGACTTTAGAATTTTATATTTCAATTTGAATTCATTTCTTGTATTTGTATTAAATTGTTTTCGTAAATATGACAAAATGATCATATTACCCTTATACTTCAAAATCTGTCCAATTTATAGCAAAAAATAATTCTAAGGGTATAAATTTCTAGAAATGGACTCTAGAATTTTGGATTTCAATTATCAATTTCTTTTGAGTGAATTTTTTATTTTTTTCTTATAAATGAGAAAATGACCATTTTACTCGTTTTTTTCTTCAATATCTCAATTTTATGGTAAAGTTTTTTTTCAAGGGTATAAACTTGTCGAAAATTGACTATAGAATTTTTCTCAAAGCTATAGCTTGATGAGATGGACTCCATAATTTTATATTTCAATTTGAATTCTTTTTTTGTATTTGTATTAAATTGTTCTCTTAAATATAACAAAATGATCATGTTACCCTTCTACTCCAAAATCTCTAAAATTTATTGTAAAAAAATTTTCTAAGGGTATAAATTTCTAGAAATAGACTCTAGAATTTTGAATTTCAATTATCAGTTTTTTTTAGTGAAATTTTAATTTTGTTACTATAAAGGAGGGAATATAAATGTGAACTTGAGCATTTTACTTTTTTTTTTCTTCAATATCTCAATTTTATGGTAAGAATTTTTTCCAAGGTTAAAAACCTGTCGAAATTATATCAGAGCTTTTTCTTTAATATGACAAAATGACCATGTTACCCTTCTACTTCAAAATCTCTCCAATTTATAGCAAAAAACATTTCCCAAGGGGATAAATTTCTAGAAATGGACTCAAGAATTTTGGATTTCAATTATCAATTTTTTTGGGTGAAATTTTAAAATGACAATTTTACTCATTTGTTTCTTCAATATCTCAATTTTATCGTAAGAATTTTTTCCAACGGTAAAAACTTGTCGAAATTAACTCTAGAATTTTTTCAAGGCTATAGCTTGATGAGATGGACTCTAGA
Organism: Viola odorata; assembly: GCA_963691705.1. Classification (NCBI taxonomy): domain Eukaryota; kingdom Viridiplantae; phylum Streptophyta; class Magnoliopsida; order Malpighiales; family Violaceae; genus Viola; species Viola odorata. The sequence continues at coordinate 31,922,169 of OY829543.1, read as the reverse complement.
ATTTTATATTTCAATTTGAATTCTTTTTTTGTATTTGTATTAAATTGTTTTCTTTAATATGACAAAATGACCATGTTACCCTTCTACTTCAAAATCTCTCCAATTTATAGCAAAAAACATTTCCCAAGGGGATAAATTTCTAGAAATGGACTCTAGAATTTTGGATTTCAATTATTAATTTTTTTTAGTGAAATATGAAAATGACTATTTTACTCATTTTTTTCTTCAATATCTCAATTTTATGGTAAGAATTTTTTCCAAGGGTAAAAACTTGTCGAAAATAACTCTAGAATTTTTCTCAAGGCTATAGACTTGATGAGACGGACTTTAGAATTTTATATTTCAATTTGAATTCTTTTTTTGTATTTGTATTAAATTGTTCTCTTAAATATGACAAAATGATCATGTTACCCTTCTACTCCAAAATCTCTCCAATTTATTGCAAAAAACAATTCTAAGGGTATAAATTTCTAGAAATGTACTCTAGAATTTTGGATTTCAATTATCAATTTATTGAGTGAAATTTTAGTTTTTTTCCAATAAATGAGGAAATATAAATGTGAAATTGACCATTTTACTTATTTTTTTCTTCAATATCTCAATTTTATGGTAAGAATTTTTTCCAAGGGTAAAAACTTGTCGAAATTAACTATAGAATTTTTCTCAAGGCTATAGACTTGATGAACCGGACTTTAGAATTTTATATTTCAATTTGAATTCATTTCTTGTATTTGTATTAAATTGTTTTCGTAAATATGACAAAATGATCATATTACCCTTATACTTCAAAATCTGTCCAATTTATAGCAAAAAATAATTCTAAGGGTATAAATTTCTAGAAATGGACTCTAGAATTTTGGATTTCAATTATCAATTTCTTTTGAGTGAATTTTTTATTTTTTTCTTATAAATGAGAAAATGACCATTTTACTCGTTTTTTTCTTCAATATCTCAATTTTATGGTAAAGTTTTTTTTCAAGGGTATAAACTTGTCGAAAATTGACTATAGAATTTTTCTCAAAGCTATAGCTTGATGAGATGGACTCCATAATTTTATATTTCAATTTGAATTCTTTTTTTGTATTTGTATTAAATTGTTCTCTTAAATATAACAAAATGATCATGTTACCCTTCTACTCCAAAATCTCTAAAATTTATTGTAAAAAAATTTTCGAAGGGTATAAATTTCTAGAAATAGACTCTAGAATTTTGAATTTCAATTATCAGTTTTTTTTAGTGAAATTTTAATTTTGTTACTATAAATGAGGGAATATAAATGTGAACTTGAGCATTTTACTTTTTTTTTTCTTCAATATCTCAATTTTATGGTAAGAATTTTTTCCAAGGTTAAAAACCTGTCGAAATTATATCAGAGCTTTTTCTTTAATATGACAAAATGACCATGTTACCCTTCTACTTCAAAATCTCTCCAATTTATAGCAAAAAACATTTCCCAAGGGGATAAATTTCTAGAAATGGACTCTAGAATTTTGGATTTCAATTATCAATTTCTTTTGAGTGAATTTTTTATTTTTTTCTTATAAATGAGAAAATGACCATTTTACTCGTTTTTTCTTCAATATCTCAATTTTATGGTAAAGTTTTTTTTCAAGGGTATAAACTTGTCGAAAATTGACTATAGAATTTTTCTCAAAGCTATAGCTTGATGAGATGGACTCCATAATTTTATATTTCAATTTGAATTCTTTTTTTGTATTTGTATTAAATTGTTCTCTTAAATATAACAAAATGATCATGTTACCCTTCTACTCCAAAATCTCTAAAATTTATTGTAAAAAAATTTTCTAAGGGTATAAATTTCTAGAAATAGACTCTAGAATTTTGAATTTCAATTATCAGTTTTTTTTAGTGAAATTTTAATTTTGTTACTATAAAGGAGGGAATATAAATGTGAACTTGAGCATTTTACTTTTTTTTTTCTTCAATATCTCAATTTTATGGTAAGAATTTTTTCCAAGGTTAAAAACCTGTCGAAATTATATCAGAGCTTTTTCTTTAATATGACAAAATGACCATGTTACCCTTCTACTTCAAAATCTCTCCAATTTATAGCAAAAAACATTTCCCAAGGGGATAAATTTCTAGAAATGGACTCAAGAATTTTGGATTTCAATTATCAATTTTTTTGGGTGAAATTTTAAAATGACAATTTTACTCATTTGTTTCTTCAATATCTCAATTTTATCGTAAGAATTTTTTCCAACAGTAAAAACTTGTCGAAATTAACTCTAGAATTTTTTCAAGGCTATAGCTTGATGAGATGGACTCTAGAATTTTATATTTCAATTTGAATTCTTTTTTTGTATTTGTATTAAATTGTTTTCTTAAATATGACAAAATTATCATGTTACCCTTCTACTTCAAAATCTCTCAAATTTATAGCAAAAAAATATTTCCTAAGTATATAAATTTCTAGAAATGGACTCTAGAATTTTGGATTTCAATTATTAATTTTTTTTAGTGAAATATGAAAATGACTATTTTACTCATTTTTTTCTTCAATATCTCAATTTTATGGTAAGAATTTTTTCCAAGGGTAAAAACTTGTCGAAATTAACTATAGAATTTTTCTCAAGGCTATAGACTTGATTAACCGGACTTTAGAATTTTATATTTCAATTTGAATTCATTTCTTGTATTTGTATTAAATTGTTTTCGTAAATATGACAAAATGATCATATTACCCTTATTCTTAAAAATCTGTCCAATTTATAGCAAAAAATAATTCTAAGGGTATAAATTTCTAGAAATGGACTCTAGAATTTTGGATTTCAATTATCAATTTCTTTTGAGTGAATTTTTTATTTTTTTCTTATAAATGAGAAAATGACCATTTTACTCGTTTTTTTCTTCAATATCTCAATTTTATGGTAAAGTTTTTTTTCAAGGGTATAAACTTGTCGAAAATTGACTATAGAACTTTTCTCAAACCTATAGCTTGATGAGATGGACTCCATAATTTTATATTTCAATTTGAATTCTTTTTTTGTATTTGTATTAAATTGTTCTCTTAAATATGACAAAATGATCATGTTACCCTTCTACTTCAAAATCTCTCAAATTTATAGCAAAAAAATATTTCCTAAGTATATAAATTTCTAGAAATGGACTCTAGAATTTTGGATTTCAATTATTAATTTTTTTTAGTGAAATATGAAAATGACTATTTTACTCATTTTTTTCTTCAATATCTCAATTTTATGGTAAGAATTTTTTCCAAGGGTAAAAACTTGTCGAAAATAACTCTAGAATTTTTCTCAAGGCTATAGACTTGATGAGACGGACTTTAGAATTTTATATTTCAATTTGAATTCTTTTTTTGTATTTGTATTAAATTGTTCTCTTAAATATGACAAAATGATCATGTTACCCTTCTACTCCAAAATCTCTCCAATTTATTGCAAAAAACAATTCTAAGGGTATAAATTTCTAGAAATGTACTCTAGAATTTTGGATTTCAATTATCAATTTATTGAGTGAAATTTTAGTTTTTTTCCAATAAATGAGGAAATATAAATGTGAAATTGACCATTTTACTTATTTTTTTCTTCAATATCTCAATTTTATGGTAAGAATTTTTTCCAAGGGTAAAAACTTGTCGAAATTAACTATAGAATTTTTCTCAAGGCTATAGACTTGATGAACCGGACTTTAGAATTTTATATTTCAATTTGAATTCATTTCTTGTATTTGTATTAAATTGTTTTCGTAAATATGACAAAATGATCATATTACCCTTATACTTCAAAATCTGTCCAATTTATAGCAAAAAATAATTCTAAGGGTATAAATTTCTAGAAATGGACTCTAGAATTTTGGATTTCAATTATCAATTTCTTTTGAGTGAATTTTTTATTTTTTTCTTATAAATGAGAAAATGACCATTTTACTCGTTTTTTTCTTCAATATCTCAATTTTATGGTAAAGTTTTTTTTCAAGGGTATAAACTTGTCGAAAATTGACTATAGAATTTTTCTCAAAGCTATAGCTTGATGAGATGGACTCCATAATTTTATATTTCAATTTGAATTCTTTTTTTGTATTTGTATTAAATTGTTCTCTTAAATATAACAAAATGATCATGTTACCCTTCTACTCCAAAATCTCTAAAATTTATTGCAAAAAAATTTTCTAAGGTTATAAATTTCTAGAAATAGACTCTAGAATTTTGAATTTCAATTATCAGTTTTTTTTAGTGAAATTTTAATTTTGTTACTATAAATGAGGGAATATAAATGTGAACTTGAGCATTTTACTTTTTTTTTTCTTCAATATCTCAATTTTATGGTAAGAATTTTTTCCAAGGTTAAAAACCTGTCGAAATTATATCAGAGCTTTTTCTTTAATATGACAAAATGACCATGTTACCCTTCTACTTCAAAATCTCTCCAATTTATAGCAAAAAACATTTCCCAAGGGGATAAATTTCTAGAAATGGACTCTAGAATTTTGGATTTCAATTATCAATTTCTTTTGAGTGAATTTTTTATTTTTTTCTTATAAATGAGAAAATGACCATTTTACTCGTTTTTTCTTCAATATCTCAATTTTATGGTAAAGTTTTTTTTCAAGGGTATAAACTTGTCGAAAATTGACTATAGAATTTTTCTCAAAGCTATAGCTTGATGAGATGGACTCCATAATTTTATATTTCAATTTGAATTCTTTTTTTGTATTTGTATTAAATTGTTCTCTTAAATATAACAAAATGATCATGTTACCCTTCTACTCCAAAATCTCTAAAATTTATTGTAAAAAAATTTTCTAAGGGTATAAATTTCTAGAAATAGACTCTAGAATTTTGAATTTCAATTATCAGTTTTTTTTAGTGAAATTTTAATTTTGTTACTATAAAGGAGGGAATATAAATGTGAACTTGAGCATTTTACTTTTTTTTTTCTTCAATATCTCAATTTTATGGTAAGAATTTTTTCCAAGGTTAAAAACCTGTCGAAATTATATCAGAGCTTTTTCTTTAATATGACAAAATGACCATGTTACCCTTCTACTTCAAAATCTCTCCAATTTATAGCAAAAAACATTTCCCAAGGGGATAAATTTCTAGAAATGGACTCAAGAATTTTGGATTTCAATTATCAATTTTTTTGGGTGAAATTTTAAAATGACAATTTTACTCATTTGTTTCTTCAATATCTCAATTTTATCGTAAGAATTTTTTCCAACGGTAAAAACTTGTCGAAATTAACTCTAGAATTTTTTCAAGGCTATAGCTTGATGAGATGGACTCTAGAATTTTATATTTCAATTTGAATTCTTTTTTTGTATTTGTATTAAATTGTTTTCTTAAATATGACAAAATGATCATGTTACCCTTCTACTTCAAAATCTCTCAAATTTATAGCAAAAAAATATTTCCTAAGTATATAAATTTCTAGAAATGGACTCTAGAATTTTGGATTTCAATTATTAATTTTTTTAGTGAAATATGAAAATGACTATTTTACTCATTTTTTTCTTCAATATCTCAATTTTATGGTAAGAATTTTTTCCAAGGGTAAAAACTTGTCGAAAATAACTCTAGAATTTTTCTCAAGGCTATAGACTTGATGAGACGGACTTTAGAATTTTATATTTCAATTTGAATTCTTTTTTTGTATTTGTATTAAATTGTTCTCTTAAATATGACAAAATGATCATGTTACCCTTCTACTCCAAAATCTCTCCAATTTATTGCAAAAAACAATTCTAAGGGTATAAATTTCTAGAAATGTACTCTAGAATTTTGGATTTCAATTATCAATTTTTTGAGTGAAATTTTAGTTTTTTTCCAATAAATGAGGAAATATAAATGTGAAATTGACCATTTTACTTATTTTTTTCTTCAATATCTCAATTTTATGGTAAGAATTTTTTCCAAGGGTAAAAACTTGTCGAAATTAACTATAGAATTTTTCTCAAGGCTATAGACTTGATGAACCGGACTTTAGAATTTTATATTTCAATTTGAATTCATTTCTTGTATTTGTATTAAATTGTTTTCGTAAATATGACAAAATGATCATATTACCCTTATACTTCAAAATCTGTCCAATTTATAGCAAAAAATAATTCTAAGGGTATAAATTTCTAGAAATGGACTCTAGAATTTTGGATTTCAATTATCAATTTCTTTTGAGTGAATTTTTTATTTTTTTCTTATAAATGAGAAAATGACCATTTTACTCGTTTTTTTCTTCAATATCTCAATTTTATGGTAAAGTTTTTTTTCAAGGGTATAAACTTGTCGAAAATTGACTATAGAATTTTTCTCAAAGCTATAGCTTGATGAGATGGACTCCATAATTTTATATTTCAATTTGAATTCTTTTTTTGTATTTGTATTAAATTGTTCTCTTAAATATAACAAAATGATCATGTTACCCTTCTACTCCAAAATCTCTAAAATTTATTGTAAAAAAATTTTCTAAGGGTATAAATTTCTAGAAATAGACTCTAGAATTTTGAATTTCAATTATCAGTTTTTTTTAGTGAAATTTTAATTTTGTTACTATAAAGGAGGGAATATAAATGTGAACTTGAGCATTTTACTTTTTTTTTTCTTCAATATCTCAATTTTATGGTAAGAATTTTTTCCAAGGTTAAAAACCTGTCGAAATTATATCAGAGCTTTTTCTTTAATATGACAAAATGACCATGTTACCCTTCTACTTCAAAATCTCTCCAATTTATAGCAAAAAACATTTCCCAAGGGGATAAATTTCTAGAAATGGACTCAAGAATTTTGGATTTCAATTATCAATTTTTTTGGGTGAAATTTTAAAATGACAATTTTACTCATTTGTTTCTTCAATATCTCAATTTTATCGTAAGAATTTTTTCCAACGGTAAAAACTTGTCGAAATTAACTCTAGAATTTTTTCAAGGCTATAGCTTGATGAGATGGACTCTAGAATTTTATATTTCAATTTGAATTCTTTTTTTGTATTTGTATTAAATTGTTTTCTTTAATATGACAAAATGACCATGTTACCCTTCTACTTCAAAATCTCTCCAATTTATAGCAAAAAACATTTCCCAAGGGGATAAATTTCTAGAAATGGACTCTAGAATTTTGGATTTCAATTATTAATTTTTTTTAGTGAAATATGAAAATGACTATTTTACTCATTTTTTTCTTCAATATCTCAATTTTATGGTAAGAATTTTTTCCAAGGGTAAAAACTTGTCGAAAATAACTCTAGAATTTTTCTCAAGGCTATAGACTTGATGAGACGGACTTTAGAATTTTATATTTCAATTTGAATTCTTTTTTTGTATTTGTATTAAATTGTTCTCTTAAATATGACAAAATGATCATGTTACCCTTCTACTCCAAAATCTCTCCAATTTATTGCAAAAAACAATTCTAAGGGTATAAATTTCTAGAAATGTACTCTAGAATTTTGGATTTCAATTATCAATTTATTGAGTGAAATTTTAGTTTTTTTCCAATAAATGAGGAAATATAAATGTGAAATTGACCATTTTACTTATTTTTTTCTTCAATATCTCAATTTTATGGTAAGAATTTTTTCCAAGGGTAAAAACTTGTCGAAATTAACTATAGAATTTTTCTCAAGGCTATAGACTTGATGAACCGGACTTTAGAATTTTATATTTCAATTTGAATTCATTTCTTGTATTTGTATTAAATTGTTTTCGTAAATATGACAAAATGATCATATTACCCTTATACTTCAAAATCTGTCCAATTTATAGCAAAAAATAATTCTAAGGGTATAAATTTCTAGAAATGGACTCTAGAATTTTGGATTTCAATTATCAATTTCTTTTGAGTGAATTTTTTATTTTTTTCTTATAAATGAGAAAATGACCATTTTACTCGTTTTTTTCTTCAATATCTCAATTTTATGGTAAAGTTTTTTTTCAAGGGTATAAACTTGTCGAAAATTGACTATAGAATTTTTCTCAAAGCTATAGCTTGATGAGATGGACTCCATAATTTTATATTTCAATTTGAATTCTTTTTTTGTATTTGTATTAAATTGTTCTCTTAAATATAACAAAATGATCATGTTACCCTTCTACTCCAAAATCTCTAAAATTTATTGTAAAAAAATTTTCGAAGGGTATAAATTTCTAGAAATAGACTCTAGAATTTTGAATTTCAATTATCAGTTTTTTTTAGTGAAATTTTAATTTTGTTACTATAAATGAGGGAATATAAATGTGAACTTGAGCATTTTACTTTTTTTTTTCTTCAATATCTCAATTTTATGGTAAGAATTTTTTCCAAGGTTAAAAACCTGTCGAAATTATATCAGAGCTTTTTCTTTAATATGACAAAATGACCATGTTACCCTTCTACTTCAAAATCTCTCCAATTTATAGCAAAAAACATTTCCCAAGGGGATAAATTTCTAGAAATGGACTCTAGAATTTTGGATTTCAATTATCAATTTCTTTTGAGTGAATTTTTTATTTTTTTCTTATAAATGAGAAAATGACCATTTTACTCGTTTTTTCTTCAATATCTCAATTTTATGGTAAAGTTTTTTTTCAAGGGTATAAACTTGTCGAAAATTGACTATAGAATTTTTCTCAAAGCTATAGCTTGATGAGATGGACTCCATAATTTTATATTTCAATTTGAATTCTTTTTTTGTATTTGTATTAAATTGTTCTCTTAAATATAACAAAATGATCATGTTACCCTTCTACTCCAAAATCTCTAAAATTTATTGTAAAAAAATTTTCTAAGGGTATAAATTTCTAGAAATAGACTCTAGAATTTTGAATTTCAATTATCAGTTTTTTTTAGTGAAATTTTAATTTTGTTACTATAAAGGAGGGAATATAAATGTGAACTTGAGCATTTTACTTTTTTTTTTCTTCAATATCTCAATTTTATGGTAAGAATTTTTTCCAAGGTTAAAAACCTGTCGAAATTATATCAGAGCTTTTTCTTTAATATGACAAAATGACCATGTTACCCTTCTACTTCAAAATCTCTCCAATTTATAGCAAAAAACATTTCCCAAGGGGATAAATTTCTAGAAATGGACTCAAGAATTTTGGATTTCAATTATCAATTTTTTTGGGTGAAATTTTAAAATGACAATTTTACTCATTTGTTTCTTCAATATCTCAATTTTATCGTAAGAATTTTTTCCAACAGTAAAAACTTGTCGAAATTAACTCTAGAATTTTTTCAAGGCTATAGCTTGATGAGATGGACTCTAGAATTTTATATTTCAATTTGAATTCTTTTTTTGTATTTGTATTAAATTGTTTTCTTAAATATGACAAAATTATCATGTTACCCTTCTACTTCAAAATCTCTCAAATTTATAGCAAAAAAATATTTCCTAAGTATATAAATTTCTAGAAATGGACTCTAGAATTTTGGATTTCAATTATTAATTTTTTTTAGTGAAATATGAAAATGACTATTTTACTCATTTTTTTCTTCAATATCTCAATTTTATGGTAAGAATTTTTTCCAAGGGTAAAAACTTGTCGAAATTAACTATAGAATTTTTCTCAAGGCTATAGACTTGATTAACCGGACTTTAGAATTTTATATTTCAATTTGAATTCATTTCTTGTATTTGTATTAAATTGTTTTCGTAAATATGACAAAATGATCATATTACCCTTATTCTTAAAAATCTGTCCAATTTATAGCAAAAAATAATTCTAAGGGTATAAATTTCTAGAAATGGACTCTAGAATTTTGGATTTCAATTATCAATTTCTTTTGAGTGAATTTTTTATTTTTTTCTTATAAATGAGAAAATGACCATTTTACTCGTTTTTTTCTTCAATATCTCAATTTTATGGTAAAGTTTTTTTTCAAGGGTATAAACTTGTCGAAAATTGACTATAGAACTTTTCTCAAACCTATAGCTTGATGAGATGGACTCCATAATTTTATATTTCAATTTGAATTCTTTTTTTGTATTTGTATTAAATTGTTCTCTTAAATATAACAAAATGATCATGTTACCCTTCTACTCCAAAATCTCTAAAATTTATTGCAAAAAAATTTTCTAAGGTTATAAATTTCTAGAAATAGACTCTAGAATTTTGAATTTCAATTATCAGTTTTTTTTAGTGAAATTTTAATTTTGTTACTATAAATGAGGGAATATAAATGTGAACTTGAGCATTTTACTTTTTTTTTTCTTCAATATCTCAATTTTATGGTAAGAATTTTTTCCAAGGTTAAAAACCTGTCGAAATTATATCAGAGCTTTTTCTTTAATATGACAAAATGGCCATGTTACCCTTCTACTTCAAAATCTCTCCAATTTATAGCAAAAAACATTTCCCAAGGGGATAAATTTTTAGAAATGGACTCAAGAATTTTGGATTTCAATTATCAATTTTTTTGGGTGAAATTTTAAAATGACAATTTTACTCATTTGTTTCTTCAATATCTCAATTTTATCGTAAGAATTTTTTCCAACAGTAAAAACTTGTCGAAATTAACTCTAGAATTTTTTCAAGGCTATAGCTTGATGAGATGGACTCCATAATTTTATATTTCAATTTGAATTCTTTTTTTGTATTTGTATTAAATTGTTCTCTTAAATATAACAAAATGATCATGTTACGCTTCTACTCCAAAATCTCTAAAATTTATTGTAAAAAAATTTTCTAAGGGTATAAATTTCTAGAAATAGACTCTAGAATTTTGAATTTCAATTATCAGTTTTTTTTAGTGAAATTTTAATTTTGTTACTATAAAGGAGGGAATATAAATGTGAACTTGAGCATTTTACTTTTTTTTTTCTTCAATATCTCAATTTTATGGTAAGAATTTTTTCCAAGGTTAAAAACCTGTCGAAATTATATCAGAGCTTTTTCTTTAATATGACAAAATGACCATGTTACCCTTCTACTTCAAAATCTCTCCAATTTATAGCAAAAAACATTTCCCAAGGGGATAAATTTCTAGAAATGGACTCAAGAATTTTGGATTTCAATTATCAATTTTTTTGGGTGAAATTTTAAAATGACAATTTTACTCATTTGTTTCTTCAATATCTCAATTTTATCGTAAGAATTTTTTCCAACAGTAAAAACTTGTCGAAATTAACTCTAGAATTTTTTCAAGGCTATAGCTTGATGAGATGGACTCTAGAATTTTATATTTCAATTTGAATTCTTTTTTTGTATTTGTATTAAATTGTTTTCTTAAATATGACAAAATTATCATGTTACCCTTCTACTTCAAAATCTCTCAAATTTATAGCAAAAAAATATTTCCTAAGTATATAAATTTCTAGAAATGGACTCTAGAATTTTGGATTTCAATTATTAATTTTTTTTAGTGAAATATGAAAATGACTATTTTACTCATTTTTTTCTTCAATATCTCAATTTTATGGTAAGAATTTTTTCCAAGGGTAAAAACTTGTCGAAATTAACTATAGAATTTTTCTCAAGGCTATAGACTTGATGAACCGGACTTTAGAATTTTATATTTCAATTTGAATTCATTTCTTGTATTTGTATTAAATTGTTTTCGTAAATATGACAAAATGATCATATTACCCTTATTCTTAAAAATCTGTCCAATTTATAGCAAAAAATAATTCTAAGGGTATAAATTTCTAGAAATGGACTCTAGAATTTTGGATTTCAATTATCAATTTCTTTTGAGTGAATTTTTTATTTTTTTCTTATAAATGAGAAAATGACCATTTTACTCGTTTTTTTCTTCAATATCTCAATTTTATGGTAAAGTTTTTTTTCAAGGGTATAAACTTGTCGAAAATTGACTATAGAACTTTTCTCAAACCTATAGCTTGATGAGATGGACTCCATAATTTTATATTTCAATTTGAATTCTTTTTTTGTATTTGTATTAAATTGTTCTCTTAAATATAACAAAATGATCATGTTACCCTTCTACTCCAAAATCTCTAAAATTTATTGCAAAAAAATTTTCTAAGGTTATAAATTTCTAGAAATAGACTCTAGAATTTTGAATTTCAATTATCAGTTTTTTTTAGTGAAATTTTAATTTTGTTACTATAAATGAGGGAATATAAATGTGAACTTGAGCATTTTACTTTTTTTTTTCTTCAATATCTCAATTTTATGGTAAGAATTTTTTCCAAGGTTAAAAACCTGTCGAAATTATATCAGAGCTTTTTCTTTAATATGACAAAATGGCCATGTTACCCTTCTACTTCAAAATCTCTCCAATTTATAGCAAAAAACATTTCCCAAGGGGATAAATTTTTAGAAATGGACTCAAGAATTTTGGATTTCAATTATCAATTTTTTTGGGTGAAATTTTAAAATGACAATTTTACTCATTTGTTTCTTCAATATCTCAATTTTATCGTAAGAATTTTTTCCAACAGTAAAAACTTGTCGAAATTAACTCTAGAATTTTTTCAAGGCTATAGCTTGATGAGATGGACTCTAGAATTTTATATTTCAATTTGAATTCTTTTTTTGTATTTGTATTAAATTGTTTTCTTAAATATGACAAAATGATCATGTTACCCTTCTACTTCAAAATCTCTCAAATTTATAGCAAAAAAATATTTCCTAAGTATATAAATTTCTAGAAATGGACTCTAGAATTTTGGATTTCAATTATTAATTTTTTTTAGTGAAATATGAAAATGCCTATTTTACTCATTTTTTTCTTCAATATCTCAATTTTATGGTAAGAATTTTTTCCAAGGGTAAAAACTTGTCGAAAATAACTCTAGAATTTTTCTCAAGGCTATAGACTTGATGAGACGGACTTTAGAATTTTATATTTCAATTTGAATTCTTTTTTTGTATTTGTATTAAATTGTTCTCTTAAATATGACAAAATGATCAAGTTACCCTTCTACTCCAAAATCTCTCCAATTTATTGCAAAAAACAATTCTAAGGGTATAAATTTCTAGAAATGTACTCTAGAATTTTGGATTTCAATTATCAATTTTTTGAGTGAAATTTTAGTTTTTTTCCAATAAATGAGGAAATATAAATGTGAAATTGACCATTTTACTTATTTTTTTCTTCAATATCTCAATTTTATGGTAAGAATTTTTTCCAAGGGTAAAAACTTGTCGAAATTAACTATAGAATTTTTCTCAAGGCTATAGACTTGATGAACCGGACTTTAGAATTTTATATTTCAATTTGAATTCATTTCTTGTATTTGTATTAAATTGTTTTCGTAAATATGACAAAATGATCATATTACCCTTATACTTCAAAATCTGTCCAATTTATAGCAAAAAATAATTCTAAGGGTATAAATTTCTAGAAATGGACTCTAGAATTTTGGATTTCAATTATCAATTTCTTTTGAGTGAATTTTTTATTTTTTTCTTATAAATGAGAAAATGACCATTTTACTCGTTTTTTTCTTCAATATCTCAATTTTATGGTAAAGTTTTTTTTCAAGGGTATAAACTTGTCGAAAATTGACTATAGAATTTTTCTCAAAGCTATAGCTTGATGAGATGGACTCCATAATTTTATATTTCAATTTGAATTCTTTTTTTGTATTTGTATTAAATTGTTCTCTTAAATATAACAAAATGATCATGTTACCCTTCTACTCCAAAATCTCTAAAATTTATTGCAAAAAATTTTTCTAAGGTTATAAATTTCTAGAAATAGACTCTAGAATTTTGAATTTCAATTATCAGTTTTTTTTAGTGAAATTTTAATTTTGTTACTATAAATGAGGGAATATAAATGTGAACTTGAGCATTTTACTTTTTTTTTTCTTCAATATCTCAATTTTATGGTAAGAATTTTTTCCAAGGTTAAAAACCTATCGAAATTATATCAGAGCTTTTTCTTTAATATGACAAAATGACCATGTTACCCTTCTACTTCAAAATCTCTCCAATTTATAGCAAAAAACATTTCCCAAGGGGATAAATTTCTAGAAATGGACTCAAGAATTTTGGATTTCAATTATCAATTTCTTTTGAGTGAATTTTTTATTTTTTTCTTATAAATGAGAAAATAACCATTTTACTTGTTTTTTTCTTCAAAATCTTAATTTTATGGTAAAGTTTTTTTTCAAGGGTATAAACTTGTCGAAAATTGACTATAGAATTTTTCTCAAGGCTATAGCTTGATGAGATGGACTCTAGAATTTTATATTTCAATTTGAATTCTTTTTTTGTATTTGTATTAAATTGTTCTCTTAAATATAACAAAATGATCATGTTACGCCTCTACTCCAAAATCTCTAAAATTTATTGTAAACAAATTTTCTAAGGGTATAAATTTCTAGGAATAGACTCTAGAATTTTGAATTTCAATTATCAGTTTTTTTTAGTGAAATTTTAATTTTGTTACTATAAAGGAGGGAATATAAATGTGAACTTGAGCATTTTACTTTTTTTTTTCTTCAATATCTCAATTTTATGGTAAGAATTTTTTCCAAGGTTAAAAACCTGTCGAAATTATATCAGAGCTTTTTCTTTAATATGACAAAATGACCATGTTACCCTTCTACTTCAAAATCTCTCCAATTTATAGCAAAAAACATTTCCCAAGGGGATAAATTTCTAGAAATGGACTCAAGAATTTTGGATTTCAATTATCAATTTTTTTGGGTGAAATTTTAAAATGACAATTTTACTCATTTGTTTCTTCAATATCTCAATTTTATCGTAAGAATTTTTTCCAACGGTAAAAACTTGTCGAAATTAACTCTAGAATTTTTTTCAAGGCTATAGCTTGATGAGACGGACTTTAGAATTTTATATTTCAATTTGAATTCTTTTTTTGTATTTGTATTAAATTGTTTTCTTAAATATGACAAAATGATCATGTTACCCTTCTACTCCAAAATCTCTCCAATTTATTGCAAAAAACAATTCTAAGGGTATAAATTTCTAGAAATGTACTCTAGAATTTTGGATTTCAATTATCAATTTTTTGAGTGAAATTTTAGTTTTTTTCCAATAAATGAGGAAATATAAATGTGAAATTGACCATTTTACTTATTTTTTTCTTCAATATCTCAATTTTATGGTAAGAATTTTTTCCAAGGGTAAAAACTTGTCGAAATTAACTATAGAATTTTTCTCAAGGCTATAGACTTGATGAACCGGACTTTAGAATTTTATATTTCAATTTGAATTCATTTCTTGTATTTGTATTAAATTGTTTTCGTAAATATGACAAAATGATCATATTACCCTTATACTTCAAAATCTGTCCAATTTATAGCAAAAAATAATTCTAAGGGTATAAATTTCTAGAAATGGACTCTAGAATTTTGGATTTCAATTATCAATTTCTTTTGAGTGAATTTTTTATTTTTTTCTTATAAATGAGAAAATGACCATTTTACTCGTTTTTTTCTTCAATATCTCAATTTTATGGTAAAGTTTTTTTTCAAGGGTATAAACTTGTCGAAAATTGACTATAGAATTTTTCTCAAAGCTATAGCTTGATGAGATGGACTCCATAATTTTATATTTCAATTTGAATTCTTTTTTTGTATTTGTATTAAATTGTTCTCTTAAATATAACAAAATGATCATGTTACCCTTCTACTCCAAAATCTCTAAAATTTATTGCAAATTTTTTTTCTAAGGGTATAAATTTCTAGAAATAGACTCTAGAATTTTGAATTTCAATTATCAGTTTTTTTTAGTGAAATTTTAATTTTGTTACTATAAATGAGGGAATATAAATGTGAACTTGAGCATTTTACTTTTTTTTTTCTTCAATATCTCAATTTTATGGTAAGAATTTTTTCCAAGGTTAAAAACCTGTCGAAATTATATCAGAGCTTTTTCTTTAATATGACAAAATGACCATGTTACCCTTCTACTTCAAAATCTCTCCAATTTATAGCAAAAAACATTTCCCAAGGGGATAAATTTCTAGAAATGGACTCAAGAATTTTGGATTTCAATTATCAATTTTTTTGGGTGAAATTTTAAAATGACAATTTCACTCATTTGTTTCTTCAATATCTCAATTTTATCGTAAGAATTTTTTCCAACGGTAAAAACTTGTCGAAATTAACTCTAGAATTTTTTTCAAGGCTATAGCTTGATGAGATGGACTCTAGAATTTTATATTTCAATTTGAATTCTTTTTTTGTATTTGTATTAAATTTTTTTCTTAAATATGACAAAATGATCATGTTACCCTTCTACTTCAAAATCTCTCAAATTTATAGCAAAAAAAATATTTCCTAAGTATATAAATTTCTAGAAATGGACTCTAGAATTTTGGATTTCAATTATTAATTTTTTTTAGTGAAATGTTAAAATGACTATTTTACTCATTTTTTTCTTCAATATCTCAATTTTATGGTAAGAATTTTTTCCAAGGGTAAAAACTTGTCGAAAATAACTCTAGAATTTTTCTCAAGGCTATAGACTTGACGAGACGGACTTTAGAATTTTATATTTCAATTTGAATTCTTTTTTTGTATTTGTATTAAATTGTTCTCTTAAATATGACAAAATGATCATGTTACCCTTCTACTCCAAAATCTCTCCAATTTATTGCAAAAAACAATTCTAAGGGTATAAATTTCTAGAAATGTACTCTAGAATTTTGGATTTCAATTATCAATTTTTTGAGTGAAATTTTAGTTTTTTTCCAATAAATGAGGAAATATAAATGTGAAATTGACCATTTTACTTATTTTTTTCTTCAATATCTCAATTTTATGGTAAGAATTTTTTCCAAGGGTAAAAACTTGTCGAAATTAACTATAGAATTTTTCTCAAGGCTATAGACTTGATGAACCGGACTTTAGAATTTTATATTTCAATTTGAATTCATTTCTTGTATTTGTATTAAATTGTTTTCGTAAATATGACAAAATGATCATATTACCCTTATACTTCAAAATCTGTCCAATTTATAGCAAAAAATAATTCTAAGGGTATAAATTTCTAGAAATGGACTCTAGAATTTTGGATTTCAATTATCAATTTTTTTTGAGTGAATTTTTTATTTTTTTCTTATAAATGAGAAAATGACCATTTTACTCGTTTTTTTCTTCAATATCTCAATTTTATGGTAAAGTTTTTTTTCAAGGGTATAAACTTGTCGAAAATTGACTATAGAATTTTTCTCAAACCTATAGCTTGATGAGATGGACACCATAATTTTATATTTCAATTTGAATTCTTTTTTTGTATTTGTATTAAATTGTTCTCTTAAATATAACAAAATGATCATGTTACCCTTCTACTCCAAAATCTCTAAAATTTATTGCAAATTTTTTTTCTAAGGGTATAAATTTCTAGAAATAGACTCTAGAATTTTGAATTTCAATTATCAGTTTTTTTTAGTGAAATTTTAATTTTGTTACTATAAATGAGGGAATATAAATGTGAACTTGAGCATTTTACTTTTTTTTTTCTTCAATGTCTCAATTTTATGGTAAGAATTTTTTCCAAGGTTAAAAACCTGTCGAAATTATATCAGAGCTTTTTCTTTAATATGACAAAATGACCATGTTACCCTTCTACTTCAAAATCTCTCCAATTTATAGCAAAAAACATTTCCCAAGGGGATAAATTTCTAGAAATGGACTCAAGAATTTTGGATTTCAATTATCAATTTCTTTTGAGTGAATTTTTTATTTTTTTCTTATAAATGAGAAAATAACCATTTTACTTGTTTTTTTCTTCAAAATCTTAATTTTATGGTAAAGTTTTTTTTCAAGGGTATAAACTTGTCGAAAATTGACTATAGAATTTTTCTCAAGGCTATAGCTTGATGAGATGGACTCTAGAATTTTATATTTCAATTTGAATTCTTTTTTTGTATTTGTATTAAATTGTTCTCTTAAATATAACAAAATGATCATGTTACGCCTCTACTCCAAAATCTCTAAAATTTATTGTAAACAAATTTTCTAAGGGTATAAATTTCTAGGAATAGACTCTAGAATTTTGAATTTCAATTATCAGTTTTTTTTAGTGAAATTTTAATTTTGTTACTATAAAGGAGGGAATATAAATGTGAACTTGAGCATTTTACTTTTTTTTTTCTTCAATATCTCAATTTTATGGTAAGAATTTTTTCCAAGGTTAAAAACCTGTCGAAATTATATCAGAGCTTTTTCTTTAATATGACAAAATGACCATGTTACCCTTCTACTTCAAAATCTCTCCAATTTATAGCAAAAAACATTTCCCAAGGGGATAAATTTCTAGAAATGGACTCAAGAATTTTGGATTTCAATTATCAATTTTTTTGGGTGAAATTTTAAAATGACAATTTTACTCATTTGTTTCTTCAATATCTCAATTTTATCGTAAGAATTTTTTCCAACGGTAAAAACTTGTCGAAATTAACTCTAGAATTTTTTTCAAGGCTATAGCTTGATGAGACGGACTTTAGAATTTTATATTTCAATTTGAATTCTTTTTTTGTATTTGTATTAAATTGTTTTCTTAAATATGACAAAATGATCATGTTACCCTTCTACTCCAAAATCTCTCCAATTTATTGCAAAAAACAATTCTAAGGGTATAAATTTCTAGAAATGTACTCTAGAATTTTGGATTTCAATTATCAATTTTTTGAGTGAAATTTTAGTTTTTTTCCAATAAATGAGGAAATATAAATGTGAAATTGACCATTTTACTTATTTTTTTCTTCAATATCTCAATTTTATGGTAAGAATTTTTTCCAAGGGTAAAAACTTGTCGAAATTAACTATAGAATTTTTCTCAAGGCTATAGACTTGATGAACCGGACTTTAGAATTTTATATTTCAATTTGAATTCATTTCTTGTATTTGTATTAAATTGTTTTCGTAAATATGACAAAATGATCATATTACCCTTATACTTCAAAATCTGTCCAATTTATAGCAAAAAATAATTCTAAGGGTATAAATTTCTAGAAATGGACTCTAGAATTTTGGATTTCAATTATCAATTTCTTTTGAGTGAATTTTTTATTTTTTTCTTATAAATGAGAAAATGACCATTTTACTCGTTTTTTTCTTCAATATCTCAATTTTATGGTAAAGTTTTTTTTCAAGGGTATAAACTTGTCGAAAATTGACTATAGAATTTTTCTCAAAGCTATAGCTTGATGAGATGGACTCCATAATTTTATATTTCAATTTGAATTCTTTTTTTGTATTTGTATTAAATTGTTCTCTTAAATATAACAAAATGATCATGTTACCCTTCTACTCCAAAATCTCTAAAATTTATTGCAAATTTTTTTTCTAAGGGTATAAATTTCTAGAAATAGACTCTAGAATTTTGAATTTCAATTATCAGTTTTTTTTAGTGAAATTTTAATTTTGTTACTATAAATGAGGGAATATAAATGTGAACTTGAGCATTTTACTTTTTTTTTTCTTCAATATCTCAATTTTATGGTAAGAATTTTTTCCAAGGTTAAAAACCTGTCGAAATTATATCAGAGCTTTTTCTTTAATATGACAAAATGACCATGTTACCCTTCTACTTCAAAATCTCTCCAATTTATAGCAAAAAACATTTCCCAAGGGGATAAATTTCTAGAAATGGACTCAAGAATTTTGGATTTCAATTATCAATTTTTTTGGGTGAAATTTTAAAATGACAATTTCACTCATTTGTTTCTTCAATATCTCAATTTTATCGTAAGAATTTTTTCCAACGGTAAAAACTTGTCGAAATTAACTCTAGAATTTTTTTCAAGGCTATAGCTTGATGAGATGGACTCTAGAATTTTATATTTCAATTTGAATTCTTTTTTTGTATTTGTATTAAATTTTTTTCTTAAATATGACAAAATGATCATGTTACCCTTCTACTTCAAAATCTCTCAAATTTATAGCAAAAAAATATTTCCTAAGTATATAAATTTCTAGAAATGGACTCTAGAATTTTGGATTTCAATTATTAATTTTTTTTAGTGAAATGTTAAAATGACTATTTTACTCATTTTTTTCTTCAATATCTCAATTTTATGGTAAGAATTTTTTCCAAGGGTAAAAACTTGTCGAAAATAACTCTAGAATTTTTCTCAAGGCTATAGACTTGACGAGACGGACTTTAGAATTTTATATTTCAATTTGAATTCTTTTTTTGTATTTGTATTAAATTGTTCTCTTAAATATGACAAAATGATCATGTTACCCTTCTACTCCAAAATCTCTCCAATTTATTGCAAAAAACAATTCTAAGGGTATAAATTTCTAGAAATGTACTCTAGAATTTTGGATTTCAATTATCAATTTTTTGAGTGAAATTTTAGTTTTTTTCCAATAAATGAGGAAATATAAATGTGAAATTGACCATTTTACTTATTTTTTTCTTCAATATCTCAATTTTATGGTAAGAATTTTTTCCAAGGGTAAAAACTTGTCGAAATTAACTATAGAATTTTTCTCAAGGCTATAGACTTGATGAACCGGACTTTAGAATTTTATATTTCAATTTGAATTCATTTCTTGTATTTGTATTAAATTGTTTTCGTAAATATGACAAAATGATCATATTACCCTTATACTTCAAAATCTGTCCAATTTATAGCAAAAAATAATTCTAAGGGTATAAATTTCTAGAAATGGACTCTAGAATTTTGGATTTCAATTATCAATTTCTTTTGAGTGAATTTTTTATTTTTTTCTTATAAATGAGAAAATGACCATTTTACTCGTTTTTTTCTTCAATATCTCAATTTTATGGTAAAGTTTTTTTTCAAGGGTATAAACTTGTCGAAAATTGACTATAGAATTTTTCTCAAAGCTATAGCTTGATGAGATGGACTCCATAATTTTATATTTCAATTTGAATTCTTTTTTTGTATTTGTATTAAATTGTTCTCTTAAATATAACAAAATGATCATGTTACCCTTCCACTCCAAAATCTCTAAAATTTATTGCAAATTTTTTTTCTAAGGGTATAAATTTCTAGAAATAGACTCTAGAATTTTGAATTTCAATTATCAGTTTTTTTTAGTGAAATTTTAATTTTGTTACTATAAATGAGGGAATATAAATGTGAACTTGAGCATTTTACTTTTTTTTTTCTTCAATATCTCAATTTTATGGTAAGAATTTTTTCCAAGGTTAAAAACCTGTCGAAATTATATCAGAGCTTTTTCTTTAATATGACAAAATGACCATGTTACCCTTCTACTTCAAAATCTCTCCAATTTATAGCAAAAAACATTTCCCAAGGGGATAAATTTCTAGAAATGGACTCAAGAATTTTGGATTTCAATTATCAATTTTTTTGGGTGAAATTTTAAAATGACAATTTCACTCATTTGTTTCTTCAATATCTCAATTTTATCGTAAGAATTTTTTCCAACGGTAAAAACTTGTCGAAATTAACTCTAGAATTTTTTTCAAGGCTATAGCTTGATGAGATGGACTCTAGAATTTTATATTTCAATTTGAATTCTTTTTTTGTATTTGTATTAAATTTTTTTCTTAAATATGACAAAATGATCATGTTACCCTTCTACTTCAAAATCTCTCAAATTTATAGCAAAAAAATATTTCCTAAGTATATAAATTTCTAGAAATGGACTCTAGAATTTTGGATTTCAATTATTAATTTTTTTTAGTGAAATGTTAAAATGACTATTTTACTCATTTTTTTCTTCAATATCTCAATTTTATGGTAAGAATTTTTTCCAAGGGTAAAAACTTGTCGAAAATAACTCTAGAATTTTTCTCAAGGCTATAGACTTGACGAGACGGACTTTAGAATTTTATATTTCAATTTGAATTCTTTTTTTGTATTTGTATTAAATTGTTCTCTTAAATATGACAAAATGATCATGTTACCCTTCTACTCCAAAATCTCTCCAATTTATTGCAAAAAACAATTCTAAGGGTATAAATTTCTAGAAATGTACTCTAGAATTTTGGATTTCAATTATCAATTTTTTGAGTGAAATTTTAGTTTTTTTCCAATAAATGAGGAAATATAAATGTGAAATTGACCATTTTACTTATTTTTTTCTTCAATATCTCAATTTTATGGTAAGAATTTTTTCCAAGGGTAAAAACTTGTCGAAATTAACTATAGAATTTTTCTCAAGGCTATAGACTTGATGAACCGGACTTTAGAATTTTATATTTCAATTTGAATTCATTTCTTGTATTTGTATTAAATTGTTTTCGTAAATATGACAAAATGATCATATTACCCTTATACTTCAAAATCTGTCCAATTTATAGCAAAAAATAATTCTAAGGGTATAAATTTCTAGAAATGGACTCTAGAATTTTGGATTTCAATTATCAATTTCTTTTGAGTGAATTTTTTATTTTTTTCTTATAAATGAGAAAATGACCATTTTACTCGTTTTTTTCTTCAATATCTCAATTTTATGGTAAAGTTTTTTTTCAAGGGTATAAACTTGTCGAAAATTGACTATAGAATTTTTCTCAAAGCTATAGCTTGATGAGATGGACTCCATAATTTTATATTTCAATTTGAATTCTTTTTTTGTATTTGTATTAAATTGTTCTCTTAAATATAACAAAATGATCATGTTACCCTTCCACTCCAAAATCTCTAAAATTTATTGCAAATTTTTTTTCTAAGGGTATAAATTTCTAGAAATAGACTCTAGAATTTTGAATTTCAATTATCAGTTTTTTTTAGTGAAATTTTAATTTTGTTACTATAAATGAGGGAATATAAATGTGAACTTGAGCATTTTACTTTTTTTTTTCTTCAATATCTCAATTTTATGGTAAGAATTTTTTCCAAGGTTAAAAACCTGTCGAAATTATATCAGAGCTTTTTCTTTAATATGACAAAATGACCATGTTACCCTTCTACTTCAAAATCTCTCCAATTTATAGCAAAAAACATTTCCCAAGGGGATAAATTTCTAGAAATGGACTCAAGAATTTTGGATTTCAATTATCAATTTTTTTGGGTGAAATTTTAAAATGACAATTTCACTCATTTGTTTCTTCAATATCTCAATTTTATCGTAAGAATTTTTTCCAACGGTAAAAACTTGTCGAAATTAACTCTAGAATTTTTTTCAAGGCTATAGCTTGATGAGATGGACTCTAGAATTTTATATTTCAATTTGAATTCTTTTTTTGTATTTGTATTAAATTTTTTTCTTAAATATGACAAAATGATCATGTTACCCTTCTACTTCAAAATCTCTCAAATTTATAGCAAAAAAATATTTCCTAAGTATATAAATTTCTAGAAATGGACTCTAGAATTTTGGATTTCAATTATTAATTTTTTTTAGTGAAATGTTAAAATGACTATTTTACTCATTTTTTTCTTCAATATCTCAATTTTATGGTAAGAATTTTTTCCAAGGGTAAAAACTTGTCGAAAATAACTCTAGAATTTTTCTCAAGGCTATAGACTTGACGAGACGGACTTTAGAATTTTATATTTCAATTTGAATTCTTTTTTTGTATTTGTATTAAATTGTTCTCTTAAATATGACAAAATGATCATGTTACCCTTCTACTCCAAAATCTCTCCAATTTATTGCAAAAAACAATTCTAAGGGTATAAATTTCTAGAAATGTACTCTAGAATTTTGGATTTCAATTATCAATTTTTTGAGTAAAATTTTAGTTTTTTTCCAATAAATGAGGAAATATAAATGTGAAATTGACCATTTTACTTATTTTTTTCTTCAATATCTCAATTTTATGGTAAGAATTTTTTCCAAGGGTAAAAACTTGTCGAAATTAACTATAGAATTTTTCTCAAGGCTATAGACTTGATGAACCGGACTTTAGAATTTTATATTTCAATTTGAATTCATTTCTTGTATTTGTATTAAATTGTTTTCGTAAATATGACAAAATGATCATATTACCCTTATACTTCAAAATCTGTCCAATTTATAGCAAAAAATAATTCTAAGGGTATAAATTTCTAGAAATGGACTCTAGAATTTTGGATTTCAATTATCAATTTCTTTTGAGTGAATTTTTTATTTTTTTCTTATAAATGAGAAAATGACCATTTTACTCGTTTTTTTCTTCAATATCTCAATTTTATGGTAAAGTTTTTTTTCAAGGGTATAAACTTGTCGAAAATTGACTATAGAATTTTTCTCAAACCTATAGCTTGATGAGATGGACACCATAATTTTATATTTCAATTTGAATTCTTTTTTTGTATTTGTATTAAATTGTTCTCTTAAATATAACAAAATGATCATGTTACCCTTCTACTCCAAAATCTCTAAAATTTATTGCAAATTTTTTTTCTAAGGGTATAAATTTCTAGAAATAGACTCTAGAATTTTGAATTTCAATTATCAGTTTTTTTTAGTGAAATTTTAATTTTGTTACTATAAATGAGGGAATATAAATGTGAACTTGAGCATTTTACTTTTTTTTTTCTTCAATATCTCAATTTTATGGTAAGAATTTTTTCCAAGGTTAAAAACCTGTCGAAATTATATCAGAGCTTTTTCTTTAATATGACAAAATGACCATGTTACCCTTCTACTTCAAAATCTCTCCAATTTATAGCAAAAAACATTTCCCAAGGGGATAAATTTCTAGAAATGGACTCAAGAATTTTGGATTTCAATTATCAATTTCTTTTGAGTGAATTTTTTATTTTTTTCTTATAAATGAGAAAATAACCATTTTACTTGTTTTTTTCTTCAAAATCTTAATTTTATGGTAAAGTTTTTTTTCAAGGGTATAAACTTGTCGAAAATTGACTATAGAATTTTTCTCAAGGCTATAGCTTGATGAGATGGACTCTAGAATTTTATATTTCAATTTGAATTCTTTTTTTGTATTTGTATTAAATTGTTCTCTTAAATATAACAAAATGATCATGTTACGCTTCTACTCCAAAATCTCTAAAATTTATTGTAAACAAATTTTCTAAGGGTATAAATTTCTAGAAATAGACTCTAGAATTTTGAATTTCAATTATCAGTTTTTTTTAGTGAAATTTTAATTTTGTTACTATAAAGGAGGGAATATAAATGTGAACTTGAGCATTTTACTTTTTTTTTTCTTCAATATCTCAATTTTATGGTAAGAATTTTTTCCAAGGTTAAAAACCTGTCGAAATTATATCAGAGCTTTTTCTTTAATATGACAAAATGACCATGTTACCCTTCTACTTCAAAATCTCTCCAATTTATAGCAAAAAACATTTCCCAAGGGGATAAATTTCTAGAAATGGACTCAAGAATTTTGGATTTCAATTATCAATTTTTTTGGGTGAAATTTTAAAATGACAATTTTACTCATTTGTTTCTTCAATATCTCAATTTTATCGTAAGAATTTTTTCCAACGGTAAAAACTTGTCGAAATTAACTCTAGAATTTTTTTCAAGGCTATAGCTTGATGAGACGGACTTTAGAATTTTATATTTCAATTTGAATTCTTTTTTTGTATTTGTATTAAATTGTTTTCTTAAATATGACAAAATGATCATGTTACCCTTCTACTTCAAAATCTCTCAAATTTATAGCAAAAAAATATTTCCTAAGTATATAAATTTCTAGAAATGGACTCTAGAATTTTGGATTTCAATTATTAATTTTTTTTAGTGAAATATGAAAATGACTATTTTACTCATTTTTTTCTTCAATATCTCAATTTTATGGTAAGAATTTTTTCCAAGGGTAAAAACTTGTCGAAAATAACTCTAGAATTTTTCTCAAGGCTATAGACTTGATGAGACGGACTTTAGAATTTTATATTTCAATTTGAATTCTTTTTTTGTATTTGTATTAAATTGTTCTCTTAAATATGACAAAATGATCATGTTACCCTTCTACTCCAAAATCTCTCCAATTTATTGCAAAAAACAATTCTAAGGGTATAAATTTCTAGAAATGTACTCTAGAATTTTGGATTTCAATTATCAATTTTTTGAGTGAAATTTTAGTTTTTTTCCAATAAATGAGGAAATATAAATGTGAAATTGACCATTTTACTTATTTTTTTCTTCAATATCTCAATTTTATGGTAAGAATTTTTTCCAAGGGTAAAAACTTGTCGAAATTAACTATAGAATTTTTCTCAAGGCTATAGACTTGATGAACCGGACTTTAGAATTTTATATTTCAATTTGAATTCATTTCTTGTATTTGTATTAAATTGTTTTCGTAAATATGACAAAATGATCATATTACCCTTATACTTCAAAATCTGTCCAATTTATAGCAAAAAATAATTCTAAGGGTATAAATTTCTAGAAATGGACTCTAGAATTTTGGATTTCAATTATCAATTTCTTTTGAGTGAATTTTTTATTTTTTTCTTATAAATGAGAAAATGACCATTTTACTCGTTTTTTTCTTCAATATCTCAATTTTATGGTAAAGTTTTTTTTCAAGGGTATAAACTTGTCGAAAATTGACTATAGAATTTTTCTCAAAGCTATAGCTTGATGAGATGGACTCCATAATTTTATATTTCAATTTGAATTCTTTTTTTGTATTTGTATTAAATTGTTCTCTTAAATATAACAAAATGATCATGTTACCCTTCTACTCCAAAATCTCTAAAATTTATTGTAAAAAAATTTTCGAAGGGTATAAATTTCTAGAAATAGACTCTAGAATTTTGAATTTCAATTATCAGTTTTTTTTAGTGAAATTTTAATTTTGTTACTATAAAGGAGGGAATATAAATGTGAACTTGAGCATTTTACTTTTTTTTTTCTTCAATATCTCAATTTTATGGTAAGAATTTTTTCCAAGGTTAAAAACCTGTCGAAATTATATCAGAGCTTTTTCTTTAATATGACAAAATGACCATGTTACCCTTCTACTTCAAAATCTCTCCAATTTATAGCAAAAAACATTTCCCAAGGGGATAAATTTCTAGAAATGGACTCAAGAATTTTGGATTTCAATTATCAATTTTTTTGGGTGAAATTTTAAAATGACAATTTCACTCATTTGTTTCTTCAATATCTCAATTTTATCGTAAGAATTTTTTCCAACGGTAAAAACTTGTCGAAATTAACTCTAGAATTTTTTTCAAGGCTATAGCTTGATGAGATGGACTCTAGAATTTTATATTTCAATTTGAATTCTTTTTTTGTATTTGTATTAAATTGTTTTCTTAAATATGACAAAATGATCATGTTACCCTTCTACTTCAAAATCTCTCAAATTTATAGCAAAAAAATATTTCCTAAGTATATAAATTTCTAGAAATGGACTCTAGAATTTTGGATTTCAATTATTAATTTTTTTTAGTGAAATGTTAAAATGACTATTTTACTCATTTTTTTCTTCAATATCTCAATTTTATGGTAAGAATTTTTTCCAAGGGTAAAAACTTGTCGAAAATAACTCTAGAATTTTTCTCAAGGCTATAGACTTGACGAGACGGACTTTAGAATTTTATATTTCAATTTGAATTCTTTTTTTGTATTTGTATTAAATTGTTCTCTTAAATATGACAAAATGATCATGTTACCCTTCTACTCCAAAATCTCTCCAATTTATTGCAAAAAACAATTCTAAGGGTATAAATTTCTAGAAATGTACTCTAGAATTTTGGATTTCAATTATCAATTTTTTGAGTGAAATTTTAGTTTTTTTCCAATAAATGAGGAAATATAAATGTGAAATTGACCATTTTACTTATTTTTTTCTTCAATATCTCAATTTTATGGTAAGAATTTTTTCCAAGGGTAAAAACTTGTCGAAATTAACTATAGAATTTTTCTCAAGGCTATAGACTTGATGAACCGGACTTTAGAATTTTATATTTCAATTTGAATTCATTTCTTGTATTTGTATTAAATTGTTTTCGTAAATATGACAAAATGATCATATTACCCTTATTCTTAAAAATCTGTCCAATTTATAGCAAAAAATAATTCTAAGGGTATAAATTTCTAGAAATGGACTCTAGAATTTTGGATTTCAATTATCAATTTCTTTTGAGTGAATTTTTTATTTTTTTCTTATAAATGAGAAAATGACCATTTTACTCGTTTTTTTCTTCAATATCTCAATTTTATGGTAAAGTTTTTTTTCAAGGGTATAAACTTGTCGAAAATTGACTATAGAATTTTTCTCAAAGCTATAGCTTGATGAGATGGACTCCATAATTTTATATTTCAATTTGAATTCTTTTTTTGTATTTGTATTAAATTGTTCTCTTAAATATAACAAAATGATCATGTTACCCTTCTACTCCAAAATCTCTAAAATTTATTGCAAAAAATTTTTCTAAGGTTATAAATTTCTAGAAATAGACTCTAGAATTTTGAATTTCAATTATCAGTTTTTTTTAGTGAAATTTTAATTTTGTTACTATAAATGAGGGAATATAAATGTGAACTTGAGCATTTTACTTTTTTTTTTCTTCAATGTCTCAATTTTATGGTAAGAATTTTTTCCAAGGTTAAAAACCTGTCGAAATTATATCAGAGCTTTTTCTTTAATATGACAAAATGACCATGTTACCCTTCTACTTCAAAATCTCTCCAATTTATAGCAAAAAACATTTCCCAAGGGGATAAATTTCTAGAAATGGACTCAAGAATTTTGGATTTCAATTATCAATTTTTTTGGGTGAAATTTTAAAATGACAATTTTACTCATTTGTTTCTTCAATATCTCAATTTTATCGTAAGAATTTTTTCCAACAGTAAAAACTTGTCGAAATTAACTCTAGAATTTTTTCAAGGCTATAGCTTGATGAGATGGACTCTAGAATTTTATATTTCAATTTGAATTCTTTTTTTGTATTTGTATTAAATTGTTTTCTTAAATATGACAAAATGATCATGTTACCCTTCTACTTCAAAATCTCTCAAATTTATAGCAAAAAAATATTTCCTAAGTATATAAATTTCTAGAAATGGACTCTAGAATTTTGGATTTCAATTATTAATTTTTTTTAGTGAAATATGAAAATGACTATTTTACTCATTTTTTTCTTCAATATCTCAATTTTATGGTAAGAATTTTTTCCAAGGGTAAAAACTTGTCGAAAATAACTCTAGAATTTTTCTCAAGGCTATAGACTTGATGAGACGGACTTTAGAATTTTATATTTCAATTTGAATTCTTTTTTTGTATTTGTATTAAATTGTTCTCTTAAATATGACAAAATGATCATGTTACCCTTCTACTCCAAAATCTCTCCAATTTATTGCAAAAAACAATTCTAAGGGTATAAATTTCTAGAAATGTACTCTAGAATTTTGGATTTCAATTATCAATTTTTTGAGTGAAATTTTAGTTTTTTTCCAATAAATGAGGAAATATAAATGTGAAATTGACCATTTTACTTATTTTTTTCTTCAATATCTCAATTTTATGGTAAGAATTTTTTCCAAGGGTAAAAACTTGTCGAAATTAACTATAGAATTTTTCTCAAGGCTATAGACTTGATGAACCGGACTTTAGAATTTTATATTTCAATTTGAATTCATTTCTTGTATTTGTATTAAATTGTTTTCGTAAATATGACAAAATGATCATATTACCCTTATACTTCAAAATCTGTCCAATTTATAGCAAAAAATAATTCTAAGGGTATAAATTTCTAGAAATGGACTCTAGAATTTTGGATTTCAATTATCAATTTCTTTTGAGTGAATTTTTTATTTTTTTCTTATAAATGAGAAAATGACCATTTTACTCGTTTTTTTCTTCAATATCTCAATTTTATGGTAAAGTTTTTTTTCAAGGGTATAAACTTGTCGAAAATTGACTATAGAATTTTTCTCAAAGCTATAGCTTGATGAGATGGACTCCATAATTTTATATTTCAATTTGAATTCTTTTTTTGTATTTGTATTAAATTGTTCTCTTAAATATAACAAAATGATCATGTTACCCTTCTACTCCAAAATCTCTAAAATTTATTGCAAAAAATTTTTCTAAGGTTATAAATTTCTAGAAATAGACTCTAGAATTTTGAATTTCAATTATCAGTTTTTTTTAGTGAAATTTTAATTTTGTTACTATAAATGAGGGAATATAAATGTGAACTTGAGCATTTTACTTTTTTTTTTCTTCAATATCTCAATTTTATGGTAAGAATTTTTTCCAAGGTTAAAAACCTGTCGAAATTATATCAGAGCTTTTTCTTTAATATGACAA
This sequence comes from Viola odorata, assembly GCA_963691705.1. NCBI lineage: Eukaryota > Viridiplantae > Streptophyta > Magnoliopsida > Malpighiales > Violaceae > Viola > Viola odorata. The sequence goes on along the minus strand of OY829543.1, from coordinate 31,892,151 downwards.
AATGACCATGTTACCCTTCTACTTCAAAATCTCTCCAATTTATAGCAAAAAACATTTCCCAAGGGGATAAATTTCTAGAAATGGACTCAAGAATTTTGGATTTCAATTATCAATTTCTTTTGAGTGAATTTTTTATTTTTTTCTTATAAATGAGAAAATAACCATTTTACTTGTTTTTTTCTTCAAAATCTTAATTTTATGGTAAAGTTTTTTTTCAAGGGTATAAACTTGTCGAAAATTGACTATAGAATTTTTCTCAAGGCTATAGCTTGATGAGATGGACTCTAGAATTTTATATTTCAATTTGAATTCTTTTTTTGTATTTGTATTAAATTGTTCTCTTAAATATAACAAAATGATCATGTTACGCTTCTACTCCAAAATCTCTAAAATTTATTGTAAACAAATTTTCTAAGGGTATAAATTTCTAGAAATAGACTCTAGAATTTTGAATTTCAATTATCAGTTTTTTTTAGTGAAATTTTAATTTTGTTACTATAAAGGAGGGAATATAAATGTGAACTTGAGCATTTTACTTTTTTTTTTCTTCAATATCTCAATTTTATGGTAAGAATTTTTTCCAAGGTTAAAAACCTGTCGAAATTATATCAGAGCTTTTTCTTTAATATGACAAAATGACCATGTTACCCTTCTACTTCAAAATCTCTCCAATTTATAGCAAAAAACATTTCCCAAGGGGATAAATTTCTAGAAATGGACTCAAGAATTTTGGATTTCAATTATCAATTTTTTTGGGTGAAATTTTAAAATGACAATTTTACTCATTTGTTTCTTCAATATCTCAATTTTATCGTAAGAATTTTTTCCAACGGTAAAAACTTGTCGAAATTAACTCTAGAATTTTTTTCAAGGCTATAGCTTGATGAGACGGACTTTAGAATTTTATATTTCAATTTGAATTCTTTTTTTGTATTTGTATTAAATTGTTTTCTTAAATATGACAAAATGATCATGTTACCCTTCTACTTCAAAATCTCTCAAATTTATAGCAAAAAAATATTTCCTAAGTATATAAATTTCTAGAAATGGACTCTAGAATTTTGGATTTCAATTATTAATTTTTTTTAGTGAAATATGAAAATGACTATTTTACTCATTTTTTTCTTCAATATCTCAATTTTATGGTAAGAATTTTTTCCAAGGGTAAAAACTTGTCGAAAATAACTCTAGAATTTTTCTCAAGGCTATAGACTTGATGAGACGGACTTTAGAATTTTATATTTCAATTTGAATTCTTTTTTTGTATTTGTATTAAATTGTTCTCTTAAATATGACAAAATGATCATGTTACCCTTCTACTCCAAAATCTCTCCAATTTATTGCAAAAAACAATTCTAAGGGTATAAATTTCTAGAAATGTACTCTAGAATTTTGGATTTCAATTATCAATTTTTTGAGTGAAATTTTAGTTTTTTTCCAATAAATGAGGAAATATAAATGTGAAATTGACCATTTTACTTATTTTTTTCTTCAATATCTCAATTTTATGGTAAGAATTTTTTCCAAGGGTAAAAACTTGTCGAAATTAACTATAGAATTTTTCTCAAGGCTATAGACTTGATGAACCGGACTTTAGAATTTTATATTTCAATTTGAATTCATTTCTTGTATTTGTATTAAATTGTTTTCGTAAATATGACAAAATGATCATATTACCCTTATACTTCAAAATCTGTCCAATTTATAGCAAAAAATAATTCTAAGGGTATAAATTTCTAGAAATGGACTCTAGAATTTTGGATTTCAATTATCAATTTCTTTTGAGTGAATTTTTTATTTTTTTCTTATAAATGAGGAAATGACCATTTTACTCGTTTTTTTCTTCAATATCTCAATTTTATGGTAAAGTTTTTTTTCAAGGGTATAAACTTGTCGAAAATTGACTATAGAATTTTTCTCAAAGCTATAGCTTGATGAGATGGACTCCATAATTTTATATTTCAATTTGAATTCTTTTTTTGTATTTGTATTAAATTGTTCTCTTAAATATAACAAAATGATCATGTTACCCTTCTACTCCAAAATCTCTAAAATTTATTGTAAAAAAATTTTCGAAGGGTATAAATTTCTAGAAATAGACTCTAGAATTTTGAATTTCAATTATCAGTTTTTTTTAGTGAAATTTTAATTTTGTTACTATAAAGGAGGGAATATAAATGTGAACTTGAGCATTTTACTTTTTTTTTTCTTCAATATCTCAATTTTATGGTAAGAATTTTTTCCAAGGTTAAAAACCTGTCGAAATTATATCAGAGCTTTTTCTTTAATATGACAAAATGACCATGTTACCCTTCTACTTCAAAATCTCTCCAATTTATAGCAAAAAACATTTGCCAAGGGGATAAATTTCTAGAAATGGACTCAAGAATTTTGGATTTCAATTATCAATTTTTTTGGGTGAAATTTTAAAATGACAATTTTACTCATTTGTTTCTTCAATATCTCAATTTTATCGTAAGAATTTTTTCCAACAGTAAAAACTTGTCGAAATTAACTCTAGAATTTTTTCAAGGCTATAGCTTGATGAGATGGACTCTAGAATTTTATATTTCAATTTGAATTCTTTTTTTGTATTTGTATTAAATTGTTTTCTTAAATATGACAAAATGATCATGTTACCCTTCTACTTCAAAATCTCTCAAATTTATAGCAAAAAAATATTTCCTAAGTATATAAATTTCTAGAAATGGACTCTAGAATTTTGGATTTCAATTATTAATTTTTTTTAGTGAAATATGAAAATGACTATTTTACTCATTTTTTTCTTCAATATCTCAATTTTATGGTAAGAATTTTTTCCAAGGGTAAAAACTTGTCGAAAATAACTCTAGAATTTTTCTCAAGGCTATAGACTTGATGAGACGGACTTTAGAATTTTATATTTCAATTTGAATTCTTTTTTTGTATTTGTATTAAATTGTTCTCTTAAATATGACAAAATGATCATGTTACCCTTCTACTCCAAAATCTCTCCAATTTATTGCAAAAAACAATTCTAAGGGTATAAATTTCTAGAAATGTACTCTAGAATTTTGGATTTCAATTATCAATTTTTTGAGTGAAATTTTAGTTTTTTTCCAATAAATGAGGAAATATAAATGTGAAATTGACCATTTTACTTATTTTTTTCTTCAATATCTCAATTTTATGGTAAGAATTTTTTCCAAGGGTAAAAACTTGTCGAAATTAACTATAGAATTTTTCTCAAGGCTATAGACTTGATGAACCGGACTTTTGAATTTTATATTTCAATTTGAATTCATTTCTTGTATTTGTATTAAATTGTTTTCGTAAATATGACAAAATGATCATATTACCCTTATACTTCAAAATCTGTCCAATTTATAGCAAAAAATAATTCTAAGGGTATAAATTTCTAGAAATGGACTCTAGAATTTTGGATTTCAATTATCAATTTCTTTTGAGTGAATTTTTTATTTTTTTCTTATAAATGAGAAAATGACCATTTTACTCGTTTTTTTCTTCAATATCTCAATTTTATGGTAAAGTTTTTTTTCAAGGGTATAAACTTGTCGAAAATTGACTATAGAATTTTTCTCAAAGCTATAGCTTGATGAGATGGACTCCATAATTTTATATTTCAATTTGAATTCTTTTTTTGTATTTGTATTAAATTGTTCTCTTAAATATAACAAAATGATCATGTTACCCTTCTACTCCAAAATCTCTAAAATTTATTGTAAAAAAATTTTCTAAGGGTATAAATTTCTAGAAATAGACTCTAGAATTTTGAATTTCAATTATCAGTTTTTTTTAGTGAAATTTTAATTTTGTTACTATAAAGGAGGGAATATAAATGTGAACTTGAGCATTTTACTTTTTTTTTTCTTCAATATCTCAATTTTATGGTAAGAATTTTTTCCAAGGTTAAAAACCTGTCGAAATTATATCAGAGCTTTTTCTTTAATATGACAAAATGACCATGTTACCCTTCTACTTCAAAATCTCTCCAATTTATAGCAAAAAACATTTCCCAAGGGGATAAATTTCTAGAAATGGACTCAAGAATTTTGGATTTCAATTATCAATTTCTTTTGAGTGAATTTTTTATTTTTTTCTTATAAATGAGAAAATGACCATTTTACTCGTTTTTTTCTTCAATATCTCAATTTTATGGTAAAGTTTTTTTTCAAGGGTATAAACTTGTCGAAAATTGACTATAGAATTTTTCTCAAACCTATAGCTTGATGAGATGGACACCATAATTTTATATTTCAATTTGAATTCTTTTTTTGTATTTGTATTAAATTGTTCTCTTAAATATAACAAAATGATCATGTTACCCTTCTACTCCAAAATCTCTAAAATTTATTGCAAATTTTTTTTCTAAGGGTATAAATTTCTAGAAATAGACTCTAGAATTTTGAATTTCAAATATCAGTTTTTTTTAGTGAAATTTTAATTTTGTTACTATAAATGAGGGAATATAAATGTGAACTTGAGCATTTTACTTTTTTTTTTCTTCAATATCTCAATTTTATGGTAAGAATTTTTTCCAAGGTTAAAAACCTGTCGAAATTATATCAGAGCTTTTTCTTTAATATGACAAAATGACCATGTTACCCTTCTACTTCAAAATCTCTCCAATTTATAGCAAAAAACATTTCCCAAGGGGATAAATTTCTAGAAATGGACTCAAGAATTTTGGATTTCAATTATCAATTTTTTTGGGTGAAATTTTAAAATGACAATTTCACTCATTTGTTTCTTCAATATCTCAATTTTATCGTAAGAATTTTTTCCAACGGTAAAAACTTGTCGAAATTAACTCTAGAATTTTTTTCAAGGCTATAGCTTGATGAGATGGACTCTAGAATTTTATATTTCAATTTGAATTCTTTTTTTGTATTTGTATTAAATTGTTTTCTTAAATATGACAAAATGATCATGTTACCCTTCTACTTCAAAATCTCTCAAATTTATAGCAAAAAAATATTTCCTAAGTATATAAATTTCTAGAAATGGACTCTAGAATTTTGGATTTCAATTATTAATTTTTTTTAGTGAAATGTTAAAATGACTATTTTACTCATTTTTTTCTTCAATATCTCAATTTTATGGTAAGAATTTTTTCCAAGGGTAAAAACTTGTCGAAAATAACTCTAGAATTTTTCTCAAGGCTATAGACTTGACGAGACGGACTTTAGAATTTTATATTTCAATTTGAATTCTTTTTTTGTATTTGTATTAAATTGTTCTCTTAAATATGACAAAATGATCATGTTACCCTTCTACTCCAAAATCTCTCCAATTTATTGCAAAAAACAATTCTATGGGTATAAATTTCTAGAAATGTACTCTAGAATTTTGGATTTCAATTATCAATTTTTTGAGTGAAATTTTAGTTTTTTTCCAATAAATGAGGAAATATAAATGTGAAATTGACCATTTTACTTATTTTTTTCTTCAATATCTCAATTTTATGGTAAGAATTTTTTCCAAGGGTAAAAACTTGTCGAAATTAACTATAGAATTTTTCTCAAGGCTATAGACTTGATGAACCGGACTTTAGAATTTTATATTTCAATTTGAATTCATTTCTTGTATTTGTATTAAATTGTTTTCGTAAATATGACAAAATGATCATATTACCCTTATACTTCAAAATCTGTCCAATTTATAGCAAAAAATAATTCTAAGGGTATAAATTTCTAGAAATGGACTCTAGAATTTTGGATTTCAATTATCAATTTCTTTTGAGTGAATTTTTTATTTTTTTCTTATAAATGAGAAAATGACCATTTTACTCGTTTTTTTCTTCAATATCTCAATTTTATGGTAAAGTTTTTTTTCAAGGGTATAAACTTGTCGAAAATTGACTATAGATTTTTTCTCAAAGCTATAGCTTGATGAGATGGACTCCATAATTTTATATTTCAATTTGAATTCTTTTTTTGTATTTGTATTAAATTGTTCTCTTAAATATAACAAAATGATCATGTTACCCTTCTACTCCAAAATCTCTAAAATTTATTGTAAAAAAATTTTCGAAGGGTATAAATTTCTAGAAATAGACTCTAGAATTTTGAATTTCAATTATCAGTTTTTTTTAGTGAAATTTTAATTTTGTTACTATAAAGGAGGGAATATAAATGTGAACTTGAGCATTTTACTTTTTTTTTTCTTCAATATCTCAATTTTATGGTAAGAATTTTTTCCAAGGTTAAAAACCTGTCGAAATTATATCAGAGCTTTTTCTTTAATATGACAAAATGACCATGTTACCCTTCTACTTCAAAATCTCTCCAATTTATAGCAAAAAACATTTCCCAAGGGGATAAATTTCTAGAAATGGACTCAAGAATTTTGGATTTCAATTATCAATTTTTTTGGGTGAAATTTTAAAATGACAATTTCACTCATTTGTTTCTTCAATATCTCAATTTTATCGTAAGAATTTTTTCCAACGGTAAAAACTTGTCGAAATTAACTCTAGAATTTTTTTCAAGGCTATAGCTTGATGAGATGGACTCTAGAATTTTATATTTCAATTTGAATTCTTTTTTTGTATTTGTATTAAATTGTTTTCTTAAATATGACAAAATGATCATGTTACCCTTCTACTTCAAAATCTCTCAAATTTATAGCAAAAAAATATTTCCTAAGTATATAAATTTCTAGAAATGGACTCTAGAATTTTGGATTTCAATTATTAATTTTTTTTAGTGAAATGTTAAAATGACTATTTTACTCATTTTTTTCTTCAATATCTCAATTTTATGGTAAGAATTTTTTCCAAGGGTAAAAACTTGTCGAAAATAACTCTAGAATTTTTCTCAAGGCTATAGACTTGACGAGACGGACTTTAGAATTTTATATTTCAATTTGAATTCTTTTTTTGTATTTGTATTAAATTGTTCTCTTAAATATGACAAAATGATCATGTTACCCTTCTACTCCAAAATCACTCCAATTTATTGCAAAAAACAATTCTAAGGGTATAAATTTCTAGAAATGTACTCTAGAATTTTGGATTTCAATTATCAATTTTTTGAGTGAAATTTTAGTTTTTTTCCAATAAATGAGGAAATATAAATGTGAAATTGACCATTTTACTTATTTTTTTCTTCAATATCTCAATTTTATGGTAAGAATTTTTTCCAAGGGTAAAAACTTGTCGAAATTAACTATAGAATTTTTCTCAAGGCTATAGACTTGATGAACCGGACTTTAGAATTTTATATTTCAATTTGAATTCATTTCTTGTATTTGTATTAAATTGTTTTCGTAAATATGACAAAATGATCATATTACCCTTATTCTTAAAAATCTGTCCAATTTATAGCAAAAAATAATTCTAAGGGTATAAATTTCTAGAAATGGACTCTAGAATTTTGGATTTCAATTATCAATTTCTTTTGAGTGAATTTTTTATTTTTTTCTTATAAATGAGAAAATGACCATTTTACTCGTTTTTTTGTTCAATATCTCAATTTTATGGTAAAGTTTTTTTTCAAGGGTATAAACTTGTCGAAAATTGACTATAGAATTTTTCTCAAAGCTATAGCTTGATGAGATGGACTCCATAATTTTATATTTCAATTTGAATTCTTTTTTTGTATTTGTATTAAATTGTTCTCTTAAATATAACAAAATGATCATGTTACCCTTCTACTCCAAAATCTCTAAAATTTATTGCAAAAAATTTTTCTAAGGTTATAAATTTCTAGAAATAGACTCTAGAATTTTGAATTTCAATTATCAGTTTTTTTTAGTGAAATTTTAATTTTGTTACTATAAATGAGGGAATATAAATGTGAACTTGAGCATTTTACTTTTTTTTTTCTTCAATGTCTCAATTTTATGGTAAGAATTTTTTCCAAGGTTAAAAACCTGTCGAAATTATATCAGAGCTTTTTCTTTAATATGACAAAATGACCATGTTACCCTTCTACTTCAAAATCTCTCCAATTTATAGCAAAAAACATTTCCCAAGGGGATAAATTTCTAGAAATGGACTCAAGAATTTTGGATTTCAATTATCAATTTTTTTGGGTGAAATTTTAAAATGACAATTTTACTCATTTGTTTCTTCAATATCTCAATTTTATCGTAAGAATTTTTTCCAACAGTAAAAACTTGTCGAAATTAACTCTAGAATTTTTTCAAGGCTATAGCTTGATGAGATGGACTCTAGAATTTTATATTTCAATTTGAATTCTTTTTTTGTATTTGTATTAAATTGTTTTCTTAAATATGACAAAATGATCATGTTACCCTTCTACTTCAAAATCTCTCAAATTTATAGCAAAAAAATATTTCCTAAGTATATAAATTTCTAGAAATGGACTCTAGAATTTTGGATTTCAATTATTAATTTTTTTTAGTGAAATATGAAAATGACTATTTTACTCATTTTTTTCTTCAATATCTCAATTTTATGGTAAGAATTTTTTCCAAGGGTAAAAACTTGTCGAAAATAACTCTAGAATTTTTCTCAAGGCTATAGACTTGATGAGACGGACTTTAGAATTTTATATTTCAATTTGAATTCTTTTTTTGTATTTGTATTAAATTGTTCTCTTAAATATGACAAAATGATCATGTTACCCTTCTACTCCAAAATCTCTCCAATTTATTGCAAAAAACAATTCTAAGGGTATAAATTTCTAGAAATGTACTCTAGAATTTTGGATTTCAATTATCAATTTTTTGAGTGAAATTTTAGTTTTTTTCCAATAAATGAGGAAATATAAATGTGAAATTGACCATTTTACTTATTTTTTTCTTCAATATCTCAATTTTATGGTAAGAATTTTTTCCAAGGGTAAAAACTTGTCGAAATTAACTATAGAATTTTTCTCAAGGCTATAGACTTGATGAACCGGACTTTAGAATTTTATATTTCAATTTGAATTCATTTCTTGTATTTGTATTAAATTGTTTTCGTAAATATGACAAAATGATCATATTACCCTTATACTTCAAAATCTGTCCAATTTATAGCAAAAAATAATTCTAAGGGTATAAATTTCTAGAAATGGACTCTAGAATTTTGGATTTCAATTATCAATTTCTTTTGAGTGAATTTTTTATTTTTTTCTTATAAATGAGAAAATGACCATTTTACTCGTTTTTTTCTTCAATATCTCAATTTTATGGTAAAGTTTTTTTTCAAGGGTATAAACTTGTCGAAAATTGACTATAGAATTTTTCTCAAAGCTATAGCTTGATGAGATGGACTCCATAATTTTATATTTCAATTTGAATTCTTTTTTTGTATTTGTATTAAATTGTTCTCTTAAATATAACAAAATGATCATGTTACCCTTCTACTCCAAAATCTCTAAAATTTATTGTAAAAAAATTTTCGAAGGGTATAAATTTCTAGAAATAGACTCTAGAATTTTGAATTTCAATTATCAGTTTTTTTTAGTGAAATTTTAATTTTGTTACTATAAAGGAGGGAATATAAATGTGAACTTGAGCATTTTACTTTTTTTTTTCTTCAATATCTCAATTTTATGGTAAGAATTTTTTCCAAGGTTAAAAACCTGTCGAAATTATATCAGAGCTTTTTCTTTAATATGACAAAATGACCATGTTACCCTTCTACTTCAAAATCTCTCCAATTTATAGCAAAAAACATTTCCCAAGGGGATAAATTTCTAGAAATGGACTCAAGAATTTTGGATTTCAATTATCAATTTTTTTGGGTGAAATTTTAAAATGACAATTTTACTCATTTGTTTCTTCAATATCTCAATTTTATCGTAAGAATTTTTTCCAACGGTAAAAACTTGTCGAAATTAACTCTAGAATTTTTTTCAAGGCTATAGCTTGATGAGACGGACTTTAGAATTTTATATTTCAATTTGAATTCTTTTTTTGTATTTGTATTAAATTGTTTTCTTAAATATGACAAAATGATCATGTTACCCTTCTACTTCAAAATCTCTCAAATTTATAGCAAAAAAATATTTCCTAAGTATATAAATTTCTAGAAATGGACTCTAGAATTTTGGATTTCAATTATTAATTTTTTTTAGTGAAATATGAAAATGACTATTTTACTCATTTTTTTCTTCAATATCTCAATTTTATGGTAAGAATTTTTTCCAAGGGTAAAAACTTGTCGAAAATAACTCTAGAATTTTTCTCAAGGCTATAGACTTGATGAGACGGACTTTAGAATTTTATATTTCAATTTGAATTCTTTTTTTGTATTTGTATTAAATTGTTCTCTTAAATATGACAAAATGATCATGTTACCCTTCTACTCCAAAATCTCTCCAATTTATTGCAAAAAACAATTCTAAGGGTATAAATTTCTAGAAATGTACTCTAGAATTTTGGATTTCAATTATCAATTTTTTGAGTGAAATTTTAGTTTTTTTCCAATAAATGAGGAAATATAAATGTGAAATTGACCATTTTACTTATTTTTTTCTTCAATATCTCAATTTTATGGTAAGAATTTTTTCCAAGGGTAAAAACTTGTCGAAATTAACTATAGAATTTTTCTCAAGGCTATAGACTTGATGAACCGGACTTTAGAATTTTATATTTCAATTTGAATTCATTTCTTGTATTTGTATTAAATTGTTTTCGTAAATATGACAAAATGATCATATTACCCTTATACTTCAAAATCTGTCCAATTTATAGCAAAAAATAATTCTAAGGGTATAAATTTCTAGAAATGGACTCTAGAATTTTGGATTTCAATTATCAATTTCTTTTGAGTGAATTTTTTATTTTTTTCTTATAAATGAGAAAATGACCATTTTACTCGTTTTTTTCTTCAATATCTCAATTTTATGGTAAAGTTTTTTTTCAAGGGTATAAACTTGTCGAAAATTGACTATAGAATTTTTCTCAAAGCTATAGCTTGATGAGATGGACTCCATAATTTTATATTTCAATTTGAATTCTTTTTTTGTATTTGTATTAAATTGTTCTCTTAAATATAACAAAATGATCATGTTACCCTTCTACTCCAAAATCTCTAAAATTTATTGTAAAAAAATTTTCGAAGGGTATAAATTTCTAGAAATAGACTCTAGAATTTTGAATTTCAATTATCAGTTTTTTTTAGTGAAATTTTAATTTTGTTACTATAAAGGAGGGAATATAAATGTGAACTTGAGCATTTTACTTTTTTTTTTCTTCAATATCTCAATTTTATGGTAAGAATTTTTTCCAAGGTTAAAAACCTGTCGAAATTATATCAGAGCTTTTTCTTTAATATGACAAAATGACCATGTTACCCTTCTACTTCAAAATCTCTCCAATTTATAGCAAAAAACATTTCCCAAGGGGATAAATTTCTAGAAATGGACTCAAGAATTTTGGATTTCAATTATCAATTTTTTTGGGTGAAATTTTAAAATGACAATTTCACTCATTTGTTTCTTCAATATCTCAATTTTATCGTAAGAATTTTTTCCAACGGTAAAAACTTGTCGAAATTAACTCTAGAATTTTTTTCAAGGCTATAGCTTGATGAGATGGACTCTAGAATTTTATATTTCAATTTGAATTCTTTTTTTGTATTTGTATTAAATTGTTTTCTTAAATATGACAAAATGATCATGTTACCCTTCTACTTCAAAATCTCTCAAATTTATAGCAAAAAAATATTTCCTAAGTATATAAATTTCTAGAAATGGACTCTAGAATTTTGGATTTCAATTATTAATTTTTTTTAGTGAAATGTTAAAATGACTATTTTACTCATTTTTTTCTTCAATATCTCAATTTTATGGTAAGAATTTTTTCCAAGGGTAAAAACTTGTCGAAAATAACTCTAGAATTTTTCTCAAGGCTATAGACTTGACGAGACGGACTTTAGAATTTTATATTTCAATTTGAATTCTTTTTTTGTATTTGTATTAAATTGTTCTCTTAAATATGACAAAATGATCATGTTACCCTTCTACTCCAAAATCTCTCCAATTTATTGCAAAAAACAATTCTAAGGGTATAAATTTCTAGAAATGTACTCTAGAATTTTGGATTTCAATTATCAATTTTTTGAGTGAAATTTTAGTTTTTTTCCAATAAATGAGGAAATATAAATGTGAAATTGACCATTTTACTTATTTTTTTCTTCAATATCTCAATTTTATGGTAAGAATTTTTTCCAAGGGTAAAAACTTGTCGAAATTAACTATAGAATTTTTCTCAAGGCTATAGACTTGATGAACCGGACTTTAGAATTTTATATTTCAATTTGAATTCATTTCTTGTATTTGTATTAAATTGTTTTCGTAAATATGACAAAATGATCATATTACCCTTATTCTTCAAAATCTGTCCAATTTATAGCAAAAAATAATTCTAAGGGTATAAATTTCTAGAAATGGACTCTAGAATTTTGGATTTCAATTATCAATTTCTTTTGAGTGAATTTTTTATTTTTTTCTTATAAATGAGAAAATGACCATTTTACTCGTTTTTTTCTTCAATATCTCAATTTTATGGTAAAGTTTTTTTTCAAGGGTATAAACTTGTCGAAAATTGACTATAGAATTTTTCTCAAAGCTATAGCTTGATGAGATGGACTCTAGAATTTTATATTTCAATTTGAATTCTTTTTTTGTATTTGTATTAAATTGTTCTCTTAAATATAACAAAATGATCATGTTACCCTTCTACTCCAAAATCTCTAAAATTTATTGTAAAAAAATTTTCTAAGGGTATAAATTTCTAGAAATAGACTCTAGAATTTTGAATTTCAATTATCAGTTTTTTTTAGTGAAATTTTAATTTTGTTACTATAAAGGAGGGAATATAAATGTGAACTTGAGCATTTTACTTTTTTTTTTCTTCAATATCTCAATTTTATGGTAAGAATTTTTTCCAAGGTTAAAAACCTGTCGAAATTATATCAGAGCTTTTTCTTTAATATGAAAAAATGACCATGTTACCCTTCTACTTCAAAATCTCTCCAATTTATAGCAAAAAACATTTCCCAAGGGGATAAATTTCTAGAAATGGACTCAAGAATTTTAGATTTCAATTATCAATTTTTTTGGGTGAAATTTTAAAATGACAATTTTACTCATTTGTTTCTTCAATATCTCAATTTTATCGTAAGAATTTTTTCCAACGGTAAAAACTTGTCGAAATTAACTCTAGAATTTTTTTCAAGGCTATAGCTTGATGAGATGGACTCTAGAATTTTATATTTCAATTTGAATTCTTTTTTTGTATTTGTATTAAATTGTTTTCTTAAATATGACAAAATGATCATGTTACCCTTCTACTTCAAAATCTCTCAAATTTATAGCAAAAAAATATTTCCTAAGTATATAAATTTCTAGAAATGGACTCTAGAATTTTGGATTTCAATTATTAATTTTTTTTAGTGAAATGTTAAAATGACTATTTTACTCATTTTTTTCTTCAATATCTCAATTTTATGGTAAGAATTGTTTCCAAGGGTAAAAACTTGTCGAAAATAACTCTAGAATTTTTCTCAAGGCTATAGACTTGATGAGACGGACTTTAGAATTTTATATTTCAATTTGAATTCTTTTTTTGTATTTGTATTAAATTGTTCTCTTAAATATGACAAAATGATCATGTTACCCTTCTACTCCAAAATCTCTCCAATTTATTGCAAAAAACAATTCTAAGGGTATAAATTTCTAGAAATGTACTCTAGAATTTTGGATTTCAATTATCAATTTTTTGAGTGAAATTTTAGTTTTTTTCCAATAAATGAGGAAATATAAATGTGAAATTGACCATTTTACTTATTTTTTTCTTCAATATCTCAATTTTATGGTAAGAATTTTTTCCAAGGGTAAAAACTTGTCGAAATTAACTATAGAATTTTTCTCAAGGCTATAGACTTGATGAACCGGACTTTAGAATTTTATATTTCAATTTGAATTCATTTCTTGTATTTGTATTAAATTCTTTTCTTAAATATGGCAAAATGGCCATATTACCCTTATACTTCAAAATCTGTCCAATTTATAGCAAAGAAAAAAATCTTAGGGTATAAATTTCTAGAAATGGACTCTAGAATCTTGGATTTCAATTCTCAATTTGTTTTGAGTGAATTTTCTATTTTTTTCTTATAAATGAGAAAATAACCATTTTACTTGTTTTTTTTCTTCAAAATCTTAATTTTATGGTAAAGTTTTTTTTCAAGGGTATAAACTTGTCGAAAATTGACTATAGAATTTTTCTCAAGGCTATAGCTTGATGAGATGGACTCTAGAATTTTATATTTCAATTTGAATTCTTTTTTTGTATTTGTATTAAATTGTTCTCTTAAATATAACAAAATGATCATGTTACCCTTCTACTCCAAAATCTCTAAAATTTATTGTAAAAAAATTTTCTAAGGGTATAAATTTCTACAAATAGACTCTAGAATTTTGAATTTCAATTATCAGTTTTTTTTAGTGAAATTTTAATTTTGTTACTATAAAGGAGGGAATATAAATGTGAACTTGAGCATTTTACTTTTTTTTTTCTTCAATATCTCAATTTTATGGTAAGAATTTTTTCCAAGGGTAAAAACTTGTCGAAATTAACTATAGAATTTTTCTCAAGGCTATAGACTTGATGAACCGGACTTTAGAATTTTATATTTCAATTTGAATTCATTTCTTGTATTTGTATTAAATTCTTTTCTTAAATATGGCAAAATGACCATATTACCCTTATACTTCAAAATCTGTCCAATTTATAGCAAAAAAAAAAATCTTAGGGTATAAATTTCTAGAAATGGACTCTAGAATTTTGGATTTCAATTCTCAATTTGTTTTGAGTGAATTTTCTATTTTTTTCTTATAAATAAGAAAATAACCATTTTACTTGTTTTTTTTCTTCAAAATCTTAATTTTATGGTAAAGTTTTTTTTCAAGGGTATAAACTTGTCGAAAATTGACTATAGAATTTTTCTCAAGGCTATAGCTTGATGAGATGGACTCTAGAATTTTATATTTCAATTTGAATTCTTTTTTTGTATTTGTATTAAATTGTTCTCTTAAATATAACAAAATGATCATGTTACCCTTCTACTCCAAAATCTCTAAAATTTATTGTAAAAAAATTTTCTAAGGGTATAAATTTCTAGAAATAGACTCTAGAATTTTGAATTTCAATTATCAGTTTTTTTTAGTGAAATTTTAATTTTGTTACTATAAAGGAGGGAATATAAATGTGAACTTGAGCATTTTACTTTTTTTTTTCTTCAATATCTCAATTTTATGGTAAGAATTTTTTCCAAGGTTAAAAACCTGTCGAAATTATATCAGAGCTTTTTCTTTAATATGACAAAATGACCATGTTACCCTTCTACTTCAAAATCTCTCCAATTTATAGCAAAAAACATTTCCCAAGGGGATAAATTTCTAGAAATGGACTCTAGAATTTTGGATTTCAATTATTAATTTTTTTTAGTGAAATGTTAAAATGACTATTTTACTCATTTTTTTCTTCAATATCTCAATTTTATGGTAAGAATTGTTTCCAAGGGTAAAAACTTGTCGAAAATAACTCTAGAATTTTTCTCAAGGCTATAGACTTGATGAGACGGACTTTAGAATTTTATATTTCAATTTGAATTCTTTTTTTGTATTTGTATTAAATTGTTCTCTTAAATATGACAAAATGATCATGTTACCCTTCTACTCCAAAATCTCTCCAATTTATTGCAAAAAACAATTCTAAGGGTATAAATTTCTAGAAATGTACTCTAGAATTTTGTATTTCAATTATCAATTTTTTGAGTGAAATTTTAGTTTTTTTCCAATAAATGAGGAAATATAAATGTGAAATTGACCATTTTACTTATTTTTTTCTTCAATATCTCAATTTTATGGTAAGAATTTTTTCCAAGGGTAAAAACTTGTCGAAATTAACTATAGAATTTTTCTCAAGGCTATAGACTTGATGAACCGGACTTTAGAATTTTATATTTCAATTTGAATTCATTTCTTGTATTTGTATTAAATTGTTTTCGTAAATATGACAAAATGATCATATTACCCTTATACTTCAAAATCTGTCCAATTTATAGCAAAAAATAATTCTAAGGGTATAAATTTCTAGAAATGGACTCTAGAATTTTGGATTTCAATTATCAATTTCTTTTGAGTGAATTTTTTATTTTTTTCTTATAAATGAGAAAATGACCATTTTACTCGTTTTTTTCTTCAATATCTCAATTTTATGGTAAAGTTTTTTTTCAAGGGTATAAACTTGTCGAAAATTGACTATAGAATTTTTCTCAAGGCTATAGCTTGATGAGATGGACTCTAGAATTTTATATTTCAATTTGAATTCTTTTTTTGTATTTGTATTAAATTGTTCTCTTAAATATAACAAAATGATCATGTTACCCTTCTACTCCAAAATCTCTAAAATTTATTGTAAAAAAATTTTCTAAGGGTATAAATTTCTACAAATAGACTCTAGAATTTTGAATTTCAATTATCAGTTTTTTTTAGTGAAATTTTAATTTTGTTACTATAAAGGAGGGAATATAAATGTGAACTTGAGCATTTTACTTTTTTTTTTCTTCAATATCTCAATTTTATGGTAAGAATTTTTTCCAAGGGTAAAAACTTGTCGAAATTAACTATAGAATTTTTCTCAAGGCTATAGACTTGATGAACCGGACTTTAGAATTTTATATTTCAATTTGAATTCATTTCTTGTATTTGTATTAAATTCTTTTCTTAAATATGGCAAAATGACCATATTACCCTTATACTTCAAAATCTGTCCAATTTATAGCAAAAAAAAAAATCTTAGGGTATAAATTTCTAGAAATGGACTCTAGAATTTTGGATTTCAATTCTCAATTTGTTTTGAGTGAATTTTCTATTTTTTTCTTATAAATAAGAAAATAACCATTTTACTTGTTTTTTTTCTTCAAAATCTTAATTTTATGGTAAAGTTTTTTTTCAAGGGTATAAACTTGTCGAAAATTGACTATAGAATTTTTCTCAAGGCTATAGCTTGATGAGATGGACTCTAGAATTTTATATTTCAATTTGAATTCTTTTTTTGTATTTGTATTAAATTGTTCTCTTAAATATAACAAAATGATCATGTTACCCTTCTACTCCAAAATCTCTAAAATTTATTGTAAAAAATTTTTCTATGGGTATAAATTTCTAGAAATAGACTATAGAATTTTGAATTTCAATTATCAGTTTTTTTTAGTGAAATTTTAATTTTGTTACTATAAAGGAGGGAATATAAATGTGAACTTGAGCATTTTACTTTTTTTTTTCTTCAATGTCTCAATTTTATGGTAAGAATTTTTTCCAAGGTTAAAAACCTGTCGAAATTATATCAGAGCTTTTTCTTTAATATGACAAAATGACCATGTTACCCTTCTACTTCAAAATCTCTCCAATTTATAGCAAAAAACATTTCCCAAGGGGATAAATTTCTAGAAATGGACTCAAGAATTTTGGATTTCAATTATCAATTTTTTTGGGTGAAATTTTAAAATGACAATTTTACTCATTTGTTTCTTCAATATCTCAATTTTGTCGTAAGAATTTTTTCCAACGGTAAAAACTTGTCGAAATTAACTCTAGAATTTTTTTCAAGGCTATAGCTTGATGAGATGGACTCTAGAATTTTATATTTCAATTTGAATTCTTTTTTTGTATTTGTATTAAATTGTTTTCTTAAATATGACAAAATGATCATGTTACCCTTCTACTTCAAAATCTCTCAAATTTATAGCAAAAAAATATTTCCTAAGTATATAAATTTCTAGAAATGGACTCTAGAATTTTGGATTTCAATTATTAATTTTTTTTAGTGAAATGTTAAAATGACTATTTTACTCATTTTTTTCTTCAATATCTCAATTTTATGGTAAGAATTGTTTCCAAGGGTAAAAACTTGTCGAAAATAACTCTAGAATTTTTCTCAAGGCTATAGACTTGATGAGACGGACTTTAGAATTTTATATTTCAATTTGAATTCTTTTTTTGTATTTGTATTAAATTGTTCTCTTAAATATGACAAAATGATCATGTTACCCTTCTACTCCAAAATCTCTCCAATTTATTGCAAAAAACAATTCTAAGGGTATAAATTTCTAGAAATGTACTCTAGAATTTTGTATTTCAATTATCAATTTTTTGAGTGAAATTTTAGTTTTTTTCCAATAAATGAGGAAATATAAATGTGAAATTGACCATTTTACTTATTTTTTTCTTCAATATCTCAATTTTATGGTAAGAATTTTTTCCAAGGGTAAAAACTTGTCGAAATTAACTATAGAATTTTTCTCAAGGCTATAGACTTGATGAACCGGACTTTAGAATTTTATATTTCAATTTGAATTCATTTCTTGTATTTGTATTAAATTCTTTTCTTAAATATGGCAAAATGACCATATTACCCTTATACTTCAAAATCTGTCCAATTTATAGCAAAAAAAAAAATCTTAGGGTATAAATTTCTAGAAATGGACTCTAGAATTTTGGATTTCAATTCTCAATTTGTTTTGAGTGAATTTTATATTTTTTTCTTATAAATGAGGAAATAACCATTTTACTTGTTTTTTTTCTTCAACATCTTAATTTTATGGTAAAGTTTTTTTTCAAGGGTATAAACTTGTCAAAAATTGACTATAGAATTTTTCTCAAGGCTATAGCTTGATGAGATGGACTCTAGAATTTTATATTTCAATTTGAATTCTTTTTTTGTATTTGTATTAAATTGTTCTCTTAAATATAACAAAATGATCATGTTACCCTTCTACTCCAAAATTTCTAAAATTTATTGTAAAAAAATTTTCTAAGGGTATAAATTTCTAGAAATAGACTCTAGAATTTTGAATTTCAATTATCAGTTTTTTTTAGTGAAATTTTAATTTTGTTACTATAAAGGAGGGAATATAAATGTGAACTTGAGCATTTTACTTTTTTTTTCTTCAATATCTCAATTTTATGGTAAGAATTTTTTCCAAGGTTAAAAACCTGTCGAAATTATATCAGAGCTTTTTCTTTAATATGACAAAATGACCATGTTACCCTTCTACTTCAAAATCTCTCCAATTTATAGCAAAAAACATTTCCCAAGGGGATAAATTTCTAGAAATGGACTCAAGAATTTTGGATTTCAATTATCAATTTTTTTGGGTGAAATTTTAAAATGACAATTTTACTCATTTGTTTCTTCAATATCTCAATTTTGTCGTAAGAATTTTTTCCAACGGTAAAAACTTGTCGAAATTAACTCTAGAATTTTTTTCAAGGCTATAGCTTGATGAGATGGACTCTAGAATTTTATATTTCAATTTGAATTCTTTTTTTGTATTTGTATTAAATTGTTTTCTTAAATATGACAAAATGATCATGTTACCCTTCTACTTCAAAATCTCTCAAATTTATAGCAAAAAAATATTTCCTAAGTATATAAATTTCTAGAAATGGACTCTAGAATTTTGGATTTCAATTATTAATTTTTTTTAGTGAAATGTTAAAATGACTATTTTACTCATTTTTTTCTTCAATATCTCAATTTTATGGTAAGAATTGTTTCCAAGGGTAAAAACTTGTCGAAAATAACTCTAGAATTTTTCTCAAGGCTATAGACTTGATGAGACGGACTTTAGAATTTTATATTTCAATTTGAATTCTTTTTTTGTATTTGTATTAAATTGTTCTCTTAAATATGACAAAATGATCATGTTACCCTTCTACTCCAAAATCTCTCCAATTTATTGCAAAAAACAATTCTAAGGGTATAAATTTCTAGAAATGTACTCTAGAATTTTGGATTTCAATTATCAATTTTTTGAGTGAAATTTTAGTTTTTTTCCAATAAATGAGGAAATATAAATGTGAAATTGACCATTTTACTTATTTTTTTCTTCAATATCTCAATTTTATGGTAAGAATTTTTTCCAAGGGTAAAAACTTGTCGAAATTAACTATAGAATTTTTCTCAAGGCTATAGACTTGATGAACCGGACTTTTGAATTTTATATTTCAATTTGAATTCATTTCTTGTATTTGTATTAAATTGTTTTCGTAAATATGACAAAATGATCATATTACCCTTATACTTCAAAATCTGTCCAATTTATAGCAAAAAATAATTCTAAGGGTATAAATTTCTAGAAATGGACTCAAGAATTTTGGATTTCAATTATCAATTTTTTTGGGTGAAATTTTAAAATGACAATTTTACTCATTTGTTTCTTCAATATCTCAATTTTATCGTAAGAATTTTTTCCAACAGTAAAAACTTGTCGAAATTAACTCTAGAATTTTTTCAAGGCTATAGCTTGATGAGATGGACTCTAGAATTTTATATTTCAATTTGAATTCTTTTTTTGTATTTGTATTAAATTGTTTTCTTAAATATGACAAAATGATCATGTTACCCTTCTACTTCAAAATCTCTCAAATTTATAGCAAAAAAATATTTCCTAAGTATATAAATTTCTAGAAATGGACTCTAGAATTTTGGATTTCAATTATTAATTTTTTTTAGTGAAATGTTAAAATGACTATTTTACTCATTTTTTTCTTCAATATCTCAATTTTATGGTAAGAATTGTTTCCAAGGGTAAAAACTTGTCGAAAATAACTCTAGAATTTTTCTCAAGGCTATAGACTTGATGAGACGGACTTTAGAATTTTATATTTCAATTTGAATTCTTTTTTTGTATTTGTATTAAATTGTTCTCTTAAATATGACAAAATGATCATGTTACCCTTCTACTCCAAAATCTCTCCAATTTATTGCAAAAAACAATTCTAAGGGTATAAATTTCTAGAAATGTACTCTAGAATTTTGGATTTCAATTATCAATTTTTTGAGTGAAATTTTAGTTTTTTTCCAATAAATGAGGAAATATAAATGTGAAATTGACCATTTTACTTATTTTTTTCTTCAATATCTCAATTTTATGGTAAGAATTTTTTCCAAGGGTAAAAACTTGTCGAAATTAACTATAGAATTTTTCTCAAGGCTATAGACTTGATGAACCGGACTTTTGAATTTTATATTTCAATTTGAATTCATTTCTTGTATTTGTATTAAATTGTTTTCGTAAATATGACAAAATGATCATATTACCCTTATACTTCAAAATCTGTCCAATTTATAGCAAAAAATAATTCTAAGGGTATAAATTTCTAGAAATGGACTCTAGAATTTTGGATTTCAATTATCAATTTCTTTTGAGTGAATTTTTTATTTTTTTCTTATAAATGAGAAAATGACCATTTTACTCGTTTTTTTCTTCAATATCTCAATTTTATGGTAAAGTTTTTTTTCAAGGGTATAAACTTGTCGAAAATTGACTATAGAATTTTTCTCAAGGCTATAGCTTGATGAGATGGACTCTAGAATTTTATATTTCAATTTGAATTCTTTTTTTGTATTTGTATTAAATTGTTCTCTTAAATATAACAAAATGATCATGTTACCCTTCTACTCCAAAATCTCTAAAATTTATTGTAAAAAATTTTTCTAAGGGTATAAATTTCTACAAATAGACTCTAGAATTTTGAATTTCAATTATCAGTTTTTTTTAGTGAAATTTTAATTTTGTTACTATAAAGGAGGGAATATAAATGTGAACTTGAGCATTTTACTTTTTTTTTTCTTCAATATCTCAATTTTATGGTAAGAATTTTTTCCAAGGGTAAAAACTTGTCGAAATTAACTATAGAATTTTTCTCAAGGCTATAGACTTGATGAACCGGACTTTAGAATTTTATATTTCAATTTGAATTCATTTCTTGTATTTGTATTAAATTCTTTTCTTAAATATGGCAAAATGACCATATTACCCTTATACTTCAAAATCTGTCCAATTTATAGCAAAAAAAAAAATCTTAGGGTATAAATTTCTAGAAATGGACTCTAGAATTTTGGATTTCAATTCTCAATTTGTTTTGAGTGAATTTTCTATTTTTTTCTTATAAATAAGAAAATAACCATTTTACTTGTTTTTTTTCTTCAAAATCTTAATTTTATGGTAAAGTTTTTTTTCAAGGGTATAAACTTGTCGAAAATTGACTATAGAATTTTTCTCAAGGCTATAGCTTGATGAGATGGACTCTAGAATTTTATATTTCAATTTGAATTCTTTTTTTGTATTTGTATTAAATTGTTCTCTTAAATATAACAAAATGATCATGTTACCCTTCTACTCCAAAATCTCTAAAATTTATTGTAAAAAATTTTTCTATGGGTATAAATTTCTAGAAATAGACTATAGAATTTTGAATTTCAATTATCAGTTTTTTTTAGTGAAATTTTAATTTTGTTACTATAAAGGAGGGAATATAAATGTGAACTTGAGCATTTTACTTTTTTTTTTCTTCAATGTCTCAATTTTATGGTAAGAATTTTTTCCAAGGTTAAAAACCTGTCGAAATTATATCAGAGCTTTTTCTTTAATATGACAAAATGACCATGTTACCCTTCTACTTCAAAATCTCTCCAATTTATAGCAAAAAACATTTCCCAAGGGGATAAATTTCTAGAAATGGACTCAAGAATTTTGGATTTCAATTATCAATTTTTTTGGGTGAAATTTTAAAATGACAATTTTACTCATTTGTTTCTTCAATATCTCAATTTTGTCGTAAGAATTTTTTCCAACGGTAAAAACTTGTCGAAATTAACTCTAGAATTTTTTTCAAGGCTATAGCTTGATGAGATGGACTCTAGAATTTTATATTTCAATTTGAATTCTTTTTTTGTATTTGTATTAAATTGTTTTCTTAAATATGACAAAATGATCATGTTACCCTTCTACTTCAAAATCTCTCAAATTTATAGCAAAAAAATATTTCCTAAGTATATAAATTTCTAGAAATGGACTCTAGAATTTTGGATTTCAATTATTAATTTTTTTTAGTGAAATGTTAAAATGACTATTTTACTCATTTTTTTCTTCAATATCTCAATTTTATGGTAAGAATTGTTTCCAAGGGTAAAAACTTGTCGAAAATAACTCTAGAATTTTTCTCAAGGCTATAGACTTGATGAGACGGACTTTAGAATTTTATATTTCAATTTGAATTCTTTTTTTGTATTTGTATTAAATTGTTCTCTTAAATATGACAAAATGATCATGTTACCCTTCTACTCCAAAATCTCTCCAATTTATTGCAAAAAACAATTCTAAGGGTATAAATTTCTAGAAATGTACTCTAGAATTTTGTATTTCAATTATCAATTTTTTGAGTGAAATTTTAGTTTTTTTCCAATAAATGAGGAAATATAAATGTGAAATTGACCATTTTACTTATTTTTTTCTTCAATATCTCAATTTTATGGTAAGAATTTTTTCCAAGGGTAAAAACTTGTCGAAATTAACTATAGAATTTTTCTCAAGGCTATAGACTTGATGAACCGGACTTTAGAATTTTATATTTCAATTTGAATTCATTTCTTGTATTTGTATTAAATTCTTTTCTTAAATATGGCAAAATGACCATATTACCCTTATACTTCAAAATCTGTCCAATTTATAGCAAAAAAAAAAATCTTAGGGTATAAATTTCTAGAAATGGACTCTAGAATTTTGGATTTCAATTCTCAATTTGTTTTGAGTGAATTTTATATTTTTTTCTTATAAATGAGGAAATAACCATTTTACTTGTTTTTTTTCTTCAACATCTTAATTTTATGGTAAAGTTTTTTTTCAAGGGTATAAACTTGTCAAAAATTGACTATAGAATTTTTCTCAAGGCTATAGCTTGATGAGATGGACTCTAGAATTTTATATTTCAATTTGAATTCTTTTTTTGTATTTGTATTAAATTGTTCTCTTAAATATAACAAAATGATCATGTTACCCTTCTACTCCAAAATTTCTAAAATTTATTGTAAAAAAATTTTCTAAGGGTATAAATTTCTAGAAATAGACTCTAGAATTTTGAATTTCAATTATCAGTTTTTTTTAGTGAAATTTTAATTTTGTTACTATAAAGGAGGGAATATAAATGTGAACTTGAGCATTTTACTTTTTTTTTCTTCAATATCTCAATTTTATGGTAAGAATTTTTTCCAAGGTTAAAAACCTGTCGAAATTATATCAGAGCTTTTTCTTTAATATGACAAAATGACCATGTTACCCTTCTACTTCAAAATCTCTCCAATTTATAGCAAAAAACATTTCCCAAGGGGATAAATTTCTAGAAATGGACTCAAGAATTTTGGATTTCAATTATCAATTTTTTTGGGTGAAATTTTAAAATGACAATTTTACTCATTTGTTTCTTCAATATCTCAATTTTGTCGTAAGAATTTTTTCCAACGGTAAAAACTTGTCGAAATTAACTCTAGAATTTTTTTCAAGGCTATAGCTTGATGAGATGGACTCTAGAATTTTATATTTCAATTTGAATTCTTTTTTTGTATTTGTATTAAATTGTTTTCTTAAATATGACAAAATGATCATGTTACCCTTCTACTTCAAAATCTCTCAAATTTATAGCAAAAAAATATTTCCTAAGTATATAAATTTCTAGAAATGGACTCTAGAATTTTGGATTTCAATTATTAATTTTTTTTAGTGAAATGTTAAAATGACTATTTTACTCATTTTTTTCTTCAATATCTCAATTTTATGGTAAGAATTGTTTCCAAGGGTAAAAACTTGTCGAAAATAACTCTAGAATTTTTCTCAAGGCTATAGACTTGATGAGACGGACTTTAGAATTTTATATTTCAATTTGAATTCTTTTTTTGTATTTGTATTAAATTGTTCTCTTAAATATGACAAAATGATCATGTTACCCTTCTACTCCAAAATCTCTCCAATTTATTGCAAAAAACAATTCTAAGGGTATAAATTTCTAGAAATGTACTCTAGAATTTTGGATTTCAATTATCAATTTTTTGAGTGAAATTTTAGTTTTTTTCCAATAAATGAGGAAATATAAATGTGAAATTGACCATTTTACTTATTTTTTTCTTCAATATCTCAATTTTATGGTAAGAATTTTTTCCAAGGGTAAAAACTTGTCGAAATTAACTATAGAATTTTTCTCAAGGCTATAGACTTGATGAACCGGACTTTAGAATTTTATATTTCAATTTGAATTCATTTCTTGTATTTGTATTAAATTCTTTTCTTAAATATGGCAAAATGGCCATATTACCCTTATACTTCAAAATCTGTCCAATTTATAGCAAAGAAAAAAATCTTAGGGTATAAATTTCTAGAAATGGACTCTAGAATCTTGGATTTCAATTCTCAATTTGTTTTGAGTGAATTTTCTATTTTTTTCTTATAAATGAGAAAATAACCATTTTACTTGTTTTTTTTCTTCAAAATCTTAATTTTATGGTAAAGTTTTTTTTCAAGGGTATAAACTTGTCGAAAATTGACTATAGAATTTTTCTCAAGGCTATAGCTTGATGAGATGGACTCTAGAATTTTATATTTCAATTTGAATTCTTTTTTTGTATTTGTATTAAATTGTTCTCTTAAATATAACAAAATGATCATGTTACCCTTCTACTCCAAAATCTCTAAAATTTATTGTAAAAAAATTTTCTAAGGGTATAAATTTCTACAAATAGACTCTAGAATTTTGAATTTCAATTATCAGTTTTTTTTAGTGAAATTTTAATTTTGTTACTATAAAGGAGGGAATATAAATGTGAACTTGAGCATTTTACTTTTTTTTTTCTTCAATATCTCAATTTTATGGTAAGAATTTTTTCCAAGGGTAAAAACTTGTCGAAATTAACTATAGAATTTTTCTCAAGGCTATAGACTTGATGAACCGGACTTTAGAATTTTATATTTCAATTTGAATTCATTTCTTGTATTTGTATTAAATTCTTTTCTTAAATATGGCAAAATGACCATATTACCCTTATACTTCAAAATCTGTCCAATTTATAGCAAAAAAAAAAATCTTAGGGTATAAATTTCTAGAAATGGACTCTAGAATTTTGGATTTCAATTCTCAATTTGTTTTGAGTGAATTTTCTATTTTTTTCTTATAAATAAGAAAATAACCATTTTACTTGTTTTTTTTCTTCAAAATCTTAATTTTATGGTAAAGTTTTTTTTCAAGGGTATAAACTTGTCGAAAATTGACTATAGAATTTTTCTCAAGGCTATAGCTTGATGAGATGGACTCTAGAATTTTATATTTCAATTTGAATTCTTTTTTTGTATTTGTATTAAATTGTTCTCTTAAATATAACAAAATGATCATGTTACCCTTCTACTCCAAAATCTCTAAAATTTATTGTAAAAAAATTTTCTAAGGGTATAAATTTCTAGAAATAGACTCTAGAATTTTGAATTTCAATTATCAGTTTTTTTTAGTGAAATTTTAATTTTGTTACTATAAAGGAGGGAATATAAATGTGAACTTGAGCATTTTACTTTTTTTTTTCTTCAATATCTCAATTTTATGGTAAGAATTTTTTCCAAGGTTAAAAACCTGTCGAAATTATATCAGAGCTTTTTCTTTAATATGACAAAATGACCATGTTACCCTTCTACTTCAAAATCTCTCCAATTTATAGCAAAAAACATTTCCCAAGGGGATAAATTTCTAGAAATGGACTCTAGAATTTTGGATTTCAATTATTAATTTTTTTTAGTGAAATGTTAAAATGACTATTTTACTCATTTTTTTCTTCAATATCTCAATTTTATGGTAAGAATTGTTTCCAAGGGTAAAAACTTGTCGAAAATAACTCTAGAATTTTTCTCAAGGCTATAGACTTGATGAGACGGACTTTAGAATTTTATATTTCAATTTGAATTCTTTTTTTGTATTTGTATTAAATTGTTCTCTTAAATATGACAAAATGATCATGTTACCCTTCTACTCCAAAATCTCTCCAATTTATTGCAAAAAACAATTCTAAGGGTATAAATTTCTAGAAATGTACTCTAGAATTTTGTATTTCAATTATCAATTTTTTGAGTGAAATTTTAGTTTTTTTCCAATAAATGAGGAAATATAAATGTGAAATTGACCATTTTACTTATTTTTTTCTTCAATATCTCAATTTTATGGTAAGAATTTTTTCCAAGGGTAAAAACTTGTCGAAATTAACTATAGAATTTTTCTCAAGGCTATAGACTTGATGAACCGGACTTTAGAATTTTATATTTCAATTTGAATTCATTTCTTGTATTTGTATTAAATTGTTTTCGTAAATATGACAAAATGATCATATTACCCTTATACTTCAAAATCTGTCCAATTTATAGCAAAAAATAATTCTAAGGGTATAAATTTCTAGAAATGGACTCTAGAATTTTGGATTTCAATTATCAATTTCTTTTGAGTGAATTTTTTATTTTTTTCTTATAAATGAGAAAATGACCATTTTACTCGTTTTTTTCTTCAATATCTCAATTTTATGGTAAAGTTTTTTTTCAAGGGTATAAACTTGTCGAAAATTGACTATAGAATTTTTCTCAAGGCTATAGCTTGATGAGATGGACTCTAGAATTTTATATTTCAATTTGAATTCTTTTTTTGTATTTGTATTAAATTGTTCTCTTAAATATAACAAAATGATCATGTTACCCTTCTACTCCAAAATCTCTAAAATTTATTGTAAAAAAATTTTCTAAGGGTATAAATTTCTACAAATAGACTCTAGAATTTTGAATTTCAATTATCAGTTTTTTTTAGTGAAATTTTAATTTTGTTACTATAAAGGAGGGAATATAAATGTGAACTTGAGCATTTTACTTTTTTTTTTCTTCAATATCTCAATTTTATGGTAAGAATTTTTTCCAAGGGTAAAAACTTGTCGAAATTAACTATATAATTTTTCTCAAGGCTATAGACTTGATGAACCGGACTTTAGAATTTTATATTTCAATTTGAATTCATTTCTTGTATTTGTATTAAATTCTTTTCTTAAATATGGCAAAATGACCATATTACCCTTATACTTCAAAATCTGTCCAATTTATAGCAAAAAAAAAAATCTTAGGGTATAAATTTCTAGAAATGGACTCTAGAATTTTGGATTTCAATTCTCAATTTGTTTTGAGTGAATTTTCTATTTTTTTCTTATAAATAAGAAAATAACCATTTTACTTGTTTTTTTTCTTCAAAATCTTAATTTTATGGTAAAGTTTTTTTTCAAGGGTATAAACTTGTCGAAAATTGACTATAGAATTTTTCTCAAGGCTATAGCTTGATGAGATGGACTCTAGAATTTTATATTTCAATTTGAATTCTTTTTTTGTATTTGTATTAAATTGTTCTCTTAAATATAACAAAATGATCATGTTACCCTTCTACTCCAAAATCTCTAAAATTTATTGTAAAAAATTTTTCTATGGGTATAAATTTCTAGAAATAGACTATAGAATTTTGAATTTCAATTATCAGTTTTTTTTAGTGAAATTTTAATTTTGTTACTATAAAGGAGGGAATATAAATGTGAACTTGAGCATTTTACTTTTTTTTTTCTTCAATGTCTCAATTTTATGGTAAGAATTTTTTCCAAGGTTAAAAACCTGTCGAAATTATATCAGAGCTTTTTCTTTAATATGACAAAATGACCATGTTACCCTTCTACTTCAAAATCTCTCCAATTTATAGCAAAAAACATTTCCCAAGGGGATAAATTTCTAGAAATGGACTCAAGAATTTTGGATTTCAATTATCAATTTTTTTGGGTGAAATTTTAAAATGACAATTTTACTCATTTGTTTCTTCAATATCTCAATTTTGTCGTAAGAATTTTTTCCAACGGTAAAAACTTGTCGAAATTAACTCTAGAATTTTTTTCAAGGCTATAGCTTGATGAGATGGACTCTAGAATTTTATATTTCAATTTGAATTCTTTTTTTGTATTTGTATTAAATTGTTTTCTTAAATATGACAAAATGATCATGTTACCCTTCTACTTCAAAATCTCTCAAATTTATAGCAAAAAAATATTTCCTAAGTATATAAATTTCTAGAAATGGACTCTAGAATTTTGGATTTCAATTATTAATTTTTTTTAGTGAAATGTTAAAATGACTATTTTACTCATTTTTTTCTTCAATATCTCAATTTTATGGTAAGAATTGTTTCCAAGGGTAAAAACTTGTCGAAAATAACTCTAGAATTTTTCTCAAGGCTATAGACTTGATGAGACGGACTTTAGAATTTTATATTTCAATTTGAATTCTTTTTTTGTATTTGTATTAAATTGTTCTCTTAAATATGACAAAATGATCATGTTACCCTTCTACTCCAAAATCTCTCCAATTTATTGCAAAAAACAATTCTAAGGGTATAAATTTCTAGAAATGTACTCTAGAATTTTGTATTTCAATTATCAATTTTTTGAGTGAAATTTTAGTTTTTTTCCAATAAATGAGGAAATATAAATGTGAAATTGACCATTTTACTTATTTTTTTCTTCAATATCTCAATTTTATGGTAAGAATTTTTTCCAAGGGTAAAAACTTGTCGAAATTAACTATAGAATTTTTCTCAAGGCTATAGACTTGATGAACCGGACTTTAGAATTTTATATTTCAATTTGAATTCATTTCTTGTATTTGTATTAAATTCTTTTCTTAAATATGGCAAAATGACCATATTACCCTTATACTTCAAAATCTGTCCAATTTATAGCAAAAAAAAAAATCTTAGGGTATAAATTTCTAGAAATGGACTCTAGAATTTTGGATTTCAATTCTCAATTTGTTTTGAGTGAATTTTATATTTTTTTCTTATAAATGAGGAAATAACCATTTTACTTGTTTTTTTTCTTCAACATCTTAATTTTATGGTAAAGTTTTTTTTCAAGGGTATAAACTTGTCAAAAATTGACTATAGAATTTTTCTCAAGGCTATAGCTTGATGAGATGGACTCTAGAATTTTATATTTCAATTTGAATTCTTTTTTTGTATTTGTATTAAATTGTTCTCTTAAATATAACAAAATGATCATGTTACCCTTCTACTCCAAAATTTCTAAAATTTATTGTAAAAAATTTTTCTAAGGGTATAAATTTCTAGAAATAGACTCTAGAATTTTGAATTTCAATTATCAGTTTTTTTTAGTGAAATTTTAATTTTGTTACTATAAAGGAGGGAATATAAATGTGAACTTGAGCATTTTACTTTTTTTTTCTTCAATATCTCAATTTTATGGTAAGAATTTTTTCCAAGGTTAAAAACCTGTCGAAATTATATCAGAGCTTTTTCTTTAATATGACAAAATGACCATGTTACCCTTCTACTTCAAAATCTCTCCAATTTATAGCAAAAAACATTTCCCAAGGGGATAAATTTCTAGAAATGGACTCAAGAATTTTGGATTTCAATTATCAATTTTTTTGGGTGAAATTTTAAAATGACAATTTTACTCATTTGTTTCTTCAATATCTCAATTTTGTCGTAAGAATTTTTTCCAACGGTAAAAACTTGTCGAAATTAACTCTAGAATTTTTTTCAAGGCTATAGCTTGATGAGATGGACTCTAGAATTTTATATTTCAATTTGAATTCTTTTTTTGTATTTGTATTAAATTGTTTTCTTAAATATGACAAAATGATCATGTTACCCTTCTACTTCAAAATCTCTCAAATTTATAGCAAAAAAATATTTCCTAAGTATATAAATTTCTAGAAATGGACTCTAGAATTTTGGATTTCAATTATTAATTTTTTTTAGTGAAATGTTAAAATGACTATTTTACTCATTTTTTTCTTCAATATCTCAATTTTATGGTAAGAATTGTTTCCAAGGGTAAAAACTTGTCGAAAATAACTCTAGAATTTTTCTCAAGGCTATAGACTTGATGAGACGGACTTTAGAATTTTATATTTCAATTTGAATTCTTTTTTTGTATTTGTATTAAATTGTTCTCTTAAATATGACAAAATGATCATGTTACCCTTCTACTCCAAAATCTCTCCAATTTATTGCAAAAAACAATTCTAAGGGTATAAATTTCTAGAAATGTACTCTAGAATTTTGGATTTCAATTATCAATTTTTTGAGTGAAATTTTAGTTTTTTTCCAATAAATGAGGAAATATAAATGTGAAATTGACCATTTTACTTATTTTTTTCTTCAATATCTCAATTTTATGGTAAGAATTTTTTCCAAGGGTAAAAACTTGTCGAAATTAACTATAGAATTTTTCTCAAGGCTATAGACTTGATGAACCGGACTTTAGAATTTTATATTTCAATTTGAATTCATTTCTTGTATTTGTATTAAATTCTTTTCTTAAATATGGCAAAATGACCATATTACCCTTATACTTCAAAATCTGTCCAATTTATAGCAAAAAAAAAAATCTTAGGGTATAAATTTCTAGAAATGGACTCTAGAATTTTGGATTTCAATTCTCAATTTGTTTTGAGTGAATTTTCTTTTTTTTTCTTATAAATGAGTAAATAACCATTTTACTTGTTTTTTTTCTTCAAAATCTTAATTTTATGGTAAAGTTTTTTTTCAAGGGTATAAACTTGTCGAAAATTGACTATAGAATTTTTCTCAAGGCTATAGCTTGATGAGATGGACTCTAGAATTTTATATTTCAATTTGAATTCTTTTTTTGTATTTGTATTAAATTGTTCTCTTAAATATAACAAAATGATCATGTTACCCTTCTACTCCAAAATCTCTAAAATTTATTGTAAAAAAATTTTCTAAGGGTATAAATTTCTAGAAATAGACTCTAGAATTTTGAATTTCAATTATCAGTTTTTTTTAGTGAAATTTTAATTTTGTTACTATAAAGGAGGGAATATAAATGTGAACTTGAGCATTTTACTTTTTTTTTTCTTCAATATCTCAATTTTATGGTAAGAATTTTTTCCAAGGGTAAAAACTTGTCGAAATTAACTATAGAATTTTTCTCAAGGCTATAGACTTGATGAACCGGACTTTAGAATTTTATATTTCAATTTGAATTCATTTCTTGTATTTGTATTAAATTCTTTTCTTAAATATGGCATAATGACCATATTACCCTTATACTTCAAAATCTGTCCAATTTATAGCAAAAAAAAAAATCTTAGGGTATAAATTTCTAGAAATGGACTCTAGAATTTTGGATTTCAATTCTCAATTTGTTTTGAGTGAATTTTCTATTTTTTTCTTATAAATGAGAAAATAACCATTTTACTTGTTTTTTTTCTTCAAAATCTTAATTTTATGGTAAAGTTTTTTTTCAAGGGTATAAACTTGTCGAAAATTGACTATAGAATTTTTCTCAAGGCTATAGCTTGATGAGATGGACTCTAGAATTTTATATTTCAATTTGAATTCTTTTTTTGTATTTGTATTAAATTGTTCTCTTAAATATAACAAAATGATCATGTTACCCTTCTACTCCAAAATCTCTAAAATTTATTGTAAAAAATTTTCTAA
Source organism: Viola odorata (assembly GCA_963691705.1). Classification (NCBI taxonomy): domain Eukaryota; kingdom Viridiplantae; phylum Streptophyta; class Magnoliopsida; order Malpighiales; family Violaceae; genus Viola; species Viola odorata. The sequence continues at coordinate 31,859,815 of OY829543.1, read as the reverse complement.
GGGTATAAATTTCTAGAAATAGACTCTAGAATTTTGAATTTCAATTATCAGTTTTTTTTAGTGAAATTTTAATTTTGTTACTATAAAGGAGGGAATATAAATGTGAACTTGAGCATTTTACTTTTTTTTTTCTTCAATATCTCAATTTTATGGTAAGAATTTTTTCCAAGGGTAAAAACTTGTCGAAATTAACTATAGAATTTTTCTCAAGGCTATAGACTTGATGAACCGGACTTTAGAATTTTATATTTCAATTTGAATTCATTTCTTGTATTTGTATTAAATTCTTTTCTTAAATATGGCAAAATGACCATATTACCCTTATACTTCAAAATCTGTCCAATTTATAGCAAAAAAAAAAAATCTTAGGGTATAAATTTCTAGAAATGGACTCTAGAATTTTGGATTTCAATTCTCAATTTGTTTTGAGTGAATTTTCTATTTTTTTCTTATAAATGAGAAAATAACCATTTTACTTGTTTTTTTTCTTCAAAATCTTAATTTTATGGTAAAGTTTTTTTTCAAGGGTATAAACTTGTCGAAAATTGACTATAGAATTTTTCTCAAGGCTATAGCTTGATGAGATGGACTCTAGAATTTTATATTTCAATTTGAATTCTTTTTTTGTATTTGTATTAAATTGTTCTCTTAAATATAACAAAATGATCATGTTACCCTTCTACTCCAAAATCTCTAAAATTTATTGTAAAAAAATTTTCTAAGGGTATAAATTTCTAGAAATAGACTCTAGAATTTTGAATTTCAATTATCAGTTTTTTTTAGTGAAATTTTAATTTTGTTACTATAAAGGAGGGAATATAAATGTGAACTTGAGCATTTTACTTTTTTTTTTCTTCAATATCTGAATTTTATGGTAAGAATTTTTTCCAAGGTTAAAAACCTGTCGAAATTATATCAGAGCTTTTTCTTTAATATGACAAAATGACCATGTTACCCTTCTACTTCAAAATCTCTCCAATTTATAGCAAAAAACATTTCCCAAGGGGATAAATTTCTAGAAATGGACTCAAGAATTTTGGATTTCAATTATCAATTTTTTTGGGTGAAATTTTAAAATGACAATTTTACTCATTTGTTTCTTCAATATCTCAATTTTATCGTAAGAATTTTTTCCAACGGTAAAAACTTGTCGAAAATAACTCTAGAATTTTTCTCAAGGCTATAGACTTGATGAGACGGACTTTAGAATTTTATATTTCAATTTGAATTCTTTTTTTTGTATTTGTATTAAATTGTTCTCTTAAATATGACAAAATGATCATGTTACCCTTCTACTCCAAAATCTCTCCAATTTATTGCAAAAAACAATTCTAAGGGTATAAATTTCTAGAAATGTACTCTAGAATTTTGGATTTCAATTATCAATTTTTTGAGTGAAATTTTAGTTTTTTTCCAATAAATGAGGAAATATAAATGTGAAATTGACCATTTTACTTATTTTTTTCTTCAATATCTCAATTTTATGGTAAGAATTTTTTCCAAGGGTAAAAACTTGTCGAAATTAACTATAGAATTTTTCTCAAGGCTATAGACTTGATGAACCGGACTTTAGAATTTTATATTTCAATTTGAATTCATTTCTTGTATTTGTATTAAATTGTTTTCGTAAATATGACAAAATGATCATATTACCCTTATACTTCAAAATCTGTCCAATTTATAGCCAAAAATAATTCTAAGGGTATAAATTTCTAGAAATGGACTCTAGAATTTTGGATTTCAATTATCAATTTCTTTTGAGTGAATTTTTTATTTTTTTCTTATAAAGGAGAAAATGACCATTTTACTCGTTTTTTTCTTCAATATCTCAATTTTATGGTAAAGTTTTTTTTCAAGGGTATAAACTTGTCAAAAATTGACTATAGAATTTTTCTCAAAGCTATAGCTTGATGAGATGGACACCATAATTTTATATTTCAATTTGAATTCTTTTTTTGTATTTGTATTAAATTGTTCTCTTAAATATAACAAAATGATCATGTTACCCTTCTACTCCAAAATCTCTAAAATTTATTGCAAATTTTTTTTCTAAGGGTATAAATTTCTAGAAATAGACTCTAGAATTTTGAATTTCAATTATCAGTTTTTTTTAGTGAAATTTTAATTTTGTTACTATAAATGAGGGAATATAAATGTGAACTTGAGCATTTTACTTTTTTTTTTCTTCAATATCTCAATTTTATGGTAAGAATTTTTTCCAAGGTTAAAAACCTGTCGAAATTATATAAGAGCTTTTTCTTTAATATGACAAAATGACCATGTTACCCTTCTACTTCAAAATCTCTCCAATTTATAGCAAAAAACATTTCCCAAGGGGATAAATTTCTAGAAATGGACTCAAGAATTTTGGATTTCAATTATCAATTTTTTTGGGTGAAATTTTAAAATGACAATTTCACTCATTTGTTTCTTCAATATCTCAATTTTATCGTAAGAATTTTTTCCAACGGTAAAAACTTGTCGAAATTAACTCTAGAATTTTTTTCAAGGCTATAGCTTGATGAGATGGACTCTAGAATTTTATATTTCAATTTGAATTCTTTTTTTGTATTTGTATTAAATTGTTTTGTTAAATATGACAAAATGATCATGTTACCCTTCTACTTCAAAATCTCTCAAATTTATAGCAAAAAAATATTTCCTAAGTATAGAAATTTCTAGAAATGGACTCTAGAGTTTTGGATTTCAATTATTAATTTTTTTTAGTGAAATGTTAAAATGACTATTTTACTCATTTTTTTCTTCAATATCTCAATTTTATGGTAAGAATTTTTTCCAAGGGTAAAAACTTGTCGAAAATAACTCTAGAATTTTTCTCAAGGCTATAGACTTGACGAGACGGACTTTAGAATTTTATATTTCAATTTGAATTCTTTTTTTGTATTTGTATTAAATTGTTCTCTTAAATATGACAAAATGATCATGTTACCCTTCTACTCCAAAATCTCTCCAATTTATTGCAAAAAACAATTCTAAGGGTATAAATTTCTAGAAATGTACTCTAGAATTTTGGATTTCAATTATCAATTTTTTGAGTGAAATTTTAGTTTTTTTCCAATAAATGAGGAAATATAAATGTGAAATTGACCATTTTACTTATTTTTTTCTTCAATATCTCAATTTTATGGTAAGAATTTTTTCCAAGGGTAAAAACTTGTCGAAATTAACTATAGAATTTTTCTCAAGGCTATAGACTTGATGAACCGGACTTTAGAATTTTATATTTCAATTTGAATTCATTTCTTGTATTTGTATTAAATTCTTTTCTTAAATATGGCAAAATGACCATATTACCCTTATACTTCAAAATCTGTCCAATTTATAGCAAAAAAAAAAATCTTAGGGTATAAATTTCTAGAAATGGACTCTAGAATTTTGGATTTCAATTCTCAATTTGTTTTGAGTGAATTTTCTATTTTTTTCTTATAAATGAGAAAATAACCATTTTACTTGTTTTTTTTCTTCAAAATCTTAATTTTATGGTAAAGTTTTTTTTCAAGGGTATAAACTTGTCGAAAATTGACTATAGAATTTTTCTCAAGGCTATAGCTTGATGAGATGGACTCTAGAATTTTATATTTCAATTTGAATTCTTTTTTTGTATTTGTATTAAATTGTTCTCTTAAATATAACAAAATGATCATGTTACCCTTCTACTCCAAAATCTCTAAAATTTATTGTAAAAAATTTTCTAAGGGTATAAATTTCTAGAAATAGACTCTAGAATTTTGAATTTCAATTATCAGTTTTTTTTAGTGAAATTTTAATTTTGTTACTATAAAGGAGGGAATATAAATGTGAACTTGAGCATTTTACTTTTTTTTTTCTTCAATATCTCAATTTTATGGTAAGAATTTTTTCCAAGGGTAAAAACTTGTCGAAATTAACTATAGAATTTTTCTCAAGGCTATAGACTTGATGAACCGGACTTTAGAATTTTATATTTCAATTTGAATTCATTTCTTGTATTTGTATTAAATTCTTTTCTTAAATATGGCAAAATGACCATATTACCCTTATACTTCAAAATCTGTCCAATTTATAGCAAAAAAAAAAATCTTAGGGTATAAATTTCTAGAAATGGACTCTAGAATTTTGGATTTCAATTCTCAATTTGTTTTGAGTGAATTTTCTATTTTTTTCTTATAAATGAGAAAATAACCATTTTACTTGTTTTTTTTCTTCAAAATCTTAATTTTATGGTAAAGTTTTTTTTCAAGGGTATAAACTTGTCGAAAATTGACTATAGAATTTTTCTCAAGGCTATAGCTTGATGAGATGGACTCTAGAATTTTATATTTCAATTTGAATTCTTTTTTTGTATTTGTATTAAATTGTTCTCTTAAATATAACAAAATGATCATGTTACCCTTCTACTCCAAAATCTCTAAAATTTATTGTAAAAAAATTTTCTAAGGGTATAAATTTCTAGAAATAGACTCTAGAATTTTGAATTTCAATTATCAGTTTTTTTTAGTGAAATTTTAATTTTGTTACTATAAAGGAGGGAATATAAATGTGAACTTGAGCATTTTACTTTTTTTTTTCTTCAATATCTGAATTTTATGGTAAGAATTTTTTCCAAGGTTAAAAACCTGTCGAAATTATATCAGAGCTTTTTCTTTAATATGACAAAATGACCATGTTACCCTTCTACTTCAAAATCTCTCCAATTTATAGCAAAAAACATTTCCCAAGGGGATAAATTTCTAGAAATGGACTCAAGAATTTTGGATTTCAATTATCAATTTTTTTGGGTGAAATTTTAAAATGACAATTTTACTCATTTGTTTCTTCAATATCTCAATTTTATCGTAAGAATTTTTTCCAACGGTAAAAACTTGTCGAAAATAACTCTAGAATTTTTCTCAAGGCTATAGACTTGATGAGACGGACTTTAGAATTTTATATTTCAATTTGAATTCTTTTTTTTGTATTTGTATTAAATTGTTTTCGTAAATATGACAAAATGATCATATTACCCTTATACTTCAAAATCTGTCCAATTTATAGCCAAAAATAATTCTAAGGGTATAAATTTCTAGAAATGGACTCTAGAATTTTGGATTTCAATTATCAATTTCTTTTGAGTGAATTTTTTATTTTTTTCTTATAAAGGAGAAAATGACCATTTTACTCGTTTTTTTCTTCAATATCTCAATTTTATGGTAAAGTTTTTTTTCAAGGGTATAAACTTGTCAAAAATTGACTATAGAATTTTTCTCAAAGCTATAGCTTGATGAGATGGACACCATAATTTTATATTTCAATTTGAATTCTTTTTTTGTATTTGTATTAAATTGTTCTCTTAAATATAACAAAATGATCATGTTACCCTTCTACTCCAAAATCTCTAAAATTTATTGCAAATTTTTTTTCCAAGGGTATAAATTTCTAGAAATAGACTCTAGAATTTTGAATTTCAATTATCAGTTTTTTTTAGTGAAATTTTAATTTTGTTACTATAAATGAGGGAATATAAATGTGAACTTGAGCATTTTACTTTTTTTTTTCTTCAATATCTCAATTTTATGGTAAGAATTTTTTCCAAGGTTAAAAACCTGTCGAAATTATATAAGAGCTTTTTCTTTAATATGACAAAATGACCATGTTACCCTTCTACTTCAAAATCTCTCCAATTTATAGCAAAAAAATATTTCCTAAGTATAGAAATTTCTAGAAATGGACTCTAGAGTTTTGGATTTCAATTATTAATTTTTTTTAGTGAAATGTTAAAATGACTATTTTACTCATTTTTTTCTTCAATATCTCAATTTTATGGTAAGAATTTTTTCCAAGGGTAAAAACTTGTCGAAAATAACTCTAGAATTTTTCTCAAGGCTATAGACTTGACGAGACGGACTTTAGAATTTTATATTTCAATTTGAATTCTTTTTTTGTATTTGTATTAAATTGTTCTCTTAAATATGACAAAATGATCATGTTACCCTTCTACTCCAAAATCTCTCCAATTTATTGCAAAAAACAATTCTAAGGGTATAAATTTCTAGAAATGTACTCTAGAATTTTGGATTTCAATTATCAATTTTTTGAGTGAAATTTTAGTTTTTTTCCAATAAATGAGGAAATATAAATGTGAAATTGACCATTTTACTTATTTTTTTCTTCAATATCTCAATTTTATGGTAAGAATTTTTTCCAAGGGTAAAAACTTGTCGAAATTAACTATAGAATTTTTCTCAAGGCTATAGACTTGATGAACTGGACTTTAGAATTTTATATTTCAATTTGAATTCATTTCTTGTATTTGTATTAAATTCTTTTCTTAAATATGGCAAAATGACCATATTACCCTTATACTTCAAAATCTGTCCAATTTATAGCAAAAAAAAAAATCTTAGGGTATAAATTTCTAGAAATGGACTCTAGAATTTTGGATTTCAATTCTCAATTTGTTTTGAGTAATTTTCTATTTTTTTCTTATAAATGAGGAAATAACCATTTTACTTGTTTTTTTTCTTCAACATCTTAATTTTATGGTAAAGTTTTTTTTCAAGGGTATAAACTTGTCGAAAATTGACTATAGAATTTTTCTCAAGGTTATAGCTTGATGAGATGGACTCCATAATTTTATATTTCAATTTGAATTCTTTTTTTGTATTTGTATTAAATTGTTCTCTTAAATATAACAAAATGATCATGTTACCCTTTTACTCCAAAATCTCTAAAATTTATTGCAAAAAATTTTTCTAAGGTTATAAATTTCTAGAAATAGACTCTAGAATTTTGAATTTCAATTATCAGTTTTTTTTAGTGAAATTTTAATTTTGTTACTATAAATGAGGGAATATAAATGTGAACTTGAGCATTTTACTTTTTTTTTTCTTCAATATCTCAATTTTATGGTAAGAATTTTTTCCAAGGTTAAAAACCTGTCGAAATTATATCAGAGCTTTTTCTTTAATATGACAAAATGACCATGTTACCCTTCTACTTCAAAATCTCTCCAATTTATAGCAAAAAGCATTTCCCAAGGGGATAAATTTCTAGAAATGGACTCAAGAATTTTGGATTTCAATTATCAATTTTTTTGGGTGAAATTTTAAAATGACAATGTTACTCATTTGTTTCTTCAATATCTCAATTTTATCGTAAGAATTTTTTCCAACGGTAAAAACTTGTCGAAATTAACTCTAGAATTTTTTTCAAGGCTATAGACTTGATGAGATGGACTCTAGAATTTTATATTTCAATTTGAATTCTTTTTTTGTATTTGTATTAAATTGTTTTCTTAAATATCACAAAATGATCATGTTACCCTTGTACTTCAAAATCTCTCAAATTTATAGCAAAAAAATATTTCCCAACGGTATAAATTTCTAGAAATGGACTCTATAATTTTGGATTTCAATTATTAATTTCTTTTTAGTGAAATGTTAAAATGACTAATTTACTCATTTTTTTATTCAATATCTCAATTTTATGGTAAGAATTTTTTCCAAGGGTATAAACTTGTCAAAAATTGACTATAGAATTTTTCTCAAGGCTATAGCTTGATGAGATGGACTCTAGAATTTTATATTTCAATTTGAATTCTTTTTTTGTATTTGTTTTAAATTGTTTTCTTAAATATCACAAAATGATCATGTTACCCTTGTACTTCAAAATCTCTCAAATTTATAGCAAAAAAATATTTCCCAACGGTATAAATTTCTAGAAATGGACTCTAGAATTTTGGATTTCAATTATTAATTTCTTTTTAGTGAAATGTTCAAATGCCTAATTTACTCATTTTTTTTCTTCAATATCTCAATTTTATGGTAAGAATTTTTTCCAAGGGTATAAACTTGTCAAAAATTGACTATAGAATTTTTCTCAAGGCTATAGCTTGATGAGATGGACTCTAGAATTTTATATTTCAATTTGAATTCTTTTTTTGTATTTGTATTAAATTATTTTCTTAAATATGACAAAATGATCATGTTACCCTTCTACTTCAAAATCTCTCAAATTTATAGCAAAAACAAATTTCCTAAGGGTATAAATTTCTAGAAATGGACTCTAGAATTTTGGATTTCAATTATTAATTTTTTTTTAGTGAAATGTTAAAATGACTATTTTACTCATTTTTTTCTTCAATATCTCAATTTTATGGTAAGAATTTTTTCCAAGGGTAAAAACTTGTCGAAAATAACTCTAGAATTTTTCTCAAGGCTATAGACTTGATGAGACGGACTTTAGAATTTTATATTTTAATTTGAATTCGTTTGTTGTATTTGTATTAAATTATTTTCTTAAATATAGCAAAATGACCATATTACCCTTATACTTCAAAATCTCTCCAATTTAAAGCAAAAATAAATAAAAAATTGTATAAATTTCTAGAAATGTACTCTAGAATTTTGGATTTCAATTATCAATTTTTTGAGTGAAATTTTAGTTTTTTTCCAATAAATGAGGAAATATAAATTTGAAATTGACCATTTTACTTATTTTTTTCTTCAATATCTCAATTTTATGGTAAGAATTTTTTTCAAGGGTAAAAACTTGTCCAAATTAACTCTAGAATTTTTCTCAAGGCTATAGAGTTGATGAGACGGACTTTAGAATTTTATATTTCAATTTGAATTCATTTTTTGTATTTGTATTAAATTTTTCTCTTAAATATGACAAAATGATCATGTTACCCTTCTAGTCTAAAATCTCTCAAATTTATTGCAAAAAAAAATTTCTAAGGGTATAAATTTCTAGAAATAGACTCTAGAATTTTGAATTTCAATTATCAGTTTTTTTTAGTGAAATTTTAAGTTTTTTTACTATAAATGAGGGAATATAAATGTGAACATGAGCATTTTACTTTTTTTTTTCTTCAATATCTCAATTTTATGGTAAGAATTTTTTCCAAGGTTAAAAACCTGTCGAAATTATATCAGAGCTTTTTCTTTAATATGACAAAATGACCATGTTACCCTTCTACTTCAAATTCTCTCCAATTTATAGCAAAAACATTTCCCAAGGGGATAAATTTCTAGAAATGGACTCAAGAATTTTGGATTTCAATTATCAATTTTTTTGGGTGAAATTTTAAAATGACAATTTTACTCATTTTTTTCTTCAATATCTCAATTTTATCGTAAGAATTTTTTCCAAGGGTAAAAACTTGTCAAAATTAACTCTAGAATTTTTTTCAAGGCTATAGACTTGATGAGATGGACTCTAGAATTTTATATTTCAATTTGAATTCTTTTTTTGTATTTGTATTAAATTGTTTTCTTAAATATCACAAAATGATCATGTTACCCTTGTACTTCAAAATCTCTCAAATTTATAGCAAAAAAATATTTCCCAACGGTATAAATTTCTAGAAATGGACTCTAGAATTTTGGATTTCAATTATTAATTTCTTTTTAGTGAAATGTTAAAATGACTAATTTACTCATTTGTTTTCTTCAATATCTCAATTTTATGGTAAGAATTTTTTCCAAGGGTATAAACTTGTCAAAAATTGACTATAAAATTTTTCTCAAGGCTATAGCTTGATGAGATGGACTCTAGAATTTTATATTTCAATTTGAATTCTTTTTTTGTATTTGTATTAAATTGTTTTCTTAAATATGACAAAATGATCATGTTACCCTTCTACTTCAAAATCTCTCAAATTTATAGCAAAAACAAATTTCCTAAGGGTATAAATTTCTAGAAATGGACTCTAGAATTTTGGATTTCAATTATTAATTTTTTTTTAGTGAAATGTTAAAATGACTATTTTACTCATTTTTTTCTTCAATATCTCAATTTTATGGTAAGAATTTTTTCCAAGGGTAAAAACTTGTCGAAAATAACTCTAGAATTTTTCTCAAGGCTATAGACTTGATGAGACGGACTGTAGAATTTTATATTTCAATTTGAATTTGTTTGTTGTATTTGTATTAAATTCTTTTCTTAAATATGGCAAAATGACCATATTACCCTTATACTTCAAAATCTTCCCAATTTAAAGCAAAAAAAAATAAAAAATTGTATAAACTTCTAGAAATGTACTCTAGAATTTTGGATTTCAATTATCAATTTTTTGAGTGAAATTTTAGTTTTTTTCCAATAAATGAGGAAATATAAATTTGAAATTGACCATTTTACTTATTATTTTCTTCAATATCTCAATTTTATGGTAAGAATTTTTTTCAAGGGTAAAAACTTGTCGAAATTAACTCTAGAACTTTTCTCAAGGCTATAGACTTCATGAGACGGACTTTAGAATTTTATATTTCAATTTGAATTCGTTTTTTGTATTTGTATTAAATTCTTTTCTTAAATATGGCAAAATGACCATATTACCCGTATACTTCAAAATCTCTCCAATTTATAGCAAAAAACAATTCTAAGGGTATAAATTTCTAGAAATGTACTCTAGAATTTTGGATTTCAATAATCAATTTTTTGAGTGAAATTTTAGTTTTTTTCCAATAAATGAGGAAATATAAATGTGAAATTGACCATTTTACTTATTTTTTTCTTCAATATCTCAATTTTATGGTAAGAATTTTTTCCAAGGGTAAAAACTTGTGGAAATTAACTCTAGAATTTTTCTCAAGGCTATAGACTTGATGAACCGGACTTTAGAATTTTATATATCAATTTGAATTCATTTCTTGTATTTGTATTAAATTGTTTTCGTAAATATGAGAAAATGATCATATTACCCTTATACTTCAAAATCTGTCCAATTTATAGCAAAAAATTCTAAGGGTATAAATTTCTAGAAATGGACTCTAGAATTTTGGATTTCAATTATCAATTTCTTTTGAGTGAATTTTTTATTTATTTCTTATAAATGAGAAAATGACCATTTTACTCGTTTTTTTTTTTCAACATCTCAATTTTATGGTAAAGTTTTTTTTCAAGGGTATAAACTTGTCAAAAATTGACTATAGAATTTTTCTCAAGGCTATAGCTTGATGAGATGGACTCTAGAATTTTATATTTCAATTTGAATTCTTTTTTTGTATTTGTATTAAATTGTTTTCTTAAATATGACAAAATGATCATGTTACCCTTCTACTTCAAAATCTCTCAAATTTATAGCAAAAACAAATTTCCTAAGGGTATAAATTTCTAGAAATGGACTCTAGAATTTTGGATTTCAATTATTAATTTCTTTTTAGTGAAATTTTAAAATGACTAATTTACTCATTTTTTTTCTTCAATATCTCAATTTTATGGTAAGAATTTTTTCCAAGGGTATAAACTTGTCAAAAATTGACTATAGAATTTTTCTCAAGGCTATAGCTTGATGAGATGGACTCTAGAATTTTATATTTCAATTTGAATTCTTTTTTTGTATTTGTATTAAATTGTTTTCTTAAATATGACAAAATGATCATGTTACCCTTCTACTTCAAAATCTCTCAAATTTATAGCAAAAACAAATTTCCTAAGGGTATAAATTTCTAGAAATGGACTCTAGAATTTTGGATTTCAATTATTAATTTTTTTTAGTGAAATGTTAAAATGACTATTTTACTCATTTTTTTCTTCAATATCTCAATTTTATGGTAAGAATTTTTTCCAAGGGTAAAAACTTGTCGAAAATAACTCTAGATTTTTTCTCAAGGCTATAGACTTGATGAGACGGACTTTAGAATTTTATATTTTAATTTGAATTCGTTTGTTGTATTTGTATTAAATTATTTTCTTAAATATGGCAAAATGACCATATTACCCTTATACTTCAAAATCTCTCCAATTTAAAGCAAAAATAAATAAAAAATTGTATAAATTTCTAGAAATGTACTCTAGAATTTTGGATTTCAATTATCAATTTTTTGAGTGAAATTTTAGTTTTTTTCCAATAAATGAGGAAATATAAATTTGAAATTGACCATTTTACTTATTTTTTTCTTCAATATCTCAATTTTATGGTAAGAATTTTTTTCAAGGGTAAAAACTTGTCCAAATTAACTCTAGAATTTTTCTCAAGGCTATAGAGTTGATGAGACGGACTTTAGAATTTTATATTTCAATTTGAATTCGTTTTTTGTATTTGTATTAAATTTTTCTCTTAAATATGACAAAATGATCATGTTACCCTTCTAGTCTAAAATCTCTCAAATTTATTGCAAAAAAAAATTTCTAAGGGTATAAATTTCTAGAAATAGACTCTAGAATTTTGAATTTCAATTATCAGTTTTTTTTAGTGAAATTTTAAGTTTTTTTACTATAAATGAGGGAATATAAATGTGAACATGAGCATTTTACTTTTTTTTTTCTTCAATATCTCAATTTTATGGTAAGAATTTTTTCCAAGGTTAAAAACCTGTCGAAATTATATCAGAGCTTTTTCTTTAATATGACAAAATGACCATGTTACCCTTCTACTTCAAAATCTCTCCAATTTATAGCAAAAAAACATTTCCCAAGGGGATAAATTTCTAGAAATGGACTCAAGAATTTTGGATTTCAATTATCAATTTTTTTGGGTGAAATTTTAAAATGACAATTTTACTCATTTTTTTCTTCAATATCTCAATTTTATCGTAAGAATTTTTTCCAAGGGTAAAAACTTGTCGAAATTAACTCTAGAATTTTTTTCAAGGCTATAGACTTGATGAGATGGACTCTAGAATTTTATATTTCAATTTGAATTCTTTTTTTGTATTTGTATTAAATATGACAAAATGATCATGTTACCCTTGTACTTCAAAATCTCTCAAATTTATAGCAAAAAAATATTTCCCAACGGTATAAATTTCTAGAAATGGACTCTAGAATTTTGGATTTCAATTATTAATTTCTTTTTAGTGAAATGTTAAAATGACTAATTTACTCATTTTTTTTCTTCAATATCTCAATTGTATGGTAAGAATTTTTTCCAAGGGTATAAACTTGTCAAAAATTGACTATAAAATTTTTCTCAAGGCTATAGCTTGATGAGATGGACTCTAGAATTTTATATTTCAATTTAAATTCTTTTTTTGTATTTGTATTAAATTGTTTTCTTAAATATGACAAAATGATCATGTTACCCTTGTACTTCAAAATCTCTCAAATTTATAGCAAAAAAATATTTCCCAACGGTATAAATTTCTAGAAATGGACTTTAGAATTTTGGATTTCAATTATTAATTTCTTTTTAGTGAAATTTTAAAATGACTAATTTACTCATTTTTTTTCTTCAATATCTCAATTTTATGGTAAGAATTTTTTCCAAGGGTATAAACTTGTCAAAAATTGACTATAGAATTTTTCTCAAGGCTATAGCTTGATGAGATGGACTCTAGAATTTTATATTTCAATTTGAATTCTTTTTTTGTATTTGTATTAAATTGTTTTCTTAAATATGACAAAATGATCATGTTACCCTTCTACTTCAAAATCTCTCAAATTTATAGCAAAAACAAATTTCCTAAGGGTATAAATTTCTAGAAATGGACTCTAGAATTTTGGATTTCAATTATTAATTTTTTTTAGTGAAATGTTAAAATGACTATTTTACTCATTTTTTTCTTCAATATCTCAATTTTATGGTAAGAATTTTTTCCAAGGGTAAAAACTTGTCGAAAATAACTCTAGATTTTTTCTCAAGGCTATAGACTTGATGAGACGGACTTTAGAATTTTATATTTTAATTTGAATTCGTTTGTTGTATTTGTATTAAATTATTTTCTTAAATATGGCAAAATGACCATATTACCCTTATACTTCAAAATCTCTCCAATTTAAAGCAAAAATAAATAAAAAATTGTATAAATTTCTAGAAATGTACTCTAGAATTTTGGATTTCAATTATCAATTTTTTGAGTGAAATTTTAGTTTTTTTCCAATAAATGAGGAAATATAAATTTGAAATTGACCATTTTACTTATTTTTTTCTTCAATATCTCAATTTTATGGTAAGAATTTTTTTCAAGGGTAAAAACTTGTCCAAATTAACTCTAGAATTTTTCTCAAGGCTATAGAGTTGATGAGACGGACTTTAGAATTTTATATTTCAATTTGAATTCGTTTTTTGTATTTGTATTAAATTTTTCTCTTAAATATGACAAAATGATCATGTTACCCTTCTAGTCTAAAATCTCTCAAATTTATTGCAAAAAAAAATTTCTAAGGGTATAAATTTCTAGAAATAGACTCTAGAATTTTGAATTTCAATTATCAGTTTTTTTTAGTGAAATTTTAAGTTTTTTTACTATAAATGAGGGAATATAAATGTGAACATGAGCATTTTACTTTTTTTTTTCTTCAATATCTCAATTTTATGGTAAGAATTTTTTCCAAGGTTAAAAACCTGTCGAAATTATATCAGAGCTTTTTCTTTAATATGACAAAATGACCATGTTACCCTTCTACTTCAAAATCTCTCCAATTTATAGCAAAAAAACATTTCCCAAGGGGATAAATTTCTAGAAATGGACTCAAGAATTTTGGATTTCAATTATCAATTTTTTTGGGTGAAATTTTAAAATGACAATTTTACTCATTTTTTTCTTCAATATCTCAATTTTATCGTAAGAATTTTTTCCAAGGGTAAAAACTTGTCGAAATTAACTCTAGAATTTTTTTCAAGGCTATAGACTTGATGAGATGGACTCTAGAATTTTATATTTCAATTTGAATTCTTTTTTTGTATTTGTATTAAATATGACAAAATGATCATGTTACCCTTGTACTTCAAAATCTCTCAAATTTATAGCAAAAAAATATTTCCCAACGGTATAAATTTCTAGAAATGGACTCTAGAATTTTGGATTTCAATTATTAATTTCTTTTTAGTGAAATGTTAAAATGACTAATTTACTCATTTTTTTTCTTCAATATCTCAATTGTATGGTAAGAATTTTTTCCAAGGGTATAAACTTGTCAAAAATTGACTATAAAATTTTTCTCAAGGCTATAGCTTGATGAGATGGACTCTAGAATTTTATATTTCAATTTGAATTCTTTTTTTGTATTTGTATTAAATTGTTTTCTTAAATATGACAAAATGATCATGTTACCCTTGTACTTCAAAATCTCTCAAATTTATAGCAAAAAAATATTTCCCAACGGTATAAATTTCTAGAAATGGACTTTAGAATTTTGGATTTCAATTATTAATTTCTTTTTAGTGAAATTTTAAAATGACTAATTTACTCATTTTTTTTCTTCAATATCTCAATTTTATGGTAAGAATTTTTTCCAAGGGTATAAACTTGTCAAAAATTGACTATAGAATTTTTCTCAAGGCTATAGCTTGATGAGATGGACTCTAGAATTTTATATTTCAATTTGAATTCTTTTTTTGTATTTGTATTAAATTGTTTTCTTAAATATGACAAAATGATCATGTTACCCTTCTACTTCAAAATCTCTCAAATTTATAGCAAAAACAAATTTCCTAAGGGTATAAATTTCTAGAAATGGACTCTAGAATTTTGGATTTCAATTATTAATTTTTTTTAGTGAAATGTTAAAATGACTATTTTACTCATTTTTTTCTTCAATATCTCAATTTTATGGTAAGAATTTTTTCCAAGGGTAAAAACTTGTCGAAAATAACTCTAGATTTTTTCTCAAGGCTATAGACTTGATGAGACGGACTTTAGAATTTTATATTTTAATTTGAATTCGTTTGTTGTATTTGTATTAAATTATTTTCTTAAATATGGCAAAATGACCATATTACCCTTATACTTCAAAATCTCTCCAATTTAAAGCAAAAATAAATAAAAAATTGTATAAATTTCTAGAAATGTACTCTAGAATTTTGGATTTCAATTATCAATTTTTTGAGTGAAATTTTAGTTTTTTTCCAATAAATGAGGAAATATAAATTTGAAATTGACCATTTTACTTATTTTTTTCTTCAATATCTCAATTTTATGGTAAGAATTTTTTTCAAGGGTAAAAACTTGTCCAAATTAACTCTAGAATTTTTCTCAAGGCTATAGAGTTGATGAGACGGACTTTAGAATTTTATATTTCAATTTGAATTCGTTTTTTGTATTTGTATTAAATTTTTCTCTTAAATATGACAAAATGATCATGTTACCCTTCTAGTCTAAAATCTCTCAAATTTATTGCAAAAAAAAATTTCTAAGGGTATAAATTTCTAGAAATAGACTCTAGAATTTTGAATTTCAATTATCAGTTTTTTTTAGTGAAATTTTAAGTTTTTTTACTATAAATGAGGGAATATAAATGTGAACATGAGCATTTTACTTTTTTTTTTCTTCAATATCTCAATTTTATGGTAAGAATTTTTTCCAAGGTTAAAAACCTGTCGAAATTATATCAGAGCTTTTTCTTTAATATGACAAAATGACCATGTTACCCTTCTACTTCAAAATCTCTCCAATTTATAGCAAAAAAACATTTCCCAAGGGGATAAATTTCTAGAAATGGACTCAAGAATTTTGGATTTCAATTATCAATTTTTTTGGGTGAAATTTTAAAATGACAATTTTACTCATTTTTTTCTTCAATATCTCAATTTTATCGTAAGAATTTTTTCCAAGGGTAAAAACTTGTCGAAATTAACTCTAGAATTTTTTTCAAGGCTATAGACTTGATGAGATGGACTCTAGAATTTTATATTTCAATTTGAATTCTTTTTTTGTATTTGTATTAAATATGACAAAATGATCATGTTACCCTTGTACTTCAAAATCTCTCAAATTTATAGCAAAAAAATATTTCCCAACGGTATAAATTTCTAGAAATGGACTCTAGAATTTTGGATTTCAATTATTAATTTCTTTTTAGTGAAATGTTAAAATGACTAATTTACTCATTTTTTTTCTTCAATATCTCAATTGTATGGTAAGAATTTTTTCCAAGGGTATAAACTTGTCAAAAATTGACTATAAAATTTTTCTCAAGGCTATAGCTTGATGAGATGGACTCTAGAATTTTATATTTCAATTTGAATTCTTTTTTTGTATTTGTATTAAATTGTTTTCTTAAATATGACAAAATGATCATGTTACCCTTGTACTTCAAAATCTCTCAAATTTATAGCAAAAAAATATTTCCCAACGGTATAAATTTCTAGAAATGGACTTTAGAATTTTGGATTTCAATTATTAATTTCTTTTTAGTGAAATTTTAAAATGACTAATTTACTCATTTTTTTTCTTCAATATCTCAATTTTATGGTAAGAATTTTTTCCAAGGGTATAAACTTGTCAAAAATTGACTATAGAATTTTTCTCAAGGCTATAGCTTGATGAGATGGACTCTAGAATTTTATATTTCAATTTGAATTCTTTTTTTGTATTTGTATTAAATTGTTTTCTTAAATATGACAAAATGATCATGTTACCCTTCTACTTCAAAATCTCTCAAATTTATAGCAAAAACAAATTTCCTAAGGGTATAAATTTCTAGAAATGGACTCTAGAATTTTGGATTTCAATTATTAATTTTTTTTAGTGAAATGTTAAAATGACTATTTTACTCATTTTTTTCTTCAATATCTCAATTTTATGGTAAGAATTTTTTCCAAGGGTAAAAACTTGTCGAAAATAACTCTAGATTTTTTCTCAAGGCTATAGACTTGATGAGACGGACTTTAGAATTTTATATTTTAATTTGAATTCGTTTGTTGTATTTGTATTAAATTATTTTCTTAAATATGGCAAAATGACCATATTACCCTTATACTTCAAAATCTCTCCAATTTAAAGCAAAAATAAATAAAAAATTGTATAAATTTCTAGAAATGTACTCTAGAATTTTGGATTTCAATTATCAATTTTTTGAGTGAAATTTTAGTTTTTTTCCAATAAATGAGGAAATATAAATTTGAAATTGACCATTTTACTTATTTTTTTCTTCAATATCTCAATTTTATGGTAAGAATTTTTTTCAAGGGTAAAAACTTGTCCAAATTAACTCTAGAATTTTTCTCAAGGCTATAGAGTTGATGAGACGGACTTTAGAATTTTATATTTCAATTTGAATTCGTTTTTTGTATTTGTATTAAATTTTTCTCTTAAATATGACAAAATGATCATGTTACCCTTCTAGTCTAAAATCTCTCAAATTTATTGCAAAAAAAAATTTCTAAGGGTATAAATTTCTAGAAATAGACTCTAGAATTTTGAATTTCAATTATCAGTTTTTTTTAGTGAAATTTTAAGTTTTTTTACTATAAATGAGGGAATATAAATGTGAACATGAGCATTTTACTTTTTTTTTTCTTCAATATCTCAATTTTATGGTAAGAATTTTTTCCAAGGTTAAAAACCTGTCGAAATTATATCAGAGCTTTTTCTTTAATATGACAAAATGACCATGTTACCCTTCTACTTCAAAATCTCTCCAATTTATAGCAAAAAAACATTTCCCAAGGGGATAAATTTCTAGAAATGGACTCAAGAATTTTGGATTTCAATTATCAATTTTTTTGGGTGAAATTTTAAAATGACAATTTTACTCATTTTTTTCTTCAATATCTCAATTTTATCGTAAGAATTTTTTCCAAGGGTAAAAACTTGTCGAAATTAACTCTAGAATTTTTTTCAAGGCTATAGACTTGATGAGATGGACTCTAGAATTTTATATTTCAATTTGAATTCTTTTTTTGTATTTGTATTAAATATGACAAAATGATCATGTTACCCTTGTACTTCAAAATCTCTCAAATTTATAGCAAAAAAATATTTCCCAACGGTATAAATTTCTAGAAATGGACTCTAGAATTTTGGATTTCAATTATTAATTTCTTTTTAGTGAAATGTTAAAATGACTAATTTACTCATTTTTTTTCTTCAATATCTCAATTGTATGGTAAGAATTTTTTCCAAGGGTATAAACTTGTCAAAAATTGACTATAAAATTTTTCTCAAGGCTATAGCTTGATGAGATGGACTCTAGAATTTTATATTTCAATTTGAATTCTTTTTTTGTATTTGTATTAAATTGTTTTCTTAAATATGACAAAATGATCATGTTACCCTTGTACTTCAAAATCTCTCAAATTTATAGCAAAAAAATATTTCCCAACGGTATAAATTTCTAGAAATGGACTTTAGAATTTTGGATTTCAATTATTAATTTCTTTTTAGTGAAATTTTAAAATGACTAATTTACTCATTTTTTTTCTTCAATATCTCAATTTTATGGTAAGAATTTTTTCCAAGGGTATAAACTTGTCAAAAATTGACTATAGAATTTTTCTCAAGGCTATAGCTTGATGAGATGGACTCTAGAATTTTATATTTCAATTTGAATTCTTTTTTTGTATTTGTATTAAATTGTTTTCTTAAATATGACAAAATGATCATGTTACCCTTCTACTTCAAAATCTCTCAAATTTATAGCAAAAACAAATTTCCTAAGGGTATAAATTTCTAGAAATGGACTCTAGAATTTTGGATTTCAATTATTAATTTTTTTTAGTGAAATGTTAAAATGACTATTTTACTCATTTTTTTCTTCAATATCTCAATTTTATGGTAAGAATTTTTTCCAAGGGTAAAAACTTGTCGAAAATAACTCTAGATTTTTTCTCAAGGCTATAGACTTGATGAGACGGACTTTAGAATTTTATATTTTAATTTGAATTCGTTTGTTGTATTTGTATTAAATTATTTTCTTAAATATGGCAAAATGACCATATTACCCTTATACTTCAAAATCTCTCCAATTTAAAGCAAAAATAAATAAAAAATTGTATAAATTTCTAGAAATGTACTCTAGAATTTTGGATTTCAATTATCAATTTTTTGAGTGAAATTTTAGTTTTTTTCCAATAAATGAGGAAATATAAATTTGAAATTGACCATTTTACTTATTTTTTTCTTCAATATCTCAATTTTATGGTAAGAATTTTTTTCAAGGGTAAAAACTTGTCCAAATTAACTCTAGAATTTTTCTCAAGGCTATAGAGTTGATGAGACGGACTTTAGAATTTTATATTTCAATTTGAATTCGTTTTTTGTATTTGTATTAAATTTTTCTCTTAAATATGACAAAATGATCATGTTACCCTTCTAGTCTAAAATCTCTCAAATTTATTGCAAAAAAAAATTTCTAAGGGTATAAATTTCTAGAAATAGACTCTAGAATTTTGAATTTCAATTATCAGTTTTTTTTAGTGAAATTTTAAGTTTTTTTACTATAAATGAGGGAATATAAATGTGAACATGAGCATTTTACTTTTTTTTTTCTTCAATATCTCAATTTTATGGTAAGAATTTTTTCCAAGGTTAAAAACCTGTCGAAATTATATCAGAGCTTTTTCTTTAATATGACAAAATAACCATGTTACCCTTCTACTTCAAAATCTCTCCAATTTATAGCAAAAAAACATTTCCCAAGGGGATAAATTTCTAGAAATGGACTCAAGAATTTTGGATTTCAATTATCAATTTTTTTGGGTGAAATTTTAAAATGACAATTTTACTCATTTTGTTCTTCAATATCTCAATTTTATCGTAAGAATTTTTTCCAAGGGTAAAAACTTGTCGAAATTAACTCTAGAATTTTTTTCAAGGCTATAGACTTGATGAGATGGACTCTAGAATTTTATATTTCAATTTGAATTCTTTTTTTGTATTTGTATTAAATATGACAAAATGATCATGTTACCCTTGTACTTCAAAATCTCTCAAATTTATAGCAAAAAAATATTTCCCAACGGTATAAATTTCTAGAAATGGACTCTAGAATTTTGGATTTCAATTATTAATTTCTTTTTAGTGAAATGTTAAAATGACTAATTTACTCATTTTTTTTCTTCAATATCTCAATTGTATGGTAAGAATTTTTTCCAAGGGTATAAACTTGTCAAAAATTGACTATAAAATTTTTCTCAAGGCTATAGCTTGATGAGATGGACTCTAGAATTTTATATTTCAATTTGAATTCTTTTTTTGTATTTGTATTAAATTGTTTTCTTAAATATGACAAAATGATCATGTTACCCTTGTACTTCAAAATCTCTCAAATTTATAGCAAAAAAATATTTCCCAACGGTATAAATTTCTAGAAATGGACTTTAGAATTTTGGATTTCAATTATTAATTTCTTTTTAGTGAAATTTTAAAATGACTAATTTACTCATTTTTTTTCTTCAATATCTCAATTTTATGGTAAGAATTTTTTCCAAGGGTATAAACTTGTCAAAAATTGACTATAAAATTTTTCTCAAGGCTATAGCTTGATGAGATGGACTCTAGAATTTTATATTTCAATTTGAATTCTTTTTTTGTATTTGTATTAAATTGTTTTCTTAAATATGACAAAATGATCATGTTACCCTTGTACTTCAAAATCTCTCAAATTTATAGCAAAAACATATTTCCCAACGGTATAAATTTCTAGAAATGGACTCTAGAATTTTGGATTTCAATTATTAATTTCTTTTTAGTGAAATTTTAAAATGACTAATTTACTCATTTTTTTTCTTCAATATCTCAATTTTATGGTAAGAATTTTTTCCAAGGGTATAAACTTGTCAAAAATTGACTATAAAATTTTTCTCAAGGCTATAGCTTGATGAGATGGACTCTAGAATTTTATATTTCAATTTGAATTCTTTTTTTGTATTTGTATTAAATTGTTTTCTTAAATATGACAAAATGATCATGTTACCCTTCTACTTCAAAATCTCTCAAATTTATAGCAAAAACAAATTTCCTAAGGGTATAAATTTCTAGAAATGGACTCTAGAATTTTGGATTTCAATTATTAATTTTTTTTTAGTGAAATGTTAAAATGACTATTTTACTCATTTTTTTCTTCAATATCTCAATTTTATGGTAAGAATTTTTTCCAAGGGTAAAAACTTGTCGAAAATAACTCTAGAATTTTTCTCAAGGCTATAGACTTGATGAGACGGACTTTAGAATTTTATATTTCAATTTGAATTTGTTTGTTGTATTTGTATTAAATTCTTTTCTTAAATATGGCAAAATGACCATATTACCCTTATACTTCAAAATCTTCCCAATTTAAAGCAAAAAAAAAAAAATTGTATAAACTTCTAGAAATGTACTCTAGAATTTTGGATTTCAATTATCAATTTTTTGAGTGAAATTTTAGTTTTTTTCCAATAAATGAGGAAATATAAATTTGAAATTGACCATTTTACTTATTATTTTCTTCAATATCTCAATTTTATGGTAAGAATTTTTTTCAAGGGTAAAAACTTGTCGAAATTAACTCTAGAACTTTTCTCAAGGCTATAGACTTGATGAGACGGACTTTAGAATTTTATATTTCAATTTGAATTTGTTTTTTGTATTTGTATTAAATTCTTTTCTTAAATATGGCAAAATGACCATATTACCCGTATACTTCAAAATCTCTCCAATTTATAGCAAAAAACAATTCTAAGGGTATAAATTTCTAGAAATGTACTCTAGAATTTTGGATTTCAATAATCAATTTTTTGAGTGAAATTTTAGTTTTTTTCCAATAAATGAGGAAATATAAATGTGAAATTGACCATTTTACTTATTTTTTTCTTCAATATCTCAATTTTATGGTAAGAATTTTTTCCAAGGGTAAAAACTTGTGGAAATTAACTCTAGAATTTTTCTCAAGGCTATAGACTTGATGAACCGGACTTTAGAATTTTATATATCAATTTGAATTCATTTCTTGTATTTGTATTAAATTGTTTTCGTAAATATGACAAAATGATCATATTACCCTTATACTTCAAAATCTGTCCAATTTATAGCAAAAAATTCTAAGGGTATAAATTTCTAGAAATGGACTCTAGAATTTTGGATTTCAATTATCAATTTCTTTTGAGTGAATTTTTTATTTATTTCTTATAAATGAGAAAATGACCATTTTACTCGTTTTTTTTTTTCAACATCTCAATTTTATGGTAAAGTTTTTTTTCAAGGGTATAAACTTGTCAAAAATTGACTATAGAATTTTTCTCAAGGCTATAGCTTGATGAGATGGACTCTAGAATTTTATATTTCAATTTGAATTCTTTTTTTGTATTTGTATTAAATTGTTTTCTTAAATATGACAAAATGATCATGTTACCCTTGTACTTCAAAATCTCTCAAATTTATAGCAAAAAAATATTTCCCAACGGTATAAATTTCTAGAAATGGACTCTAGAATTTTGGATTTCAATTATTAATTTCTTTTTAGTGAAATGTTAAAATGCCTAATTTACTCATTTTTTTTCTTCAATATCTCAATTTTATGGTAAGAATTTTTTCCAAGGGTATAAACTTGTCAAAAATTGACTATAGAATTTTTCTCAAGGCTATAGCTTGATGAGATGGACTCTAGAATTTTATATTTCAATTTGAATTCATTTTTTGTATTTGTATTAAATTGTTTTCTTAAATATGACAAAATGATCATGTTACCCTTGTACTTCAAAATCTCTCAAATTTATAGCAAAAAAATATTTCCCAACGGTATAAATTTCTAGAAATGGACTCTAGAATTTTGGATTTCAATTATTAATTTCTTTTTAGTGAAATGTTAAAATGCCTAATTTACTCATTTTTTTTCTTCAATATCTCAATTTTATGGTAAGAATTTTTTCCAAGGGTATAAACTTGTCAAAAATTGACTATAGAATTTTTCTCAAGGCTATAGCTTGATGAGATGGACTCTAGAATTTTATATTTCAATTTGAATTCTTTTTTTGTATTTGTATTAAATTGTTTTCTTAAATATGACAAAATGATCATGTTACCCTTCTACTTCAAAATCTCTCAAATTTATAGCAAAAACAAATTTCCTAAGGGTATAAATTTCTAGAAATGGACTCTAGAATTTTGGATTTCAATTATTAATTTTTTTTTAGTGAAATGTTAAAATGACTATTTTACTCATTTTTTTCTTCAATATCTCAATTTTATGGTAAGAATTTTTTCCAAGGGTAAAAACTTGTCGAAATTAACTCTAGAATTTTTCTCAAGGCTATAGAGTTGATGAGACGGACTTTAGAATTTTATATTTCAATTTGAATTCGTTTTTTGTATTTGTATTAAATTTTCTCTTAAATATGACAAAATGATCATGTTACCCTTCTACTCTAAAATCTCTCAAATTTATTGCAAAATAAAATTTCTAAGGGTATAAATTTCTAGAAATAGACTCTAGAATTTTGAATTTCAATTATCAGTTTTTTTTAGTGAAATTTTAAGTTTTTTTACTATAAATGAGGGAATATAAATGTGAACATGAGCATTTTACTTTTTTTTTTCTTCAATATCTCAATTTTATGGTAAGAATTTTTTCCAAGGTTAAAAACCAGTCGAAATTATATCAGAGCTTTTTCTTTAATATGACAAAATGACCATGTTACCCTTCTACTTCAAAATCTCTCCAATTTATAGCAAAAAACATTTCCCAAGGGGATAAATTTCTAGAAATGGACTCAAGACTTTTGGATTTCAATTATCAATTTTTTTGGGTGAAATTTTAAAATGACAATTTTACTCATTTTTTTCTTCAATATCTCAATTTTATCGTAAGAATTTTTTCCAAGGGTAAAAACTTGTCGAAATTAACTCTAGAATTTTTTTCAAGGCTATAGACTTGATGAGATGGACTCTAGAATTTTATATTTCAATTTGAATTCTTTTTTTGTATTTGTATTAAATTGTTTTCTTAAATATGACAAAATGATCATGTTACCCTTGTACTTCAAAATCTCTCAAATTTATAGCAAAAAAATATTTCCCAACGGTATAAATTTCTAGAAATAGACTCTATAATTTTGGATTTCAATTATTAATTTCTTTTTAGTGAAATGTTAAAATGACTAATTTACTCATTTTTTTCTTCAATATCTCAATTTTATGGTAAGAATTTTTTCCAAGGGTATAAACTTGTCAAAAATTGACTATAGAATTTTTCTCAAGGCTATAGCTTGATGAGATGGACTCTAGAATTTTATATTTCAATTTGAATTCTTTTTTTGTATTTGTATTAAATTGTTTTCTTAAATATGACAAAATGATCATGTTACCCTTGTACTTCAAAATCTCTCAAATTTATAGCAAAAAAATATTTCCCAACGGTATAAATTTCTAGAAATGGACTCTAGAATTTTGGATTTCAATTATTAATTTCTTTTTAGTGAAATGTTAAAATGCCTAACTTACTCATTTTTTTTCTTCAATATCTCAATTTTATGGTAAGAATTTTTTCCAAGGGTATAAACTTGTCAAAAATTGACTATAGAATTTTTCTCAAGGCTATAGCTTGATGAGATGGACTCTAGAATTTTATATTTCAATTTGAATTCTTTTTTTGTATTTGTATTAAATTGTTTTGTTAAATATGACAAAATGATCATGTTACCCTTCTACTTCAAAATCTCTCAAATTTATAGCAAAAACAAATTTCCTAAGGGTATAAATTTCTAGAAATGGACTCTAGAATTTTGGATTTCAATTATTAATTTTTTTTTAGCGAAATGTTAAAATGACTATTTTACTCATTTTTTCTTCAATATCTCAATTTTATGGTAAGAATTTTTTCCAAGGGTAAAAACTTGTCGAAAATAACTCTAGAATTTTTCTCAAGGCTATAGACTTGATGAGACGGACTTTAGAATTTTATATTTTAATTTGAATTCGTTTGTTGTATTTGTATTAAATTATTTTCTTAAATATGGCTTAATGACCATATTACCCTTATACTTCAAAATCTCTCCAATTTAAAGCAAAAATAAATAAAAAATTGTATAAATTTCTAGAAATGTACTCTAGAATTTTGGATTTCAATTATCAATTTTTTGAGTGAAATTTTAGTT
The DNA here is from genome assembly GCA_963691705.1 of Viola odorata. Taxonomy (NCBI): domain Eukaryota; kingdom Viridiplantae; phylum Streptophyta; class Magnoliopsida; order Malpighiales; family Violaceae; genus Viola; species Viola odorata. The sequence continues at coordinate 31,834,104 of OY829543.1, read as the reverse complement.
TTTTTCCAATAAATGAGGAAATATAAATTTGAAATTGACCATTTTACTTATTTTTTTCTTCAATATCTCAATTTTATGGTAAGAATTTTTTTCAAGGGTAAAAACTTGTCCAAATTAACTCTAGAATTTTTCTCAAGGCTATAGACTTCATGAGACGGACTTTAGAATTTTATATTTCAATTTGAATTCGTTTTTTGTATTTGTATTAAATTATTTTCTTAAATATGGCAAAATGACCATATTACCCGTATACTTCAAAATCTCTCCAATTTATAGCAAAAAACAATTCTAAGGGTATAAATTTCTAGAAATGTACTCTAGAATTTTGGATTTCAATAATCAATTTTTTGAGTGAAATTTTAGTTTTTTTCCAATAAATGAGGAAATATAAATGTGAAATTGACCATTTTACTTATTTTTTTCTTCAATATCTCAATTTTATGGTAAGAATTTTTTCCAAGGGTAAAAACTTGTGGAAATTAACTCTAGAATTTTTCTCAAGGCTATAGACTTGATGAACCGGACTTTAGAATTTTATATATCAATTTGAATTCATTTCTTGTATTTGTATTAAATTGTTTTCGTAAATATGACAAAATGATCATATTACCCTTATACTTCAAAATCTGTCCAATTTATAGCAAAAAATTCTAAGGGTATAAATTTCTAGAAATGGACTCTAGAATTTTGGATTTCAATTATCAATTTCTTTTGAGTGAATTTTTTATTTATTTCTTATAAATGAGAAAATGACCATTTTACTCGTTTTTTTTTTCAACATCTCAATTTTATGGTAAAGGTTTTTTTCAAGGGTATAAACTTGTCAAAAATTGACTATAGAATTTTTCTCAAGGCTATAGCTTGATGAGATGGACTCTAGAATTTTATATTTCAATTTGAATTCTTTTTTTGTATTTTTATTAAATTGTTTTCTTAAATATGACAAAATGATCATGTTACCCTTCTACTTCAAAATCTCTCAAATTTATAGCAAAAACAAATTTCCTAAGGGTATAAATTTCTAGAAATGGACTCTAGAATTTTGGATTTCAATTATTAATTTTTTTTAGTGAAATGTTAAAATGACTATTTTACTCATTTTTTTCTTCAATATCTCAATTTTATGGTAAGAATTTTTTCCAAGGGTAAAAACTTGTCGAAAATAACTCTAGAATTTTTCTCAAGGCTATAGACTTGATGAGACGGACTTTAGAATTTTATATTTCAATTTGAATTCGTTTTTTGTATTTGTATTAAATTTTTCTCTTAAATATGACAAAATGATCATGTTACCCTTCTACTCTAAAATCTTTCAAATTTATTGCAAAAAAAAATTTCTAAGGGTATAAATTTCTAGAAATAGACTCTAAAATTTTGAATTTCAATTATCAGTTTTTTTTAGTGAAATTTTAAGTTTTTTTACTATAAATGAGGGAATATAAATGTGAACATGAGCATTTTACTTTTTTTTTTCTTCAATATCTCAATTTTATGGAAAGAATTTTTTCCAAGGTTAAAAACCTGTCGAAATTATATCAGAGCTTTTTCTTTAATATGACAAAATGACCATGTTACCCTTCTACTTCAAAATCTCTCCAATTTATAGCAAAAAATATTCTAAGGGTATAAATTTCTAGAAATGTACTCTAGAATTTTGTATTTCAATAATCAATTTTTTGAGTGAAATTTTAGTTTTTTTCCAATAAATGAGGAAATATAAATGTGAAATTTACCATTTTACTTTTTTTTTTCTTCAATATCTCAATTTTATGGAAAGAATTTTTTCCAAGGTTAAAAACCTGTCGAAATTATATCAGAGTGTTTTCTTAAATATGACAAAATGACCATATTACCCTTATACTTCTAAATCTCTCCAATTTATAGCAAAAAAAAATTCTAAAGGTATAAATTTCTAGAAATGTACTCTAGAATTTTGGATTTCAATAATCAATTTTTTGAGTGAAATTTTAGTTTTTTTCCAATAAATGAGGAAATATAAATGTGAAATTGACCATTTTACTTATTTTTTTCTTCAATATCTCAATTTTATGGTAATAATTTTTTGCAAGGGTAAAAACTTGTCGAAATTAACTCTAGAATTTTTCTCAAGGCTATAGACTTGATGAACCGGACTTTAGAATTTTATATTTCAATTTGAATTCATTTCTTGTATTTGTATTAAATCGTTTTCGTAAATATGACAAAATGATCATATTACCCTTATACTTCAAAATCTGTCCAATTTATAGCAAAAAAAAAATTCTAAGGTTTTTTTTCAAGGGTATAAACTTGTCAAAAATTGACTATAGAATTTTTCTCAAGGCTATAGCTTGATGAGATGGACTCTAGAATTTTATATTTCAATTTGAATTCTTTTTTTCTATTTGTATTAAATTGTTTCCTTAAATATGACAAAATGATCATGTTACCCTTCTACTTCAAAATCTCTCAAATTTATAGCAAAAACAAATTTCCTAAGGGTATAAATTTCTAGAAATGGACTCTAGAATTTTGGATTTCAATTATTAATTTTTTTTCAGTGAAATGTTAAAATGACTATTTTACTCATTTTTTTCTTCAATATCTCAATTTTATGGTAAGAATTTTTTCCAAGGGTAAAAACTTGTCGAAAATAACTCTAGAATTTTTCTCAAGGCTATAGACTTGATGAGACGGACTTTAGAATTTTATATTTTAATTTGAATTCTTTTTTTGTATTTGTATTAAATTTTCTCTTAAATATGACAAAATGATCATGTTACCCTTCTACTTCAAAATCTCTCAAATTTATAGCAAAAACAAATTTCCTAAGGGTATAAATTTCTAGAAATGGACTCTAGAATTTTGGATTTCAATTATTAATTTTTTTTCAGTGAAATGTTAAAATGACTATTTTACTTATTTTTTTCTTCAATATCTCAATTTTATGGTAAGAATTTTTTCCAAGGGTAAAAACTTGTCGAAATTAACTCTAGAATTTTTCTCAAGGCTATAGAGTTGATGAGACGGACTTTAGAATTTTATATTTCAATTTGAATTCGTTTTTTGTATTTGTATTAAATTTTCTCTTAAATATGACAAAATGATCATGTTACCCTTCTACTCTAAAATCTCTCAAATTTATTGCAAAAAAAAATTTCTAAGGGTATAAATTTCTAGAAATAGACTCTAGAATTTTGAATTTCAATTATCAGTTTTTTTTAGTGAAATTTTAAGTTTTTTTACTATAAATGAGGGAATATAAATGTGAACATGAGCATTTTACTTTTTTTTTTCTTCAATATCTCAATTTTATGGTAAGAATTTTTTCCAAGGTTAAAAACCAGTCGAAATTATATCAGAGCTTTTTCTTTAATATGACAAAATGACCATGTTACCCTTCTACTTCAAAATCTCTCCAATTTATAGCAAAAAACATTTCCCAAGGGGATAAATTTCTAGAAATGGACTCAAGACTTTTGGATTTCAATTATCAATTTTTTTGGGTGAAATTTTAAAATGACAATTTTACTCATTTTTTTCTTCAATATCTCAATTTTATCGTAAGAATTTTTTCCAAGGGTAAAAACTTGTCGAAATTAACTCTAGAATTTTTTTCAAGGCTATAGACTTGATGAGATGGACTCTAGAATTTTATATTTCAATTTGAATTCTTTTTTTGTATTTGTATTAAATTGTTTTCTTAAATATGACAAAATGATCATGTTACCCTTGTACTTCAAAATCTCTCAAATTTATAGCAAAAAAATATTTCCCAACGGTATAAATTTCTAGAAATAGACTCTATAATTTTGGATTTCAATTATTAATTTCTTTTTAGTGAAATGTTAAAATGACTAATTTACTCATTTTTTTCTTCAATATCTCAATTTTATGGTAAGAATTTTTTCCAAGGGTATAAACTTGTCAAAAATTGACTATAGAATTTTTCTCAAGGCTATAGCTTGATGAGATGGACTCTAGAATTTTATATTTCAATTTGAATTCTTTTTTTGTATTTGTATTAAATTGTTTTCTTAAATATGACAAAATGATCATGTTACCCTTGTACTTCAAAATCTCTCAAATTTATAGCAAAAAAATATTTCCCAACGGTATAAATTTCTAGAAATGGACTCTAGAATTTTGGATTTCAATTATTAATTTCTTTTTAGTGAAATGTTAAAATGCCTAACTTACTCATTTTTTTTCTTCAATATCTCAATTTTATGGTAAGAATTTTTTCCAAGGGTATAAACTTGTCAAAAATTGACTATAGAATTTTTCTCAAGGCTATAGCTTGATGAGATGGACTCTAGAATTTTATATTTCAATTTGAATTCTTTTTTTGTATTTGTATTAAATTGTTTTGTTAAATATGACAAAATGATCATGTTACCCTTCTACTTCAAAATCTCTCAAATTTATAGCAAAAACAAATTTCCTAAGGGTATAAATTTCTAGAAATGGACTCTAGAATTTTGGATTTCAATTATTAATTTTTTTTTAGTGAAATGTTAAAATGACTATTTTACTCATTTTTTCTTCAATATCTCAATTTTATGGTAAGAATTTTTTCCAAGGGTAAAAACTTGTCGAAAATAACTCTAGAATTTTTCTCAAGGCTATAGACTTGATGAGACGGACTTTAGAATTTTATATTTTAATTTGAATTCGTTTGTTGTATTTGTATTAAATTATTTTCTTAAATATGGCTTAATGACCATATTACCCTTATACTTCAAAATCTCTCCAATTTAAAGCAAAAATAAATAAAAAATTGTATAAATTTCTAGAAATGTACTCTAGAATTTTGGATTTCAATTATCAATTTTTTGAGTGAAATTTTAGTTTTTTTCCAATAAATGAGGAAATATAAATTTGAAATTGACCATTTTACTTATTTTTTTCTTCAATATCTCAATTTTATGGTAAGAATTTTTTTCAAGGGTAAAAACTTGTCCAAATTAACTCTAGAATTTTTCTCAAGTGTATAGACTTCATGAGACGGACTTTAGAATTTTATATTTCAATTTGAATTCGTTTTTTGTATTTGTATTAAATTATTTTCTTAAATATGGCAAAATGACCATATTACCCGTATACTTCAAAATCTCTCCAATTTATAGCAAAAAACAATTCTAAGGGTATAAATTTCTAGAAATGTACTCTAGAATTTTGGATTTCAATAATCAATTTTTTGAGTGAAATTTTAGTTTTTTTCCAATAAATGAGGAAATATAAATGTGAAATTGACCATTTTACTTATTTTTTTCTTCAATATCTCAATTTTATGGTAAGAATTTTTTCCAAGGGTAAAAACTTGTGGAAATTAACTCTAGAATTTTTCTCAAGGCTATAGACTTGATGAACCGGAATTTAGAATTTTATATATCAATTTGAATTCATTTCTTGTATTTGTATTAAATTGTTTTCGTAAATATGACAAAATGATCATATTACCCTTATACTTCAAAATCTGTCCAATTTATAGCAAAAAATTCTAAGGGTATAAATTTCTAGAAATGGACTCTAGAATTTTGGATTTCAATTATCAATTTCTTTTGAGTGAATTTTTTATTTATTTCTTATAAATGAGAAAATGACCATTTTACTCGTTTTTTTTCTTCAACATCTCAATTTTATGGTAAAGTTTTTTTTCAAGGGTATAAACTTGTCAAAAATTGACTATAGAATTTTTCTCAAGGCTATAGCTTGATGAGATGGACTCTAGAATTTTATATTTCAATTTGAATTCTTTTTTTGTATTTTTATTAAATTGTTTTCTTAAATATGACAAAATGGATCACCTAAAAACAGCTCTTAACATTCTACTTCAATGTGGGTAAGAAAGTCTGGTATTTCTATCTAGATCTGATAAAACCTTGTGGGTAAGAAAGAGAGATGAAGAAGGAGTTTGGGAGGTTGTAGTTCCTCTCCCGTCTTCTTCCGGCGGCGATCCTCCTGATCTCCGATCTGCTGCCTTCGGCGAGTGAGGAGGTCCTTGCGTGCTCATTTCTGCAACAGATCCGGTAGTTACTACATCATTCTCGGGCAGCGTCGTAAGGCTGCTCTTCTGGATGCTTTGGATCGGCGGCGTTCATCGATTCAGAAGGTGTTGATAGACCGATTTCACCTTCAGTCGACCCTCTCCCTTTCCGATTCCGACTCATTAGAAGGCTTGGTCGCCGGAGTCCGTTTTGTTTTGGACTTCTGCGTTGTTTTTGCTTGGTTTTGGTTGGTTTGAAGGGACTTCGTGGGCCCTTTTTGTGTTTTTTGCAGATTATTTGTTCCGATTTGGGCTTTCGATCCTTTGGGTTAGTTGGTGGTTCTTCTTCATCACCAGCATTCCAACTGTTCGTCAAATTGCCTAAGAGAATTTTCTAGTGTTTTAATGCTCAGTGGCGTAAATCCGACTCATACAGAGACCCATCCATGGATCTGCACAGCGATCATCGCGACAGAGAGAGGCCTGAGCATCAGTATCGACCGAGGCAGCAGGAAGGAGCAGCTGGCACTAAGATTGTCACTTTCTATGTTGCAAACTTACCACTCCATGTGGACCACAAGGCTTTGGAATATCTTATTTCTAGGATGTGGAAACTTCCTAGCTTTGGAAACATTCGAGATATTTACATTCCTAGGTGGACCAATTTGGCAGGCAAAAGATTTGGTTTTGTTCGATTTGATGGTGTTGATAACCTTGAAGAAATAGAGTATGCTATAGACCACCAGTACATCGGAGCCTCGAGCATTCGGTGTAGAGTTGGGAAACGCTCGAGGTGTTGGGAACAGTATAAGTTGCCTGGATCAAAAGTGCCGCGCAGAGAGTCGGTTAGGACCGATACAGAGGAGGAGAGGAAATCATATCAAGAGGTGCAGGAATCTTCAGCTAAGGGGACAGCTAAAGTACAGAAGGAAGATGTAGTTGAGCTAACAGTCCCAGAACAAAATGAGATTTGGCTGGCTAAGAGTGCCATTGGAGCGCTCAAGCGTTTTGAAGACTTCCCTGAGATTCAGGAGTTGGTTTTGGAGGCGGGATGGACCTGTGAAACTAGGATAATGGGAAGAGGGCTAGTGCTTCTGGAATTTGAGAGCCAATCAGACTTGGATGTTGCTCTTGGGGACTCTAACGCGGCTTCTCGCGAACTGTTCCACAAGGTCTTGCGTTGGGATGAGGCAATGATGGACGGGGGACGTTTATGTTGGGTCCATTGTGTCGGACTCCCGATAGCAGCTTGGGGACAGGCAGCTTTTGATCACATAGGAGGAAAATTGGGCGACCTGGTAGTCGTGGACAGTCAGACCTTGGAAAGGAAAAGGCTTGACATTGGTCGCATTTTAATTTCTACTACTAGTTCTCATGTTGACAGGGAGATCATGGTGAGCCTTAAGGGGAACTTGTATAACGTGAAATGCTACGAGGAGCCACTACAAGGAGCTGTTTCAAACCTGGACTGGATGAACGGTGTGGGAAGGAAGGAAGAAGAAGACAGTGATGAGGAGGAGGAAATCATGGAGATGGTTACGGAGCGAGAGAACCTGACTGGAAATACCGGAAGGGCCGAACAAGAGGAGGAGTTGGCTTCCAAATCAGAGAGGGGAGATGTACCAATAGGCTCCTATGTAACAGCAAGTCGACATGATAGGAAAGTTAAAAAGTTAGTGGGAACCAGGGGAAGTCTTGAGACCGAGCAATCAGAAGCGGGTTCTATATCAAGCTGTAACGTAGTTGATAACGAGGATATTAGAGCGGTGAATAAGGCGCTGGATGCGCCCATTCTCAAAGGCGACATCTGGGCGTTTGGCAAACTGATGGGACTAACAGACCATGCTAACGAGGAATCTATGCGCGCTTTTGATAGTGGCTGTTTCGAAAAGGAGGTAGAGGCGTTCAAGAAAGCGGGAAAGCGTTCAGTTGGCGTGGTTTGATCCACGTGGTTTGTGTTGCGGGGTTGTCTTTTGGGTTTCTGGGCTTCCGTTTAGCTGCAGCTGTGGGTGTGGTTGCCTTATGGTGTTGGTCTTGATTGTTTAGGTGTCTGTCGGCTTGTTATTTTTGGTCCGCTTCTAGATATTGGTGCTGCGTTTTCATGCTTCTGTAGTTTTAAGTCTATTGGGTCCAGGGGGTTCTTTGTATGGTCTGGTGGGGTCTAGTTTGTGTCGTGAGATTAGTCTTGGGGAGAGATATCCTCTGCCTGCCTGGTCTTCCTCTGCGTGTTTAGTTTCGGTTTGTGTCGTGACCTCCATTTGTTTTTTCATCTTCTGTGCTTCCTTTCTGTATGTGTATGCTGTGGGGTGTTTGTGGTCGTCTGCGCAGCTGTCTTGGCGGTGGTCGTGGCTGGTCTTCTGGTGGCGTTCTAGCTGCTGCCCGTGCTTGGCCCTTCTGGTGGCGATAAGGGCTTCTGTTGTGGGTTGTGTGAGCTTAGGTTTCCTTCTTCTGTATTGTTCTTGCTGGTTGTGTGGTTTCATGTTTTTGGTTTGGTTTTTGAGCCTCTCTTTAGGCAGGCTCTAATTCTGGTTTTCTGTTCAGTGTCATGTTCTTCATGACCTTTATTTAATAAATCCTCTGCTTATTAAAAAAAAATATATGACAAAATGATCATGTTACCCTTCTACTTCAAAATCTCTCAAATTTATAGCAAAAACAAATTTCCTAAGGGTATAAATTTCTAGAAATGGACTCTAGAATTTTGGATTTCAATTATTAATTTTTTTTAGTGAAATGTTAAAATGACTATTTTACTCATTTTTTTCTTCAATATCTCAATTTTATGGTAAGAATTTTTTCCAAGGGTAAAAACTTGTCGAAAATAACTCTAGAATTTTTCTCAAGGCTATAGACTTGATGAGACGGACTTTAGAATTTTATATTTCAATTTGAATTCGTTTTTTGTATTTGTATTAAATTTTTCTCTTAAATATGACAAAATGATCATGTTACCCTTCTACTCTAAAATCTTTCAAATTTATTGCAAAAAAAAATTTCTAAGGGTATAAATTTCTAGAAATAGACTCTAAAATTTTGAATTTCAATTATCAGTTTTTTTTAGTGAAATTTTAAGTTTTTTTACTATAAATGAGGGAATATAAATGTGAACATGAGCATTTTACTTTTTTTTTTCTTCAATATCTCAATTTTATGGAAAGAATTTTTTCCAAGGTTAAAAACCTGTCGAAATTATATCAGAGCTTTTTCTTTAATATGACAAAATGACCATGTTACCCTTCTACTTCAAAATCTCTCCAATTTATAGCAAAAAACATTCTAAGGGTATAAATTTCTAGAAATGTACTCTAGAATTTTGTATTTCAATAATCAATTTTTTGAGTGAAATTTTAGTTTTTTTCCAATAAATGAGGAAATATAAATGTGAAATTTACCATTTTACTTTTTTTTTTCTTCAATATCTCAATTTTATGGAAAGAATTTTTTCCAAGGTTAAAAACCTGTCGAAATTATATCAGAGTGTTTTCTTAAATATGACAAAATGACCATATTACCCTTATACTTCTAAATCTCTCCAATTTATAGCAAAAAAAAATTCTAAAGGTATAAATTTCTAGAAATGTACTCTAGAATTTTGGATTTCAATAATCAATTTTTTGAGTGAAATTTTAGTTTTTTTCCAATAAATGAGGAAATATAAATGTGAAATTGACCATTTTACTTATTTTTTTCTTCAATATCTCAATTTTATGGTAATAATTTTTTGCAAGGGTAAAAACTTGTCGAAATTAACTCTAGAATTTTTCTCAAGGCTATAGACTTGATGAACCGGACTTTAGAATTTTATATTTCAATTTGAATTCATTTCTTGTATTTGTATTAAATCGTTTTCGTAAATATGACAAAATGATCATATTACCCTTATACTTCAAAATCTGTCCAATTTATAGCAAAAAAAAAATTCTAAGGTTTTTTTTCAAGGGTATAAACTTGTCAAAAATTGACTATAGAATTTTTCTCAAGGCTATAGCTTGATGAGATGGACTCTAGAATTTTATATTTCAATTTGAATTCTTTTTTTCTATTTGTATTAAATTGTTTCCTTAAATATGACAAAATGATCATGTTACCCTTCTACTTCAAAATCTCTCAAATTTATAGCAAAAACAAATTTCCTAAGGGTATAAATTTCTAGAAATGGACTCTAGAATTTTGGATTTCAATTATTAATTTTTTTTCAGTGAAATGTTAAAATGACTATTTTACTCATTTTTTTCTTCAATATCTCAATTTTATGGTAAGAATTTTTTCCAAGGGTAAAAACTTGTCGAAAATAACTCTAGAATTTTTCTCAAGGCTATAGACTTGATGAGACGGACTTTAGAATTTTATATTTTAATTTGAATTCTTTTTTTGTATTTGTATTAAATTTTCTCTTAAATATGACAAAATGATCATGTTACCCTTCTACTTCAAAATCTCTCAAATTTATAGCAAAAACAAATTTCCTAAGGGTATAAATTTCTAGAAATGGACTCTAGAATTTTGGATTTCAATTATTAATTTTTTTTCAGTGAAATGTTAAAATGACTATTTTACTTATTTTTTTCTTCAATATCTCAATTTTATGGTAAGAATTTTTTCCAAGGGTAAAAACTTGTCGAAATTAACTCTAGAATTTTTCTCAAGGCTATAGAGTTGATGAGACGGACTTTAGAATTTTATATTTCAATTTGAATTCGTTTTTTGTATTTGTATTAAATTTTCTCTTAAATATGACAAAATGATCATGTTACCCTTCTACTCTAAAATCTCTCAAATTTATTGCAAAAAAAAATTTCTAAGGGTATAAATTTCTAGAAATAGACTCTAGAATTTTGAATTTCAATTATCAGTTTTTTTTAGTGAAATTTTAAGTTTTTTTACTATAAATGAGGGAATATAAATGTGAACATGAGCATTTTACTTTTTTTTTTCTTCAATATCTCAATTTTATGGTAAGAATTTTTTCCAAGGTTAAAAACCAGTCGAAATTATATCAGAGCTTTTTCTTTAATATGACAAAATGACCATGTTACCCTTCTACTTCAAAATCTCTCCAATTTATAGCAAAAAACATTTCCCAAGGGGATAAATTTCTAGAAATGGACTCAAGACTTTTGGATTTCAATTATCAATTTTTTTGGGTGAAATTTTAAAATGACAATTTTACTCATTTTTTTCTTCAATATCTCAATTTTATCGTAAGAATTTTTTCCAAGGGTAAAAACTTGTCGAAATTAACTCTAGAATTTTTTTCAAGGCTATAGACTTGATGAGATGGACTCTAGAATTTTATATTTCAATTTGAATTCTTTTTTTGTATTTGTATTAAATTGTTTTCTTAAATATGACAAAATGATCATGTTACCCTTGTACTTCAAAATCTCTCAAATTTATAGCAAAAAAATATTTCCCAACGGTATAAATTTCTAGAAATAGACTCTATAATTTTGGATTTCAATTATTAATTTCTTTTTAGTGAAATGTTAAAATGACTAATTTACTCATTTTTTTCTTCAATATCTCAATTTTATGGTAAGAATTTTTTCCAAGGGTATAAACTTGTCAAAAATTGACTATAGAATTTTTCTCAAGGCTATAGCTTGATGAGATGGACTCTAGAATTTTATATTTCAATTTGAATTCTTTTTTTGTATTTGTATTAAATTGTTTTCTTAAATATGACAAAATGATCATGTTACCCTTGTACTTCAAAATCTCTCAAATTTATAGCAAAAAAATATTTCCCAACGGTATAAATTTCTAGAAATGGACTCTAGAATTTTGGATTTCAATTATTAATTTCTTTTTAGTGAAATGTTAAAATGCCTAACTTACTCATTTTTTTTCTTCAATATCTCAATTTTATGGTAAGAATTTTTTCCAAGGGTATAAACTTGTCAAAAATTGACTATAGAATTTTTCTCAAGGCTATAGCTTGATGAGATGGACTCTAGAATTTTATATTTCAATTTGAATTCTTTTTTTGTATTTGTATTAAATTGTTTTGTTAAATATGACAAAATGATCATGTTACCCTTCTACTTCAAAATCTCTCAAATTTATAGCAAAAACAAATTTCCTAAGGGTATAAATTTCTAGAAATGGACTCTAGAATTTTGGATTTCAATTATTAATTTTTTTTTAGTGAAATGTTAAAATGACTATTTTACTCATTTTTTCTTCAATATCTCAATTTTATGGTAAGAATTTTTTCCAAGGGTAAAAACTTGTCGAAAATAACTCTAGAATTTTTCTCAAGGCTATAGACTTGATGAGACGGACTTTAGAATTTTATATTTTAATTTGAATTCGTTTGTTGTATTTGTATTAAATTATTTTCTTAAATATGGCTTAATGACCATATTACCCTTATACTTCAAAATCTCTCCAATTTAAAGCAAAAATAAATAAAAAATTGTATAAATTTCTAGAAATGTACTCTAGAATTTTGGATTTCAATTATCAATTTTTTGAGTGAAATTTTAGTTTTTTTCCAATAAATGAGGAAATATAAATTTGAAATTGACCATTTTACTTATTTTTTTCTTCAATATCTCAATTTTATGGTAAGAATTTTTTTCAAGGGTAAAAACTTGTCCAAATTAACTCTAGAATTTTTCTCAAGTGTATAGACTTCATGAGACGGACTTTAGAATTTTATATTTCAATTTGAATTCGTTTTTTGTATTTGTATTAAATTATTTTCTTAAATATGGCAAAATGACCATATTACCCGTATACTTCAAAATCTCTCCAATTTATAGCAAAAAACAATTCTAAGGGTATAAATTTCTAGAAATGTACTCTAGAATTTTGGATTTCAATAATCAATTTTTTGAGTGAAATTTTAGTTTTTTTCCAATAAATGAGGAAATATAAATGTGAAATTGACCATTTTACTTATTTTTTTCTTCAATATCTCAATTTTATGGTAAGAATTTTTTCCAAGGGTAAAAACTTGTGGAAATTAACTCTAGAATTTTTCTCAAGGCTATAGACTTGATGAACCGGAATTTAGAATTTTATATATCAATTTGAATTCATTTCTTGTATTTGTATTAAATTGTTTTCGTAAATATGACAAAATGATCATATTACCCTTATACTTCAAAATCTGTCCAATTTATAGCAAAAAATTCTAAGGGTATAAATTTCTAGAAATGGACTCTAGAATTTTGGATTTCAATTATCAATTTCTTTTGAGTGAATTTTTTATTTATTTCTTATAAATGAGAAAATGACCATTTTACTCGTTTTTTTTCTTCAACATCTCAATTTTATGGTAAAGTTTTTTTTCAAGGGTATAAACTTGTCAAAAATTGACTATAGAATTTTTCTCAAGGCTATAGCTTGATGAGATGGACTCTAGAATTTTATATTTCAATTTGAATTCTTTTTTTGTATTTTTATTAAATTGTTTTCTTAAATATGACAAAATGGATCACCTAAAAACAGCTCTTAACATTCTACTTCAATGTGGGTAAGAAAGTCTGGTATTTCTATCTAGATCTGATAAAACCTTGTGGGTAAGAAAGAGAGATGAAGAAGGAGTTTGGGAGGTTGTAGTTCCTCTCCCGTCTTCTTCCGGCGGCGATCCTCCTGATCTCCGATCTGCTGCCTTCGGCGAGTGAGGAGGTCCTTGCGTGCTCATTTCTGCAACAGATCCGGTAGTTACTACATCATTCTCGGGCAGCGTCGTAAGGCTGCTCTTCTGGATGCTTTGGATCGGCGGCGTTCATCGATTCAGAAGGTGTTGATAGACCGATTTCACCTTCAGTCGACCCTCTCCCTTTCCGATTCCGACTCATTAGAAGGCTTGGTCGCCGGAGTCCGTTTTGTTTTGGACTTCTGCGTTGTTTTTGCTTGGTTTTGGTTGGTTTGAAGGGACTTCGTGGGCCCTTTTTGTGTTTTTTGCAGATTATTTGTTCCGATTTGGGCTTTCGATCCTTTGGGTTAGTTGGTGGTTCTTCTTCATCACCAGCATTCCAACTGTTCGTCAAATTGCCTAAGAGAATTTTCTAGTGTTTTAATGCTCAGTGGCGTAAATCCGACTCATACAGAGACCCATCCATGGATCTGCACAGCGATCATCGCGACAGAGAGAGGCCTGAGCATCAGTATCGACCGAGGCAGCAGGAAGGAGCAGCTGGCACTAAGATTGTCACTTTCTATGTTGCAAACTTACCACTCCATGTGGACCACAAGGCTTTGGAATATCTTATTTCTAGGATGTGGAAACTTCCTAGCTTTGGAAACATTCGAGATATTTACATTCCTAGGTGGACCAATTTGGCAGGCAAAAGATTTGGTTTTGTTCGATTTGATGGTGTTGATAACCTTGAAGAAATAGAGTATGCTTTAGACCACCAGTACATCGGAGCCTCGAGCATTCGGTGTAGAGTTGGGAAACGCTCGAGGTGTTGGGAACAGTATAAGTTGCCTGGATCAAAAGTGCCGCGCAGAGAGTCGGTTAGGACCGATACAGAGGAGGAGAGGAAATCATATCAAGAGGTGCAGGAATCTTCAGCTAAGGGGACAGCTAAAGTACAGAAGGAAGATGTAGTTGAGCTAACAGTCCCAGAACAAAATGAGATTTGGCTGGCTAAGAGTGCCATTGGAGCGCTCAAGCGTTTTGAAGACTTCCCTGAGATTCAGGAGTTGGTTTTGGAGGCGGGATGGACCTGTGAAACTAGGATAATGGGAAGAGGGCTAGTGCTTCTGGAATTTGAGAGCCAATCAGACTTGGATGTTGCTCTTGGGGACTCTAACGCGGCTTCTCGCGAACTGTTCCACAAGGTCTTGCGTTGGGATGAGGCAATGATGGACGGGGGACGTTTATGTTGGGTCCATTGTGTCGGACTCCCGATAGCAGCTTGGGGACAGGCAGCTTTTGATCACATAGGAGGAAAATTGGGCGACCTGGTAGTCGTGGACAGTCAGACCTTGGAAAGGAAAAGGCTTGACATTGGTCGCATTTTAATTTCTACTACTAGTTCTCATGTTGACAGGGAGATCATGGTGAGCCTTAAGGGGAACTTGTATAACGTGAAATGCTACGAGGAGCCACTACAAGGAGCTGTTTCAAACCTGGACTGGATGAACGGTGTGGGAAGGAAGGAAGAAGAAGACAGTGATGAGGAGGAGGAAATCATGGAGATGGTTACGGAGCGAGAGAACCTGACTGGAAATACCGGAAGGGCCGAACAAGAGGAGGAGTTGGCTTCCAAATCAGAGAGGGGAGATGTACCAATAGGCTCCTATGTAACAGCAAGTCGACATGATAGGAAAGTTAAAAAGTTAGTGGGAACCAGGGGAAGTCTTGAGACCGAGCAATCAGAAGCGGGTTCTATATCAAGCTGTAACGTAGTTGATAACGAGGATATTAGAGCGGTGAATAAGGCGCTGGATGCGCCCATTCTCAAAGGCGACATCTGGGCGTTTGGCAAACTGATGGGACTAACAGACCATGCTAACGAGGAATCTATGCGCGCTTTTGATAGTGGCTGTTTCGAAAAGGAGGTAGAGGCGTTCAAGAAAGCGGGAAAGCGTTCAGTTGGCGTGGTTTGATCCACGTGGTTTGTGTTGCGGGGTTGTCTTTTGGGTTTCTGGGCTTCCGTTTAGCTGCAGCTGTGGGTGTGGTTGCCTTATGGTGTTGGTCTTGATTGTTTAGGTGTCTGTCGGCTTGTTATTTTTGGTCCGCTTCTAGATATTGGTGCTGCGTTTTCATGCTTCTGTAGTTTTAAGTCTATTGGGTCCAGGGGGTTCTTTGTATGGTCTGGTGGGGTCTAGTTTGTGTCGTGAGATTAGTCTTGGGGAGAGATATCCTCTGCCTGCCTGGTCTTCCTCTGCGTGTTTAGTTTCGGTTTGTGTCGTGACCTCCATTTGTTTTTTCATCTTCTGTGCTTCCTTTCTGTATGTGTATGCTGTGGGGTGTTTGTGGTCGTCTGCGCAGCTGTCTTGGCGGTGGTCGTGGCTGGTCTTCTGGTGGCGTTCTAGCTGCTGCCCGTGCTTGGCCCTTCTGGTGGCGATAAGGGCTTCTGTTGTGGGTTGTGTGAGCTTAGGTTTCCTTCTTCTGTATTGTTCTTGCTGGTTGTGTGGTTTCATGTTTTTGGTTTGGTTTTTGAGCCTCTCTTTAGGCAGGCTCTAATTCTGGTTTTCTGTTCAGTGTCATGTTCTTCATGACCTTTATTTAATAAATCCTCTGCTTATTAAAAAAAAATATATGACAAAATGATCATGTTACCCTTCTACTTCAAAATCTCTCAAATTTATAGCAAAAACAAATTTCCTAAGGGTATAAATTTCTAGAAATGGACTCTAGAATTTTGGATTTCAATTATTAATTTTTTTTAGTGAAATGTTAAAATGACTATTTTACTCATTTTTTTCTTCAATATCTCAATTTTATGGTAAGAATTTTTTCCAAGGGTAAAAACTTGTCGAAAATAACTCTAGAATTTTTCTCAAGGCTATAGACTTGATGAGACGGACTTTAGAATTTTATATTTCAATTTGAATTCGTTTTTTGTATTTGTATTAAATTTTTCTCTTAAATATGACAAAATGATCATGTTACCCTTCTACTCTAAAATCTTTCAAATTTATTGCAAAAAAAAATTTCTAAGGGTATAAATTTCTAGAAATAGACTCTAAAATTTTGAATTTCAATTATCAGTTTTTTTTAGTGAAATTTTAAGTTTTTTTACTATAAATGAGGGAATATAAATGTGAACATGAGCATTTTACTTTTTTTTTTCTTCAATATCTCAATTTTATGGAAAGAATTTTTTCCAAGGTTAAAAACCTGTCGAAATTATATCAGAGCTTTTTCTTTAATATGACAAAATGACCATGTTACCCTTCTACTTCAAAATCTCTCCAATTTATAGCAAAAAACATTCTAAGGGTATAAATTTCTAGAAATGTACTCTAGAATTTTGTATTTCAATAATCAATTTTTTGAGTGAAATTTTAGTTTTTTTCCAATAAATGAGGAAATATAAATGTGAAATTTACCATTTTACTTTTTTTTTTCTTCAATATCTCAATTTTATGGAAAGAATTTTTTCCAAGGTTAAAAACCTGTCGAAATTATATCAGAGTGTTTTCTTAAATATGACAAAATGACCATATTACCCTTATACTTCTAAATCTCTCCAATTTATAGCAAAAAAAAATTCTAAAGGTATAAATTTCTAGAAATGTACTCTAGAATTTTGGATTTCAATAATCAATTTTTTGAGTGAAATTTTAGTTTTTTTCCAATAAATGAGGAAATATAAATGTGAAATTGACCATTTTACTTATTTTTTTCTTCAATATCTCAATTTTATGGTAATAATTTTTTGCAAGGGTAAAAACTTGTCGAAATTAACTCTAGAATTTTTCTCAAGGCTATAGACTTGATGAACCGGACTTTAGAATTTTATATTTCAATTTGAATTCATTTCTTGTATTTGTATTAAATCGTTTTCGTAAATATGACAAAATGATCATATTACCCTTATACTTCAAAATCTGTCCAATTTATAGCAAAAAAAAAATTCTAAGGTTTTTTTTCAAGGGTATAAACTTGTCAAAAATTGACTATAGAATTTTTCTCAAGGCTATAGCTTGATGAGATGGACTCTAGAATTTTATATTTCAATTTGAATTCTTTTTTTCTATTTGTATTAAATTGTTTCCTTAAATATGACAAAATGATCATGTTACCCTTCTACTTCAAAATCTCTCAAATTTATAGCAAAAACAAATTTCCTAAGGGTATAAATTTCTAGAAATGGACTCTAGAATTTTGGATTTCAATTATTAATTTTTTTTCAGTGAAATGTTAAAATGACTATTTTACTCATTTTTTTCTTCAATATCTCAATTTTATGGTAAGAATTTTTTCCAAGGGTAAAAACTTGTCGAAAATAACTCTAGAATTTTTCTCAAGGCTATAGACTTGATGAGACGGACTTTAGAATTTTATATTTTAATTTGAATTCGTTTGTTGTATTTGTATTAAAATATTTTCTTAAATATGGCAAAATGACCATATTACCCTTATACTTCAAAATCTCTCCAATTTAAAGCAAAAATAAATAAAAAATTGTATAAATTTCTAGAAATGTACTCTAGAATTTTGGATTTCAATTATCAATTTTTTGAGTGAAATTTTAGTTTTTTTCCAATAAATGAGGAAATATAAATTTGAAATTGACCATTTTACTTATTTTTTTCTTCAATATCTCAATTTTATGGTAAGAATTTTTTTCAAGGGTAAAAACTTGTCCAAATTAACTCTAGAATTTTTCTCAAGGCTATAGAGTTGATGAGACGAACTTAAGAATTTTATATTTCAATTTGAATTCGTTTTTTGTATTTGTATTAAATTTTTCTCTTAAATATGACAAAATGATCATGTTACCCTTCTACTCTAAAATCTCTCAAATTTATTGCAAAAAAAAATTTCTAAGGGTATAAATTTCTAGAAATAGACTCTAGAATTTTGAATTTCAATTATCAGTTTTTTATAGTGAAATTTTAAGTTTTTTTACTATAAATGAGGGAATATAAATGTGAACATGAGCATTTTACTTTTTTTTTTCTTCAATACCTCAATTTTATGGTAAGAATTTTTTCCAAGGTTAAAAACCTGTCGAAATTATATCAGAGCTTTTTCTTTAATATGACAAAATGACCATGTTACACTTCTACTTCAAAATCTCTCCAATTTATAGCAAAAAACATTTCCCAAGGGGATAAATTTCTAGAAATGGACTCAAGAATTTTGGATTTCAATTATCAATTTTTTTGGGTGAAATGTTAAAATGACTAATTTACTCATTTTTTTCTTCAATATCTCAATTTTATGGTAAGAATTTTTTCCAAGGGTATAAACTTGTCAAAAATTGACTATAGAATTTTTCTCAAGGCTATAGCTTGATGAGATGGACTCTAGAATTTTATATTTCAATTTGAATTCTTTTTTTGTATTTGTATTAAATTGTTTCCTTAAATATGACAAAATGATCATGTTACCCTTCTACTTCAAAATCTCTCAAATTTATTGCAAAAATAAATTTCCTAAGGGTATAAATTTCTAGAAATGGACTCTAGAATTTTGGATTTCAATTATTAATTTTTTTTAGTGAAATGTTAAAATGACTATTTTACTCATTTTTTTCTTCAATATCTCAATTTTATGGTAAGAATTTTTTCCAAGGGTAAAAACTTGTCGAAAATAACTCTAGAATTTTTTTCAAGGCTATAGACTTGATGAGATGGACTCTAGAATTTTATATTTCAATTTGAATTCATTTTTTGTATTTGTATTAAATTGTTTTCTTAAATATGACAAAATGATCATGTTACCCTTGTACTTCAAAATCTCTCAAATTTATAGCAAAAAAATATTTCCCAACGGTATAAATTTCTAGAAATGGACTCTAGAATTTTGGATTTCAATTATTAATTTCTTTTTAGTGAAATGTTAAAATGACTAATTTACTCATATTTTTCTTCAATATCTCAATTTTATGGTAAGAATTTTTTCCAAGGGTATAAACTTGTCACAAATTGACTATAGAATTTTTCTCAAGGCTATAGCTTGATGAGATGGACTCTAGAATTTTATATTTCAATTTTAATTCTTTTTTTGTATTTGTATTAAATTGTTTTCTTAAATATGACAAAATGATCATGTTACCCTTCTACTTCAAAATCTCTCAAATTTATTGCAAAAACAAATTTCCTAAGGGTATAAATTTCTAGAAATGTACTCTAGAATTTTGGATTTCAATTATCAATTTTTTGAGTGAAATTTTAGTTTTTTTCCAATAAATGAGGAAATATAAATTTGAAATTGACCATTTTACTTATTTTTTTCTTCAATATCTCAATTTTATGGTAAGAATTGTTTTCAAGGGTAAAAACTTGTCGAAATTAACTCTAGAATTTTTCTTAAGGCTATAGACTTGATGAGACGGACTTTAGAATTTTATATTTCAATTTGAATTCGTTTTTTGTATTTGTATTAAATTCTTTTCTTAAATATGGCAAAATGACCATATTACCCGTATACTTCAAAATCTCTCCAATTTATAGCAAAAAACAATTCTAAGGGTATAAATTTCTAGAAATGTACTCTAGAATTTTGGATTTCAATAATCAATTTTTTGAGTGAAATTTTAGTTTTTTTCCAATAAATGAGGAAATATAAATGTGAAATTGACAATTTTACTTATTTTTTTCTTCAATATCTCAATTTTATGGTAAGAATATTTTCCAAGGGTAAAAACTTGTCGAAATTAACTCTAGAATTTTTCTCAAGGCTATAGACTTGATGAACCGGACTTTAGAATTTTATATTTCAATTTGAATACATTTCTTGTATTTGTATTAAATTGTTTTCGTAAATATGACAAAATGATCATATTACCCTTATACTACAAAATCTGTCCAATTTATAGCAAAAAAAAAATTCTAAGGGTATAAATTTCTAGAAATGGACTATAGAATTTTGGATTTCCATTATCAATTTCTTTTGAGTGAATTTTTTATTTATTTCTTATAAATGAGAAAATGACCATTTTACTCGTTTTTTTTCTTCAACATCTCAATTTTATGGTAAAGTTTTTTTTCAAGGGTATAAACTTGTCAAAAATTGACTATAGAATTTTTCTCAGGGCTATAGCTTGATGAGATGGACTCTAGAATTTTATATTTCAATTTGAATTCTTTTTTTGTATTTGTATTAAATTGTTTTCTTAAATATGGCAAAATGATCATGTTACCCTTCTACTCCAAAATCTCTCAAATTTATTGCAAAAAAAAATTTCTAAGGGTATAAATTTCTAGAAATAGACTCTAGAATTTTGAATTTCAATTATCAGTTTTTTTTAGTGAAATTTTAAAATGACAATTTTACTCATTTTTTTCTTCAATATCTCAATTTTATGGTAAGAATTTTTTCTAAGGGTAAAAACTTGTCGAAATTAACTCTAGAATTTTTTTAAAGGCTATAGACTTGATGAGATGGACTCTATAATTTTATATTTAAATTTGAATTCTTTTTTTGTATTTGTATTAAATTATTTTCTTAAATATGACAAAATGATCATGCTACCCTTCTACTTCAAAATCTCTCAAATTTATAGCAAAAACAATTTCCCAAGGGAATAAATTTCTAGAAATGGACTCTAGAATTTTGGAGTTAAATTATCAATTTTTTCTGAGTGAAATTTGAAAATGACAATTTTACTCATTTTTTTCTTCAATATCTCAATTTTATGGTAAGAATTTTTCCAAGGGTAAAAACTTGTCGAAATTAACTCTAGAATTTTTCTCAAGGCTATAGACTTGATGAAATGGACTTTAGAATTTTATATTTCAATTTGAATCCATTTCTTGTATTTGTATTAAATTGTTTTCGTAAATATGACAAAATGATCATATTACCCTTATACTTCAAAATCTGTACAATTTATAGCAAAAAAAAAGTTCTAAGGGTATAAATTTCTAGAAATGGACTCTAGAATTTTGGATTTCAATTCTCAATTTCTTTTGAGTGAATTGTTTATTTTTTTCTTATAAATATGAAAATGACCATTTTACTCGTTTTTTTTCTTCAACATCTCAATTTTATGGTAAATATTTTTTTCAAGGGTATTAAACTTGTCGAAAATTGACTATAGATTTTTTCTCAAGGCTATAGCTTGATGAGATGGACTCTAGAATTTTATATTTCAATTTGAATTCTTTTTTTGTATTTGTATTAAATTGTTTCCTTAAATATGACAAAATGATCATGTTACCCTTCTACTTCAAAATCTCTCAAATTTATTGCAAAAACAAATTTCCTAAGGGTATAAATTTCTAGAAATGGACTCTAGAATTTTGGATTTCAATTATTAATTTTTTTTAGTGAAATGTTAAAATGACTATTTTACTCATTTTTTTCTTCAATATCTCAATTTTATGGTAAGAATTTTTTCCAAGGGTAAAAACTTGTCGAAAATAACTCTAGAATTTTTTTCAAGGCTATAGACTTGATGAGATGGACTCTAGAATTTTATATTTCAATTTGAATTCATTTTTTGTATTTGTATTAAATTGTTTTCTTAAATATGACAAAATGATCATGTTACCCTTGTACTTCAAAATCTCTCAAATTTATAGCAAAAAAATATTTCCCAACGGTATAAATTTCTAGAAATGGACTCTAGAATTTTGGATTTCAATTATTAATTTCTTTTTAGTGAAATGTTAAAATGACTAATTTACTCATTTTTTTCTTCAATATCTCAATTTTATGGTAAGAATTTTTTCCAAGGGTATAAACTTGTCAAAAATTGACTATAGAATTTTTCTCAAGGCTATAGCTTGATGAGATGGACTCTAGAATTTTATATTTCAATTTGAATTCTTTTTTTGTATTTGTATTAAATTGTTTTCTTAAATATGACAAAATGATCATGTTACCCTTCTACTTCAAAATCTCTCAAATTTATTGCAAAAACAAATTTCCTAAGGGTATAAATTTCTAGAAATGTACTCTAGAATTTTGGATTTCAATTATCAATTTTTTGAGTGAAATTTTAGTTTTTTTCCAATAAATGAGGAAATATAAATTTGAAATTGACCATTTTACTTATTTTTTTCTTCAATATCTCAATTTTATGGTAAGAATTGTTTTCAAGGGTAAAAACTTGTCGAAATTAACTCTAGAATTTTTCTCAAGGCTATAGACTTGATGAGACGGACTTTAGAATTTTATATTTCAATTTGAATTCGTTTTTTGTATTTGTATTAAATTCTTTTCTTAAATATGGCAAAATGACCATATTACCCGTATACTTCAAAATCTCTCCAATTTATAGCAAAAAAAAATTCTAAGGGTATAAATTTCTAGAAATGTACTCTAGAATTTTGGATTTCAATAATCAATTTTTTGAGTGAAATTTTAGTTTTTTTCCAATAAATGAGGAAATATAAATGTGAAATTGACAATTTTACTTATTTTTTTCTTCAATATCTCAATTTTATGGTAAGAATATTTTCCAAGGGTAAAAACTTGTCGAAATTAACTCTAGAATTTTTCTCAAGGCTATAGACTTGATGAACCGGACTTTAGAATTTTATATTTCAATTTGAATTCATTTCTTGTATTTGTATTAAATTGTTTTCGTAAATATGACAAAATGATCATATTACCCTTATACTACAAAATCTGTCCAATTTATAGCAAAAAAAAAATTCTAAGGGTATAAATTTCTAGAAATGGACTATAGAATTTTGGATTTCCATTATCAATTTCTTTTGAGTGAATTTTTTATTTATTTCTTATAAATGAGAAAATGACCATTTTTCTCGTTTTTTTTCTTCAACATCTCAATTTTATGGTAAAGTTTTTTTTCAAGGGTATAAACTTGTCAAAAATTGACTATAGAATTTTTCTCAGGGCTATAGCTTGATGAGATGGACTCTAGAATTTTATATTTCAATTTGAATTCTTTTTTTGTATTTGTATTAAATTGTTTTCTTAAATATGGCAAAATGATCATGTTACCCTTCTACTCCAAAATCTCTCAAATTTATTGCAAAAAAAAATTTCTAAGGGTATAAATTTCTAGAAATAGACTCTAGAATTTTGAATTTCAATTATCAGTTTTTTTTAGTGAAATTTTAAAATGACAATTTTACTCATTTTTTTCTTCAATATCTCAATTTTATGGTAAGAATTTTTTCTAAGGGTAAAAACTTGTCGAAATTAACTCTAGAATTTTTTTAAAGGCTATAGACTTGATGAGATGGACTCTATAATTTTATATTTAAATTTGAATTCTTTTTTTGTATTTGTATTAAATTATTTTCTTAAATATGACAAAATGATCATGCTACCCTTCTACTTCAAAATCTCTCAAATTTATAGCAAAAAACAATTTCCCAAGGGAATAAATTTCTAGAAATGGACTCTAGAATTTTGGAGTTAAATTATCAATTTTTTCTGAGTGAAATTTGAAAATGACAATTTTACTCATTTTTTTCTTCAATATCTCAATTTTATGGTAAGAATTTTTCCAAGGGTAAAAACTTGTCGAAATTAACTCTAGAATTTTTCTCAAGACTATAGACTTGATGAACTGGACTTTAGAATTTTATATTTCAATTTGAATCCATTTCTTGTATTTGTATTAAATTGTTTTCGTAAATATGACAAAATGATCATATTACCCTTATACTTCAAAATCTGTACAATTTATAGCAAAAAAAAAGTTCTAAGGGTATAAATTTCTAGAAATGGACTCTAGAATTTTGGATTTCAATTCTCAATTTCTTTTGAGTGAATTGTTTATTTTTTTCTTATAAATATGAAAATGACCATTTTACTCGTTTTTTTTCTTCAACATCTCAATTTTATGGTAAATATTTTTTTCAAGGGTATAAAACTTGTCGAAAATTGACTATAGATTTTTTCTCAAGGCTATAGCTTGATGAGATGGACTCTAGAATTTTATATTTAAATTTGAATTCTTTTTTTGTATTTGTATTAAATTGTTCTCTTAAATATGACAAAATGATCATGTTACCCTTCTAGTCTAAAATCTTTCAAATTTATTGCAAAAAAAAATTTCTAAGGGTATAAATTTCTAGAAATAGACTCTAGAATTTTGAATTTCAATTATCAGTTTTTTTTAGTGAAATTTTAAGTTTTTTTACTATAAATGAGGGAATATAAATGTGAACATGAGCATTTTACTTGTTTTTTTCTTCAATATCTCAATTTTATGGTAAGAATTGTTTCCAAGGTTAAAAACCTGTCGAAATTATATCAGAGCTTTTTCTTTAATATGACAAAATGACCATATTACCCTTCTACTTCAAAATCTCTCCAATTTATAGCAAAAAACATTTCCCAAGGGGTTAAATTTCTAGAAATGGACTCTAGAATTTTGGATTTCAATTATCAATTTTTTTTGGTGAAATTTTAAAATGACAATTTTACTCATTTTTTTCTTCAATATCTCAATTTTATGGTAAGAATTTTTTCTAAGGGTAAAAACTTGTCGAAATTAACTCTAGAATTTTTTTCAAGGCTATAGACTTGATGAGATGGACTCTATAATTTTATATTTAAATTTGAATTCTTTTTTTGTATTTGTATTAAATTGTTTTCTTAAATATGACAAAATGATCATGCTACCCTTCTACTTCAAAATCTCTCAAATTTATAGCAAAAAACAATTTCCCAAGGGAATAAATTTCTAGAAATGGACTCTAGAATTTTGGATTTCAATTATCAATTTTTTCTGAGTGAAATTTGAAAATGACAATTTTACTCATTTTTTTCTTCAATATCTCAATTTTATGGTAAGAATTTTTTCTGAGGGGTATAAACTTGTCGAAATTGACTCTAGAATTTTTCTCAAGGCTATAGGTTGATGAGATGGACTCTAGAATTTTATATTTCAATTAGAATTCTTTTTTTGTATTTGTATTAAATTGTTTTCTTAAATATGACAAAATGACCATATTACCCTTATACTTCAAAATCTCTCCAATTTATAGGGAATTTTTTTTTCCCAAGGGTATAAATTTCTAAAAATGGACTCTAGAATTTTAGATTTCAATTATCAATTTTTTTTAGTGAAATGTTAAAATGACCATTTTACTCATTTTTTTCTTCAATATCTCAATTTAATGGTAAGAATTTTTTCTGAGGGTAAAAACTTGTTGAAATTATATCAAAGGTTTTTCTTAAATATGACAAAATGACCATGTTACCCTTCTACTTCAAAATCTCTCCAATTTATAGTAAAAAACATTTCCCAAGGGTATAAATTTCTAGAAATGGACTCTAGAATTTTGGATTTCGATTATCAACTTTTTTTGAGTGAAATTTTAATTTTTTTACTATAAATGAGGGAATATAAATGTGAAAATGACCATTTTACTTATTTTTTTCTTCAATGGTAAGAATGTTTTCTAAGGGTAAAAACTTGTCGAACCAGAAAAATCAAAGGGAGTGTCCACCTTAATTCTCAACCGTTGATCTGGTTGACTTTCAAGATCAAACGGCTCATGGAATTACAACGTAAGCATGCATCCTCCTCATTTGTCCTGCACAAAACAGAGGCGACCATCCCTTGCACTGCTCCTCCCTTGGCTGCCAAGTTTTCCCTCGATCGTCGTCTCCCAACAAGATCGTAACAACCTCACATCGGTGCACTACTCATCCTTACGCTCCTGTGCCCTCTAAGACAGCCCCGGCCACGCGCAACAACTGCTCCAAACCCACTCGCGAAAACAACTATAAATACCAAGCAACCTCAAGCATTTCTCTTCGCTAATTCACGAACACTCTCTCCCTCTTTAGCACTGGCTCTCTATCACGAATAGCTGCCTACTCCCAGTTGAATTTTTTTGCTTGGTTAAGCGCTTCTCTGCTTGTTTTTTCAAAAATCTTGTTTGTTTGTGTTTTATTGAAAAAATGGTCGTTTTTGTTTTAAAGAAATCCTAGGTGATCTCTAGAATAATTACAATGCTTTATTTTTACTCAATCGGTGGTAAATTCAAGCCAATTTCAAGCTTTTTATTTAATTGGTTTAATTTCATTTTTCACTAAATTGAGGGTTGTTTTGATTGAATTTATTTACTGTGATTGCATGCGGGGATTACTGTGGGTGCAGGGTCTTTTTTTGGTCATGTTTTGATCGTAATCGTGGTCGTTTCTTCCTTGGTCGCCGGCAACGGTGCCGGTGACGCAAGGAAGAAGAAGGTGAACAGTGATGAATTCTTTTTTGAATTTGGTTTTGGGCCCAGGAAAAGAAGAACGCGGGCGTGGTGCCCGCGTGAGAGAGATGCTGGGCCAGCTCAGGCCCAACGCAAGGAAAGGAAAGCTGGGCTTCTTGAGCCCAGCTGAAGAGAGACAGCCAGCCCACTGGGCTGGGCTGTCTTGAGCCCAGTCCTGGGCCCAGCTGGCGAGGCCCAATTTCGGCCCACTAGACCGAGCCCAATTTCAGTCCATCACATGATTTTTCGTGCCGACTTATAGTATGCTTATAATGTGTAATTAATTATTTTTGCATATTTCTGAATGCTTGAATAATTATTTTCGCTTGCTTTTAATCATTAAAATTATCTTGTATGCAATAAATTGTCTAATATTGACCTTTTTTTGATCATTTATTACTCGTGCTAACAATCTCATTTTGTAGGGTAAATCAGCGCATGTCCCTCCAACAAGTGCAAGTTCTCTCCATTTTTACGTTTTTATAATCGAGCGCATGAATATTTAGAATTGCTAGAACTAATTGGGCATGATCACATAAATTAGGATTTTTTCCAAACATGATTAAACACCTCTTTTATCTGGTAATCTTTTTAGGATGTGACTCGGGTGCCTAACACCTTCCCGAGTCCATAATACGACCCCGAACTAATGTTCTCGGGTTCAGACCCATTTTGCCTTAACTTTTTATTTTTTTATGCCATGACTTTAGGTTCCCTAAAGCTAGAAACAAAAATAGGGTGGCGACTTCATATGCATTATGTGAGATGAGTCTGATTTCATCTCACATCTCGTCCAAAACCCGCGTCGCGCAAAAATTCCAAAAAGGGGGAGTGCGACACTCGGGTTGCTTGGTCTGTGGACCTGCATCAGAAGTTTGTACAAGTTCTTGATCAACTTGGTCTTGACAGTAAGTTTCCTGGGTTTAGAACTGACACTTTGTATTCAGGTCATTTAAACTCCTTTTCCTAATACCATTTACAATGGCCCTTACTATTTTTACAATCAACTGCAGAGGCTGTGCCAAAAAAAATTCTTGACCTGATGAATGTTGAGGGACTAACAAGGGGAAATGTTGCAAGCCATTTGCAGGTTTTTTTGGTCTTCTTCTTTTCATTCCATTACATATATTGTTCAAAGTGGTGTATTTTTAAGTCTAACAACGTCAATGTTTATCGTCATTCATATGAAGTGTATACATATACGCATATCAAACCTCGAATTTCATTAGACTATGGTAGCTAAACTGTATCTTTGGTTTGAATGGAGGTCCATCTGAATCTTAACTCTTTTATATTATTTAGTGTAGCTTTTGGAAAAGTAACTTACACAACCACACGAGAATCAACCAATTAAATATGATCCTTTGTTAAAAGTTCAGAGGTTCAACGCTTCTAAACAAAGTTACTTAACTCTACAATGAGTACATAAAATTACAATGTTACTCAACGCTTTTAAAATAACTTTTTAATGTGATTTTAATTTTTAGTTGATATCAAAGAAAATAAATGAGCTGCTACTAATTAGAGGAGCCGTATCCAATAAATTTTAATTAAAAACTAATTTGCAAATTATAATCTGTAAATTATGCATTTTAGAGTAGAGCTATTGCTCACAAACTAGGAAAGAACCTGTAAATCATTGGATGCTGGGATTTGAGGAGCCCCACAGTTTTGGAGGGATGGATGGACTAATCAATTTCCCTTCATTTTCTTTTTCTGTAAAAAAATGCTTTTAAATAAATAAAAGGGTTTATATTAATTGTAATATTTTATTGCTTTGTGAAAGGATAAATTACTTATGGGTTAGGTTGTTGAAAGGGAAACCCACCAATATAGCTGGCTAGGTAGGAGAATCTACATATATGTGGTTGAACGAGGAGTTGGAATCCACTTAATGAGAGGGGCTTTGATGTGAAGAAAACAAATTGATTTTTCCCTTTCTTTTTACTATGTATTTATTATTTATTTACTTAAAAAGTTATTTTAAAAGCATCGAGTAACATTGTAATTTTATGTACTCATTGTAGAGTTAAGTAATTTTTTTTTATGGTAGAGTTAAGTAGCTTTTTTTTAGAGGAGCAAAATGTATGTTTGACTTGGAACCTTTATGGGCTATTCTTAACTCTTTTTTTTTTAACGGCCGTGATGATTTTAACTTTTATGGGCTATTCTTATGCTAAACATATTCATGTCTAAATTCAAAAGCACAAGTCATTTAGGGCCTGTTAAATTTTTGAAAATTTTCAGAAAATTTTGCAAAATCTGTTTCACAGCAACATTTTGCAAAATAAAAAATTTTCAACAAATTTTTCAGTTTTCAAATTTTTAGAATTTTTAGAATTAACACTACAAATTTAGAAAATTCTGCAAATGCCATATTTGAAGTTTTGCAAAATTTCAAAAAAAAAATTTTGCCTAGCTCAACCGATCCATATTGTTATAGAAACAATGTTATTTTAGACATGTCTACCCTCGTAATTTTGATATGCTAAATATATTAATGGTAAAGATCAAATATAAATATAATAATTTCGTTCATGAAAATAAAATACATATATAATAATCTTGAATTATTTGTTAATGACTTGAATACTACAAATTTGAACATTCAAAACATACTTAATTTACCTTGTTACTTCTTCATAAGCTAACAATTATTATAATTAGCTCACAATTGATCTGCAATATCTTCTCTAACCAAGTCATTAGCTAAATTAACATGTAAGTTGTTAATAATAAAATTAATTGACAATAATACTTAACATAAATGTCATTATCTTGTACCAACAAACAAAACAACCAAGTCATAAACATTTGAAAACAACCTCCAAATAAAACTCATAAAATAAGTTTACATGATTTTAAAACAAGCCGCAATCATTCTAAAGTCCTCAACCAGGACTTCCTCCTCACAATGGACATCTTCATGAACACTTTCCTCCGATGAGCTTCTTTGAACTGCACAAGTGCATTGTTATAAGAGGCATCCGAAATATTATCTAAACTCTCCAACGCATCCATGCACGCATGAACAAAGTATAAATCTCGCGATGGACTTGTAACTTCAGACTGCTCTCCTTTACACTTCTTTGTTTTTTCTATAAAATATTCAGCCCTAGCACTTGCAGATGATGAAATCATCTCCATACAAGAGTCATACTTACTACCACCTCCTTTCTTACAACGCCTAGTACCTACATCATCCCCTGCAGCACGTTTTCCTTTTGAGCTCCCTCCACCAAACCTGTTGCCTCCCATTTCATGATCATCTTCAGGTACATGAACACCAAAGTTCATAAAGTCTTCTTCATTTTGGCGTTCTTCATCTGAGGTTCGCGACAATTGCGAACAAGCTTGATGGAGATGTCCAGTAGCGGTAGATTTGTTAAACACTTGACCAAGCAGCTCATAGTTCTGACATCCTTTATTTCTAAATGTCTTGTAGTTCCTATTTTTCTGTAAAGTAGATATACAACTTTGAAATTAATCAAAATTCAGAAAATTTATGATATGAATTACTAAAGAAACTTATAAGAAAACGTAACATACCATGAAAAATATTTGCCACACATCTTCAGGTGCATTCACAGTGTTTGAACTTGATAGGTAGGTGACTCCTGTATGGTCTAACAATTCTGAAAATTGGCGAAACTATAATCGCAGTCGATTGTATTTACCTAACAACTTGACTGCGCCAAATCATTCACCGGTTGCTAAGTGTAACTCGTTATCCATGTCTTGCCAATCCGTAGCTTTAAAGCTAGGAGTACCATTTCGATCTACCTTAACTCTCTCGTACAATATTGATAAAAATGTCCCTTCAGTTGCATCGGACCATTTACCATCATCTTCTCCATCATTTCTTCTTCCCATCTAAATCATCAATCCTTATAACTTAATAACACAACTTAATTTTCAATCAACTCAAATAACTAATTTAAGCAATCCTTATAACTTAATAACACAACTTAATTTTCAATCAACTCAAATATGACTAATATAAGCGGAAAAATTAACAATATTGCAGCAAAGTAAATCAATCCGCAATCATTCAAGGCACAAAGTGAGCAGATGTACGAGCAAATATCAATACGAACACGCAGTGAATAGTAACAATTGAGGCAGAGCTTCCTCGATCTTCGGGTTCTGGCAAAACCACGTGCGTGTGAGCATTGGTAGTGGCGAAGACATGAGGCTCTGGTGGGACACTTGGGCTGGCAAGGTTCCATTGGCCATCAAGTTCCCGAGATTGTATTCGCTGTCTAGTAATCCTTTAGGCTTGGTAAAGGAGTTCGGCCACTGGGAGGGAACTAATTGGTGTTGGGATTGGACTTCGCACCGTGGTCTCTTTGTATGGGAGGTTGACTCCCTAGGCAATCTCTAAGACAGTATACCGTCTCCTTGTAGAGCCACTTGTAAGTCTAAAGTGGAATGGGATCTGGACAAAGATGGGAAGTTCACGATTAAGTCCTGGAGGGTGGGGTTTGATTCTTCTCGGCTGGGAGGAACTGTTAACACTACCCTTCAGTCTTGTTGGAATGTAAAAGTCCCCCATCGTATTAGATTTTTTTTATGGCTGGCCATGCAAGGTCGCCTTGCCACTCGCGACTACCTGCGACGATGTTATATAATTTCTCAGGAAGAAACTCGATGTCCGATGTGTCTAGATCATGAGGAAACCATCCATCACCTATTATTACATTGTAGGTGGGCAGACCTGGTTTGGAATCAAATTTCTCTGTGGGCTGGTGTATGTTGGGCGAGACCTCAGAAAATTGAGGAAGTATGGGACATGTGGCCTTCTCTTATGGTTGTTCAGGTGAAGGATGTCAAGGAGATGTGGCAGGTCCTTCTAGCAGCTATGCTATGGGCGTTATGGCTGCAACGAAACGCAATCATTTTCCATCAGACGAGTCCTTGTCAACAACGTGTTATCAATGTTGCATTTGCGCATTGGCAGCACTGGATTCTCAGTAATAATACCAGTTTCCCGTATTCGGCTGACCAGATGGTGCAATCTGTAGGTTGGCTATACCAGTGGGGCTAATCCGAGGTTTGTGGGGCGTGTGTTGTTTCTGTCCTGGGGGTAATCTGGGCTCTATTTTACTGGGCAGTAGCAGCTTAGGTTCCTGCCTTCTGCTGTTTCTGCATTTTGTATATGGGGTAATCTGGGTTTTGCTGGGCAGTAGCAGCTAAGGTTCCTGCCTTCTGCTGTTTTTGCTTTTTGTATATTCTTTTCTCCTTGCTGCCATTTTCCCTATGGCTTAATAAATCTCTCTCAGCTTATTCAAAAATAAAAAATTGAGGCAATTTTGAAATTTTAAAATAACGAACCACAAACGTCGTCAAAATAAGGAAACGACCCCAGATACCTGACCGGAATTACGAGGCGAGAAGAACCCAGGTAGCAGCGAGGTCAGAGGTGGTCAGAGTGAGCCACACGCGCCGGCGCGTGGAGGAGTCCGACGGAGACGTTGGCTGGAAGTGGTCGGAGCGAGGTCAGAGGTGCTCGGAGTGAGCCACACGCGTCGGCGCGTGGAGGAGTCCGACGGAGATGTTAGCTGCGTGTGGTGGCGCGTCGCCGGTCAGAATGCCGCTCTTCCACTTGCTTCCGACTCGGCTGGTCCTTGCGCTCCTTCCTGTGCCGGCGATGAGAACAGCAGACGCCTAGAAGTGGTCGGAGTGAGAGAGGTCGAATGAGAGGGTGAGAGGGGAGAAAAATGAAAGAGATGGATTTGTTTTTGGTTTAGCGAAATGAAGGGTTTGGAGTGGGAGATGATATTAGGGGTATTAGAGAGTGTTAGAAGCCCAAGCCCAACTCCCTCTCCATTTATTTTTATTTTTTATTGTATGGTATACCGAATTATCGACCGAACTAATGTTAATGTTTGTAATTCCAATGTTCCAAGATTATACTTTTACTTATTTAGTATTTATTAAACTAATGTTTGTATGTAATTCGATATTACCGTAATACCGTACCGAAATTATTGAGAGTATTGGATAATTAAATATCCAATAAATATTGATCTAATTTTACTCGTATGAATTTAATTAGGAGTATTGATTAATTAAATCAATTTACCAGGATTAATTTTAGATAAATATCAATTATGAAGTATTTTTAGCACAATTTTTCATTTTGCAAAACTGCAAAATTTTTAGAAAATTTTCTGTTTTGCAATTTTTTTTTGTGAAACAGATTTTGGAAAATTTGCAGAATATGCAAAATTTTCAGAAGATTTTCCGCTACTAAATAGCACCTTACGATTTTTATTTTAAAAAGCCGAAAACGAAAAGAGGCCTGTCTCTTCTTCCTCCGCTTTTCTCTACTCTACTGCCATTTTTGCAGCTCAACTTTGGTTTTATTTTCTTCTTTAATTCAATTTCAGTTTATGCAAATTTCTTTATTGATATTATTATTATGTTTGTCGTAGGCTAAACACCTTCTTCTTGGTAAGGATTCTTTGCCCATGATTCTTCGATTGTGAGATCGAATTGCTCTTCACAAATTCCATTACTTATATTTTTACCCTTTTTGATTACATGCTAATTTATTATTATTTTATGTAAAGCCTAATCAACTTTACTTAGAACTTGAATGATTACAGTCTTCCCTTGAGACATTGGAGTCTACATTGTCAAGAGGAATACGAAGGCAACTAACTGGTCGATGATTAGAAAAAGAGTATGATCTAGTTTATAGGAGTAGACACGTCTCTCTCCCAGACCTGGGACAGGTCTCTCTCTGTGTCTCTATCAATTGTTCAATTAAATCCTATAGAGTTACTCTTAGGGTTATTGAGTCGATTAGAGGTTTCTAATAGAGTGTCTCTTTATCAATCTTGTATAGGAGGAGAGCAGGAGATCTAGGTGACCAATCTGGTCTCTATAGCCGTCCTATAAGTTTGGTTTTTAATACATTTGCATCAATGATCAATTGACATGAATCATGGGTCAGATAGAATCTTTACTGGGAAGTCTTTATCACTTGGATACACACACTCAATCTGTTTACTGTTTCTATTAATTCTGTCTTTTTAATTATTTACACTCAACAATCTATTATTGGTATTTACCACTTTTACATTACGAAGAATCAAGATTAACCACCGAATCCCTGAGGAACAATCCTTTTACCGTTTGCTACTATTTTTTGTTGCATATGCATGGTGAATTGTACTTTAATTATCTTTGATGGTTTCTGCAACCATCAGTAAACATAGTCTTATGATGTATCCAAACAAGGTATAACTATTTTTTTAGGAAGGAGTGGTTAATATAGATCAAATGGATAAATGCAGTGGCTTATTTGGCTCAATTACAAATGTAGTGGTTTATCTTGACATATGATATAAATGCAGGGGTGAATTTTACTCTTTTTCCTTAATCTAATTATGTTAATTATGTTAATGATCTCCTCTAGAATCTATTAGCTACCGTGTTAATTATCTGGTGTATGATAATATTATGAAAATGTACTTCTTTTTTAGTTAGACCTTGCTTTTTAATATAAATATAGGGTAATAGTACAAAGCCCCCCCTGTACCATAGACAAAAATGCGTTTAGCCCTTATCCTTTAAAAGTTTTGTCAGACCCCCTGTACTCATCTCCGTTGCCAAGATGATCCCCTCAGTTAAATAAACCACAATTCTGTTGGTTTTGACCCTCTACAGTCGGTATCCATGACCAGCCTTTTTAAAAAAAAAAAAAAAATTCAGAAAAATAATATAATTAATTTAAAAATTCAGAAAAATAATGTAATTAATTTAAAAAATTCAGAAAAATAATTTAATTAATTTAAAAAATTCATAAAAATAATTTAATTAATTTTAAAATTTAGAAAATAATGTAATTAAATTTAAAATTTAAAAAAATCCAAAAAAGTACAAATTTCAAAAAAAATTATAAATTACAAAAAAAAGTTTCTTTTCAGTAATAATAAATAATATAAAACTTAATTAGTCTTAGTTATTTTACTCCTTTTTTTAATTTTAGTTTCAGCAATTATTTTGATTTTTATTTACACAAAAAAGATAGTTTGAAAATAGTGTTCAAAAATTAAAAAAAGAAAAAAAAGGAGCTAAACATCTTTATGTATAGTCCCAGCAGCCAACTACTCCCAAACCCTACAACCCCAAAACATCATCTTCTTCCCTCAACCAGCATTGCCTCCAACCACCACCTGCAACTCCAGTGACCAAAACACCAAAACATCATCTTCTACGTCTCTCTCTTCTCTTTTCTCTTTTCTTTATGGATCTGGATCTAACCCCAACTCATCTCTTTTCTCTTTTCTTTTTTCTTTCTACTTTTCTTTTCTTCTCTTCCCTTTTCTTTTTCTTTACTGTTTGGATTGGGTTGAGTGTGTGGTGGCTGTGGTGTTGGGGTTTGTTGGTGTTTGTTGGTGAGGCAACGGTGGTGTGGGTACGGCGGTGTGTTGGTTTTGGGTGCGTGGTGGCTGGGCGGATGGTTGTGGTGGCTGAGGCGGGTTTGGT
The DNA here is from genome assembly GCA_963691705.1 of Viola odorata. Classification (NCBI taxonomy): domain Eukaryota; kingdom Viridiplantae; phylum Streptophyta; class Magnoliopsida; order Malpighiales; family Violaceae; genus Viola; species Viola odorata. The sequence continues at coordinate 31,798,856 of OY829543.1, read as the reverse complement.
GAGCGGCAGTGGCGGTGGTGTTTGGGCGGTGCGGCTATGTTGGTCGGATGGGCTAAATTCTAATCTTGAAATATTTTATAATTATAAAATTTATTAATTATTGAAAAATATGAGGAGATAATGTAAGAAGAAATCCTGGAAATGATAATGAGGAATTAATTATATTACTTTTCTGATTTTTTAAATTAATTATATTAATTTTTTAAATTTTTTAAATTAAATATATTATTTTTCTGGATTTTTAAATTAATTACATTAATTTTATGAATTTTTAAAATTAATTATGTTATTTTTCTATAAAAAAAGTTACTTAATTCTACAATAAAAAAAAGTTAATTAATCTCATTTAAATATAATCGGGTCTTAAATGGGTGACTCTCCCAATATAGATAATTATTCTAATATTATATAGTTTGATCGCAGCTCAAACCCAAAACCTGAATAAGTGGTCAAATAAGTATGTTGATGCCCCATTTATCTGAAAGCAACATGTCTATAACTTAGACTGATATGTATGTTCATAAATGGATTGGAATGCCCTATAAATACAAGATGAGCTATGAACTTAAGCTATTGGAAAGATAACTTTTTTTATCAATTAAAATAAATTTAATCTTCACCAAGGACCTTACCAAGACAGATTTAAAGAATAGGCTCTTTGTACCAATAGGGCATCATAAAGAACTTTCAGCAGGTAATTTTATAGCATTTGATGAAAAAATGAGTTGAATTTGAACCTTTAACTAATATCAACTAAAAATCACATTAAAAAGTTATTTTAAAAGCGTTGGGTAGCATTGTAATTTTATGACATTGATGGGAGAGGGAGGAGAGGCGACAAAAGTAAGAAAGTGATGGGGGAATTTGTGAAGATACGGGTGTGTGACTGTGGGGTGGAGTGGAGGACAAAGAGCAAAATAATTTTCTAAAGGGAAGTTTTTTCATGTTCGATATACTAGTTTTTTTTGTCCTCTGGACAAAAGTACCAAGACAATGTAACAAAACCAGAATGCTGAATCAGCTACATTTTTGTGTTTTCATCTTTCTTTATATTTTAACAAATTTTTTTGTTCGTTCAATATCATTTTTAAAAATTTTAATTTTTTTTGTTTAGTTTCGTCATTGCAATTTGTTTGTATTTTTTCCGATTAATTTTAATTATTAATAGTGTAACACTAAAAAGTTATTTTAAAAGTGTTGAGTAACATTGTAATTTTATATACTCATTGTAGAATTAAGTAATTTTTTATTTATTGTAGAGTTAAGTAATTTTTTTTAGAGGAGCAAAATGTACGTTTAACTTGGAACCTTTATGGGCTATTATTAAATTTTATTTATTTATTTTGACGGTTGTGAAGGTTTTAACTTTTATGGGCTATTCTTCTGCGAATAGCCACTTTTTGTTTAGAAACTTGGAATCTTTTTGTTGTATAATTAGAATCCAGTGTTTTGCACAAGCAATAATCACTCCGTGGTGCATATGTGAACATGATGTTACCTGCATTTCAATGCAGTGTTGTCCTCTCACAGTGACAAGGACCTTGTATATAAGGGGGGTATCAGATGCTGTTGTTGACTATTTGCTAAAACCCGTCAGAATGGAGGAGCTTAAGAACATCTGGCAGCATGTTGTCAGGAAAAAGAAACTCTTCCCTAGGGACCCGACCAGGGTTGCTTGGTCTTTGTACCTGAATCAGAAGCCTCGGGTTGCTTGGTCCGTGGACCTGCATCAGAAGTTTGTACAAGCTGTTGATCAACTTGGTCTTGACAGTAAGTTTCCTAGGTTTAGAACTAACACTTCGTATTCAGGCCATTTAAACTCCTTTTTCTAATACCATTTACAATGGCCCTTACTATTTTTACAATCAACTGCAGAGGCTGTGCCAAAAAAATTTCTTGACCTGATGAATGTTGAGGGACTAACAAGGGGAAATGTTGCAAGCCATCTGTAGATTTTTTTGTTCTTCTTTTCATTCCATTTCATATATTGTTCAAAGTGGTGTACTTATAAGTCTAATAACGTCAATGTTAATGGTCATTCACATGAAGTGTATACAAATACACATATCAAACCTCGGATTTCATTAGACTATTGATACGAGCACGACACCACCTCGCTACTTCACTAGGAGCAAGGGCATGGTGATCCAGCTACTAAAGGCCCTAAGGAATGAGGAGGCTGACTTGAAGGCCCATGAGGGGTGGGTGACGTGCCTACATGCCATCGCGCACACCGCAACGACGTCAAAGGCCGTGACTCGCGAGAAGAGCCGTAGCGAGGAACCTCACGGGATGGTCGGCCAAGGCATGAGGAACGCCCGCGCTAACCCTAGCATCCCATGGCGCGCGCCTGCGCAATCCCTAGCATCCCATGAGGACATCCGCGTCAGCCCGTTCACGCCCTCGCCCACGCGCCAGCCCACACATGCGCTCGGCCCATCTGTGCGCTCGCCCTAGCCCGTCCGTGAGCCCAAGTGCAAGGCAGCGTTTCAACCCCTTTGTCTAAGGGTGTGAGGGTACTTTCCCTTTGTAAATAGACTTAGGTATTTAAAGAAGGAGATGGACTAATTTTAGGTTTGTCTTTGCTTTTGTGATAATCTCCAACTAAGACCAAACTCTCTAGTTTAGCTAATTAGGGTTCTTCAAACCTCTATCTTCCTCTTCTTCAAACCGAGCGAGTTGCCTAGGAATTACCCTTAGGACGGTCGCTCTTGAAGTTGAGATCCTTGTTCGTCTTGTGGCTAGGTTGTCTAGGAATCGCCCCTAGGAGGGTTAGCCGTGACTTTCAAGTTTATTACTTGTTATTTCCCTTTTCATCAATACATCTCCTTCTCCTTTTCCGTTTACCTCCATTGCTTCCGTGTTACAATTACTCCATGAACCATGAATCGCTCAATCTATGTTCTCACCGATCTCCTAAAGTGAGCTAGATCCACACTTCAACTCCCCTCTCGCCGATTCGCTAAGGTCCTCTAAGGAGGCTCATATCAAGTGGTAGCAGAGCTCCAGCTGCTCACTAGACCGGCCATTTTCAAGTTTCCTCTCAACTTTCACGGTTAGAAACTCTTCTTTAAGCCTCGGATCCATTTTGTGCATTTTTGACAAATTTTTTATTGTCTTTTTGCATTTTGATCTTATCCAAACATTAAATCTGCATATTTTGGTGTTTGCAAGCATCTAACACGTTCATTTCTTCTTCTCCCCCCTTTGAACGTGTTGGTTGTGCATGTTCTAAGTTTATTTGTTCATACTCATGCAAGAAAAAAGAGCCAAGTGTCTTGTGTGCCATGTGGCCTTGTGGTCCAACTTTTGTTTGCTAGCATAGTTGTCACCCACCACACTTGTTGCATAACTGGCCACATCTCTCTTTGTGAGCCTAGTATTTTAAACTTGCTCCTTACTCAAAACAGCCACCTCATTTGCACATTTCAGCACACACCGTGGCACATCTTTTGCCTTGTCATCCATACAAAGTGTGACACCTCATCTTGACTTGCCACATCATATATTTTGGCATCTAGTGCAATTTTTTTTTAGTTTGGCTAAACTACTTGTCTTTCACTTCTTTTCAAAAATAAAACAAGCTACAAGTCATACAAGTGAATTCCCTTGCACTCAATTCAAAGAAAAAAAAAAGAGAAAATAAAAAAAGAAAAAGAAAGAAAGGAACTAAAACAAAGAGCAAGTTCCTAACACAAAAAAAGAAAAAAAGAATACAATTGAGTCAAAAGCAAGGAATTACTTGTGTGTATTATTTTTGAAGTGACTTACATGCTCAAAGACACGGCTGTTTTCCCTTTTATTGTGTTTTTACCTAAGTAAGAAAGTTTAGTTCTCTTTTCCTCAACGTGCGCCTTTTTACCTTGGTTACCTTTCCTTATATACACCTTTTGAGTTGTCCTTCAAGCTAGCTATTTTCTTAGTGTCTTGAGTTTTCTTTCCTTGCATCCATACATCTTTCTACTCCAAATCAATTCAGTGTGCATTTTAAATCCATTTCGTGCGCATCTTTTGATTTTCCCTACCTTTACTTCTTCGCTTGTTTTCCTTGTGTTCCTTGTGCTACTTTAAGTCTTAGAGTCTTGTGCTAGGCTTGAATGTTTGGTTTACATTGGAGATTTGAGTGGGTGAGTTAGTGAGTGCATTCGAGTGTTGTGTGACACACTAGCACCCAAACACGTGAGGGAGTGACTAACATCTTATCAAGAATTGCGTTTGTTCATTTTGTAGGTACACCACATTATGTCCAACAAAAATCTCCAAATGGTTGCCTCCGATGGTTCTTCCAATGTTGGTAGATTAAGGGAAGGGAGTCCCGATGGCTTCGCCGAGCCTAGCGCCACTTTAGCTACCCTCTCTACCCAAATGGCTGAATTGCAAGGCCATTGGGCGACGCAAGCTCAAACCAACAAAGCTATTTTGGATGCAATAGCTGCCCTTACCACTCGGCCGGTACAGCCCGCACCTCCACCACCACCCCCCACCGCCCCCTCCACCGCCCCATCCTACCCCACCACAGTCGCCTCACCCTACTGCCCATTACCACCAAACAACACAACCCAATGACCCCTCACACATAGCTTACTATGGATTACCACCAAACACCACAAACCAAGTTGAAAATGATGAAGGTGTGATGGCCGGGAGTTATCGTAGTGATGATGAAGGATCCAATGAGCCCCCATCGCGGCACCACACAAATGTTGGAGACCCATACGCCCTTCGCCATAATTACTCTACCAATCTGTCGCCCCCCACGAAAATTATGAAAATAATTCGCGAGTGTGCAACGAACTTGAGACCTTACGATGCTCAGTGTAAACAGACGCCTCGCAACATGCAATGAAGTCACCACCCTAATTTGGTTGCTAGGTTTAGGGAACCTTAATCGTCATGGCATAAGAAATATAATAAATAAAAAACTAAAGGCACAAAAAAAGGGTCTGGACCCCAGACAAAAGGTTCGGGGTCGTATTATGGTCTCGGGAAGGTGTTAGGCACCCGAGTCACATCCGAAAATAGTTACCGGTTGATGAGAGAGATGTTTTAAAAAGGTGTTTGATAAAATGCGTTTTGAAAAGGGGGCTCTCAGAGGAATCGTCACTTTAGTCTTTTCTGTGATCGTGACCGTTCGGGAATAATTAATCGTTGGACGGGGTTACCGTTTTAACGTCTTTCGGATGGGGTTACTGTTTATCAAGACCGATTGATTATTCCTGACCGTAACGTGATGGGACTGAATTTTCCTTAAGACTGAATGAGCGCCCTCTATTTCATCATCGGGCCAATGCATGATTAAATTAATTACTACGTGATTCTATCATGGATAGTTTAGCAGAGTACAGATTAAATGAAAGGTTTTTGAAATGATAAACTGATGTGGGATCGAAACTCCCTATGTACATGCAGTCAATATAAGCGAGAATTTAAAATCATATGAACATGGCATTTTAAGCAAATCTTTAAACACGTTGTTCATGTGAGTTGATTTTAGTTCTAGCAATTCTATATATCATGCGTATGATTGATATTTATGAAAAGCGTTGAATAAATAAAAAGGAACGAAAGGCGTACTTTCGAGCGAAGCTTGAAATTAAAACCTACAAAATGAGAGTGTTAGCGATAGCTCAAGAAATAAATAATCAATTTTATGAATGCAAGAATTTAAATGATAGTTGATTGCATGCGAGAAATGATGGATTTAACGCATACGAGAATTAAATGCTGAGTTTGGTAAGTGCAGGAAATTTAAATGATGACAGTTGATTGTATGCGAGAAATGATGGATTTGACGCATACTAGAATTAAATACTGAGTTGATTGCATGCGAGAAATGATTGATTTGACGCAAACGAAAATTAAATGATGAGTTGATTGCATGCGAGAAATGATGGATTTAACGCATACGAGAATTAAATGCTGAGTTGATTGCATGCGAGAAATGATTGATTTGACGCATACGAAATTTTAAATGCTGAGTTGATTGCATGCGAGAAATGATTTATTTGACGCATAAATCAGACGCATACAAAAGTTTAAATGCTGAGTTGATTGCATGCGAGAAATGATTTATTTGACGCATACGAAAGTTAAATGCTGTTTTGATAAGTGCAGAAAAATTAAATACAGTTGACGATTTACTGGGAATTAAAACAGTTGATGATTTGCAGAAACTTTAATGATTGACGCTTTGCAGGAATTTAAATGACTGATATTGCAGAAAAATAAAGCAGTTGATATTGCAGAAAATAAAACAGGTTGCTATTTTTACAAAGAATAAACAGTTTACGATTTGCAGAAAATAAACAGTTGATATTGCAGAAAATAAGCAGTTTGATATTTGCAGAAAATAAGCAGTTTGATATTTGCAGAAAATAAAACAGTTGATAAATTGCGGAAGAATTTCCAGCAGCTTGCGGAAAATTAAAGCAGTTGATATTTACGAGAATTCAAATGCGACCGACAATGTAGGCGATAAAACAAATGATTGAATTTTAAATTGCCGAAAGTAAATTGCGGAAATTTAAAGTGCGAATAATTTAAACAGTCGATAAGTACAGAAAATTAAAATGTCAGAAAAATACTCATATGAAGCATACGAATATTTTTACGAAAAAGTGTGATTACGAGAGAGAAAAATGACAATGGGCTGGGCCCAAATTGAAAAATGCAAAGGAAATGGGCCAGGAATAGTTCCTGGCCCATGGAAAATAAAAGAATGGGGATGGGCCAAGCCCATCCCATTTGATGTGTGAATAGGCCTGCATGGCACTATTCACCATCTTCTCCATTGGTCGTCGACGCTACTGCCGGCGGCCTAGCTCCAGCCAGCTGTAGCCGTTTCGCGAGATCTTCGTACCGAGACGCTCGTCTCCTCGACGGCGTCTCGACCGTACGAAGCCTGAATTTTATTTTAAAACATACTGAGTTTAATTTGAAAAAAATGACGAAACCGTTAATTATCGAAAACTAATTAATTCACATGATTTACCTAACGATTTCTTAAATTGAAAGCATGTATTTAATCTACAGCATGCATATGAATTAATGACATAAAGAAAAGCAATTTATTTGATCAAACAAATGCTAAGCGAATTAAAGAAAATAAAAGGCACAAAAACGAAGGAAAGAAAAGCTTGAAGGAGGCTTACTGCCAAACCTTGTACTGGACGATCGATGCTCGATATGAGCTATCAATCAAGAGGGAGAAGGAGCAGAGCTTGCTCAAGAGATTTGGTGCCCGTTTTTCGTTGACAGGAGCTCGGTATTTATAGGCTTTTGGCGAGTGAGGACGAAGTGCTAGTGCTGCGCTTGGAGGCTGGTTTGTCGCGGTGGCGGGGCTAGGCGAGGCGAGGTGGCAGCTACGGTGGTCGAAGGGACGGCTGGAAGCGATCGTTGACGGGACAGGACGTCGGGAGCAGGCTGCTCGGTGGCCTGCTCCACTGTTTGCTCACGTCCATGATGCATGAGCACCATGGCTCCTTAATTAGTCAACCGTTGATCTGGTTGACTTTTCTTGGTTGACCAGATCAAGTTGCCTTTTACCTTATTTAAATGGCCTCGAGTTGATTCCTGCGAGCAAACATTTCGACTTTTTGAGCCGAAGGTACCAGCGCGTAGAGAAAAATACGACGGGTTTAACCGTCTACAGCGAATGATGAGAATTTTTCGTTTAACGTGTTTATTTTCTCGTTCAAAAAGGTGAAACGTTCGGACGGAAAAATAATTACGTTACGCCGAAAATTACACGAAACGCTGTAGACCGTTGTGAACGGAAAAAAGCTAGCAACTAGTTGATGGAAAGAATTTCAAATTCAAGCTATTGTCCGAGCGAACTTACTCCGGTCCAATAAAAGCTCGAATGAAAATAATAATAAAAAATAAAAAAACTAAAAAATGCGCTAAAATACTAAAAATCCTAAAAAACATGAGATGACCTAAAACAAAGAAAAAACTAGCAAATGACTGCCGGATAGTTAAAAATGTGATTTTTAAGGCTAAAAATAATAATGAAAATACGTGACGAAAAATTAAAAACGCGATTTCGAAAGCTGACGATGCTAAAACGCGATGAAAATTTTAAAAATGCTAACGACAACAAATTAACTAAAAATGACAGTAAATTAAGTAAATAACAGAAATGCCAAAATCAATTAAAAATGGCGTCAAAATTCGGGTATCAACAGTTGCCCCCTCTTTACTGTCTTATCGAAGTATTTGATAAGTAGTAAAGATGGTTGCCCCTACATATCCGAATTTTGGCGACACAGCAGGTCTTACCTCAAGCTTACAGTGATGATGTCGCTCTAGGAGGAGGTAGGTCGTTGCTGTCGCTCTAGGAGGAGGTATGTTGTTGACGTCACTCTGGGAGGAATAGATTTGTTGGCGTTATTCGTGGATGTCACTCTGGGAGGAGACAGGTCATCGATGTTATTCGTTGATGTCACTCTGGGAGGAGATATGTCGTGGATGTCACTCTGGGAGGAGATATTGTCGTGGATGTCACTCTGGGAGGAGATATTGTCGTGGATGTCACTCTGGGAGGAGATAGGTCGTAGATGTCACTCTGGGAGGAGACATGTCGTAGATTTCACTCTGGGAGGAGACATGTCGTAGATGCCACTCTGGGAGGAGATATTGTCGTGGACGTCACTCTAGGAGGAGATATGTCGTGGGTTTCACTCTGGGAGGAGATATGTTGTGGGTGTCACTCTGGGAGGAGATATGTTGTGGGTGTCACTCTGGGAGGAGATATGTCGTAGATGTCACTCTAGGAGGAGGTACAAACGTAGATGTCACTCTGGGAGGAGGCATAATTTGATGACGTCACTCTGGGAGGAGGTATAATTTTGATGATGTTATTCGTTGATGTCGCTCTAGGAGGAGATAGTTTTGACGATGTTATTCGCGGATGTCACTCTGGGAGGAGGTAAGTTTGTTGAATGTCACTCTGGGAGGAGATAGTTCGTTGAATATCACTCTAGGAGGAGGTAGTTTGTCGAATGTCACTCTGGGAGGAGGTACGTTGATGTCACTCTGGGAGGAGATATGCTTTTGATGGTGTTATTCGGTGATGAGGAAATTGATGCTGTCACTGGGGATTAAAAAGTATTTACAAAATTGATGATGTTATTCGTGGATGTCACTCTGGGAGGAGATAGTTAGTTGATGTCACTCTGGGAGGACGTATGTTTTTGATGTCACTCTGGGAGGAGGTAATCCGTTGATGTCACTCTGGGAGGAGGTATATTGTAGATGTCACTCTAGGAGGAGATATCGTTGATGTCACTCTAGGAGGAGGTAATCTATTGATGTCACTCTTGGAGGAGGTAGGTTGTTGCCGTCACTCGGGGAGGAGGTAGGTTCGTCGATGTCACTCGGGGAGGAGATAGTTGGTTGATGTCACTCTGGGAGGAGGTAATCGTTGATGTCACTCTGGGAGGAGGTAGGTTCGTCGATGTCACTCTGGGAGGAGATAGTTGGTTGCTGTCACTCTAGGAGGAGATAGTTTTGTTAATGTCACTCTGGGAGGAGATAGTTTTGTTGTCACTCTAGGAGGAGATAGATTCGATCAGATGTCCTGCAAAGATATAAACTTAGGTCTATTCGAATATCGAGAGAAACATAAGTTGCAGAAAATGTAAATGACGACTACTTTGACAGGAATGAAAGGTAATTTTACGCAAATGTAAATGACAACTCCACTAGGGGGATAAGCGTTTGACATGTGACTAACGTTGCTTCAGGAGGATAATGCGCGATTCGTAGAAGTACGAATGATTTGTCCTAATGATGTCACTCTAGGAGGAAAAAAATGCAAATGATGTCACTCTAGGAGGAGGTAAATGCAAATGATGTCACTCTGGGAGGAGGAAAATGCATGATGCTGTCACTCTGGGAGGAGGAAATGCAGTACAGAAATGTAAACAGCGTCAATTCCCGTAGGAGAAGACGCGAAATGCGGAATTTAAACTAAGGTCACTCTGGGATGAGAAAGATGCTGATGACGTCACTCTAGGAGGAGAAAAATGCATGCTATCACTCTGGGAGGAGGAAATACGTGTTGTCACTCTAGGAGGAGGAAATACAAAGCTGTCACTCTAGGAGGAGGAAATATAAAGCTGTCACTCTAGGAGGAGGAAATATAAAGATGCGGAAATTTAAATGACGTTTAATCCCGTAGGAGAAGACGCGATGTGCAGAAATAAACTAATCGTCACTTTAGGAGGACGAAATGTAGATGCTATCACTCTGGGAGGAGGGAATATATTATGCAGAAATGAAGAATTATGTAAATGATGTCCCTCTGGGAGGAGATATGCTCTTTTGCTAGCAACGGCCTTGATACGAACCTAGAATGCGTCTGCATCCTGCTCAGGAGGTAACGACCCCAAGGACAAGACTTTCCCACGATTTGCAGCCGTAAGCAGTCCTCACCTGATATTAGTGTTTGCACTCACGCTCTAAAACAAGGCTAAGTGTTTTACGCTTGTAAAGATGCAACTAACATGATACATAATTTTCAATTCGCAATGTCAATCCGAGTGAATAGACTTCAAATGAAGATGCACATGCTTGGGCATTCTAATAATCGATGGGACTTTTACGGAAAAGAATGAAAGGACATGAAATGTCCGGAAGGAAGCTGGTTTTGGAAAATATGTGCTTTTCTAATGAGTTGGAAGGTTTTTGATGAATGATGCTTTGTTGATTGGCCCTGATGAGGGCACGGTGTGTGAGTTCCTTCGCTTTTTGCTGGGGATGCTTTCTTGACAGAGCGCATGAGCTCTTGGATCCTTGCTGTGGCTGATTTCCGGTCGGCCAGGGGCACTTTTCTCGAGTCTTTACTAGAGAATGTTTCCTTCGAGATTCCTTGAGTTGGCTCTGGGCCCTTTCTCTTCTCGAGTCTTCACTAGGGAGTGTCGTCACTGTTCTCTTCATGATCTGCTACTTGGATTGGCCTTGGGCCCTTTTTCTTCTCGTGTCCTTACTAGGGATGCTTGCTTTGAGATTTCTCGAGTTGGCTTTAGGCCATTTTTCTCGAGTCTTTACTGGGGAATGTTTTCTTCGAGTTTTCTCAAGTTTAGTTGTCCCCGAGCTGTGCTTGCTTCGGTTCTTCGATTGTTTGTATTCTTCGAATGTCTGAGTATTTCTCTTCTTTTTTCCCTTTTTCCCTCTCTTTTTTTTTTCTTTTTCCCCCTTTTTTTCTCTTTTTTTTCTCTATTCCCCCCCTTTTTGATTTGATTTGAAATGCAACAGAGCAGAGCAAGCACAACCTTTGACTTGATCTCTTCTCATTTTGGCTTAAGGCTTCGACCCTCATATTTGGGTTTTTGGTCTTTCTTCGGTGATGGCTCTCAGCGATCTTTCGGCGACCTTTTCCATCTCCTTCGTCGTGAACTTGAACTTGGCGTGCTTTTATTTCTGACTGGCAATCTTAGCTGAGACCGCTCCTTGGCTCCCGGGGTATGAGTGATAATGAAGGTTTTGGTAGGAGTGATGACATATGTGCTGGAAAGAGGGAAGAAAACGAAAAAAATGAAGAAGATCGTAAAAGTCCCACATCATTTTATTGCTATCCCATGTCTAATTGCACATGTACCCTGGATATTATGCGAATTCAACTAGTACCTAGTCAGGCACTTACACTCATAAAGGATAAGGCGCGATGGCTCGAAAATGCTTACCGGGATTTGTCTGTGACTGCTTACGCCGGAGCAAACCATGGATATAAGAGCAAGCAAGTAAGATCATGCATGATATGTAATTTTGATGAATGCTTTATTTAACAGAGGGATTGGACATCCCCGACCTATGCAATGCATGAATATGCTTATGAGAGTAGTATGGATTTTGTTTTAGCTGGGCTAAAAAGGATTTTTGATTGAATTTTGAACTTTGATTGATTGATAGTTTTAAAGCTAGGACACGGGGGATGACCTATTTGCAAGAGTTCAACAAGAACCTAAAGGGTTGCCCCCAGTGGGCCAGACGACCATACGTAAACTAAAGCTAACAATGCACAGGAACGAAAATAAATTTAATGAAAGGGGGAGACAGATGAACTCCCCTGAAGTGTGCAACGGGGCTGCAAGGGTGTCTTCCATGATCTTTACGCGGACGATAATGAGATGATTCACGTCCCTGCGAAATGAAGAGGGAGCAACGGAGTAGAAGAGAAAGATTGATTAAAAAACAAAAAATGACATAAGTTCAGGGATTCTCCCTTTCCTTAGCCTGGTTTTTCGAGGGTGCCTGCGGTGTGGTCCCACGTTCAAGAATGCTTTGCTTTGATTGGTTTCTTTTTTAGCTGCTTTGTGGAGACCGCCGATCCAGGTCGGAGTGAGGATGAGACCCGCATTCTGTCCATTTGCTTACCGACCCTTACCGGACCTTCGTTGATTGGCTTCGTGATTGCTCGGGGATAAAGGGGAAAACCCTTTGTCCCCGAAATGTGCAGCGGGGCTGCAAGGGCATATGCTTACCGTTCTTATGCAGGCAAACGAATGGGGGCGACCCAGTCCCTGAAAAAGATATGGCGAGAACAAATGAGGAGTAAATGCAAGACAATTTTTTAGCAAAAGTAATGTGATTGATAAGTGTTAAGCTCTCCCTTTTAGACGGGCCATTTGTGGGTCACTGTCATGTAACTTGCGTCGGATGTCGGTTGATGATGGCTTTGTTCTAGATGTTTTGCCGCAATTCCTGCCTTGGCACGGGTGATGCTGGCAGTCCGGCTGTCCCTCAATTAAAGGATTGATCTTCACCGTGTTGATCATGGCGCGGATGTTGGGAAACTTCTTGAACAAGACCGTATTAAGTATGCTGATCGCTGTCTTAGGGGGATAGATTTTCGTCGTGCTTCTTCTTCAGGAGTCCTGCATGCGAAGGCACGCTGGGCGACCATGGCATTTTAGGGATGAGCTCCTCCAAAAGGCCAACGGAGGTGGGAGCCTATGTTACTAGCGTCCTGACAGCTCGGCCGACGTAGGATGGGCTTTGTGACTTTGGTCCAGCATTCAGCCCTTGCTTGAACTGGATGATAGCATTGCTGTAGAATCCTGATGGTGGATAGTCTTTAAGCTCTTTAAGGAGTGTCGCAGGCTCCGACAATCCTCTCGATGATCGGATGATAGCTTTGTGGGGTGACCTCCTTTTGAATGCGTCTGGTCCTTTGAGACCGGTTGCTGGCTATGCTGGTAGTACTGCGAGGAAAGAGAATTTTTAATTTAGATGGTGACGGTTTTTAAAATCTTTCCTGATTCACTTTTGAAGGGGGCCTGCTGCGGCAATTCGGGAACTGCTACGAGGGGAACTCCCTGGTCCTCTCGTGATGACGAGATGAAACAATATGTCCCTGCAAAACCTTAGGATTGATTAGTGGCATTAGTCTAAGTGTCGTGCCTTATGGCTCGAACTACTCCTAGGGAGCCATCTATGTCATGCCTCCTTTTGTCATCTCACGATTTTTAAGAAAAAAATGAAAGAAAGTTTTAAAACAACAAGCATCTCCTGAAAAAACTCATTTTATTAATTTCAGGATAAACATTCGAGCGATTGTCATGATAAAACTGATAGAACGCTAAAAAGTCATCTTTTCATCATCCTTTTACCTCTGTTTTGGGATGATGATACTGCTAATTGTTGGTCTTTCACTCCTTTTCTACAGAGACACTGCTGAGAAGCAGAAATTATCAATAGGAGCCAAAAGAGCCTCTATCAGAGCTGTTTTGCTTAGCAAAGAAAGATAGGATCCCAGGCCTGGGATAAGCCGAGGATTTGGAAGCGTTGACCCGAGTCAACTGACTTAATGAGCTAGCTGGGCCGCGAGATTTATAAGTGGGCCGTGAGCGAAATCACTATCTTAGCTGCAGTCTTCCAGGAGGAGAGAAGTTCAGCTGCGAATAGAAGTCCCTAATCGATTAGTATGATCGATTCTCCTTTTTGTATTTAAACAAACTATCCCGTAAGATTAGATATCTTTCTTCTCTTCGCCTCTTTTGAATTTCAAACCAGAGATAGGTTTTTCCTATTTAAAGCTGCCGCTGGGAAGAAGAGGGGGATCTCTTCTCGCTTGGATTTTTATACCATTGTTGCAGCTTAAACTATATTATTATTTTTCAATATAATTCGAATTCAGTTTATGTTCGTCTATTTAGTATTACTATTGTTATGTCGATTATAGGCTAAACGCCTTCTTCTTAGTAAGGATTCAAAGCCATGATTCTTAGATTGTGAGATCAAATCACTCTTCACACACTCTATACTTGTATTCTTATCCTTCTTGTTTGCATGACAGCTTGTCCTTGTTCTTAGTAAAGTCTGATCAGCTTCACATAAGGTTTGGACGATTACAGTCTTTTCTGGCGGCTTTGGAGTCTACATTGCCAAGAGAAATACGAAGGCAACTAGCTGGTGACAGCTAGAAGAAGGATCAGATCTGGTTTATAGGATAGACACGATTCTCTATCCCAGGCCGGGGATTAGGTCTTTCCCTGCGTCTATCAATTGCCTTAATTAAATCCTATAGAGTGTCTCTTAGGATTGTTAGGATAATTAGGGACTTCCAATAGAGTGTCTCTTTGGAAGTCTTGTGTAGGAGGAAAGTAGGAGATCTAGGTGACCAATACCTGGTCTCTATAGCCTTCCTATAAGTTTAGTGTTTAATACTCTTGCATCTATGATCAATCTAATCGAATCATGAGCTATAAGAAGTCCTTACTGGGAAGCCCTTATCAACTGGTTAAAATCATCCACTGCGTCTTCTGTTTTGTTTATTTCTGCCAATCTAAATTATTTGCAACCAACCAACAACTCATATTGGTATTTACCACCCCTCTTTATTTAATACAAAGAATTGATTTTAATCCACCGAATCTCTGAGGAACGATCCTTTTACCACATACTGCAATTAAATTATATACGTGCATGGTAAATTGTAACTTGATTTATTTTGACGGTCTCGGCACCCATCAAAAACCCTATGTCTTTGGCTCGGCCGGATGCATGGTTCGCGACACTTTAGGCAAAGTATATCTTGACAGTATCGGTATTTACCGGTCTTGGTAGATCATCTCCGTCCATGTTGGTTAGTATTAGGGCACCCCCGAGAATGCACTTTTAACTAGATATGGGCCCTCGTACCTTGGGGCCCACTTTCCGTGACTAGTCTCCTGATGAGGGAGAATTTTCTTCAACATTAAATCCCCAGCCTCGAACTTGCGAGGTCGCACTTTCTTGTTATAAGTGTTGGCCATTCTTTGCTGATATAATTGTGCATGGTAGATAGCGCCCAAGCGCTTTTCGGGAAGGAGGTTCAGCTGCTCGTACCTCACTCTTACCCAATCTGATTCTTCTACTTCAGACTCTGCCAAGATTCTGAGAGAAGGGATTTCAACCTCAAGAGGAATTACGGCTTCCATGCCGTAAACTAATGAGTATGGAGTTGCCCCTGTAGACGTACGGGTTGCTATCCGGTAAGTATGCAGTGTGAAGGGAAGCATGCCATGCCAATCTTTGTGAGTGATTACCATCTTTTGGATGATCCTCTTCAGGTTTTTGTTTGCTGCTTCGACTGCGCCATTCATCTTTGGTCGATATGGTGACGAGTTTCGGTGCTTCACCTTCCAATGTTGGCAAAGACCGTCGATCATCTTCCCGTTGAGATTGGTGCCGTTGTTCATTATGATGGTTGACGGCAAATGATGTTTCTCTCAATGAATCGCATGGTCATTTTCTGAGTGATGTTGGAGTAAGAGGCGGCCTCTACCCACTTGGTGAAGTAGTCGATTGCCACGAGGATGAAGCGATGGCCATTAGAGGCTGTTGGATGAATTTGGCCGATGATGTCGATTCTCCACATCGCCAAAGGCCAAGGCGATGTCATGCTGAAGAGAGGGGCTGGAGGGACATGGAGATGGTCCGCGTAGATTTGACATTTGTGGCACTTCTGAAAATAGTCGATGCAATCTCGTACGATGGTGAGCCAAAAATAACCTTGCCTCATTATCTGTCTTGCCATCATGTGCCCACTTGCGTGCATGGAACAAACCCCTTCATGGATCTCCGTTATGATTCTCTTTGCCTCGGCCATGGTGACGAAACGAAGCGAAGCTCCATCAGCTCTCCTTATACAGAACTTTGCCGTCGAGGTAGAAGTCTAGTGCTAAGCGTTAGAGGGTCTTTTTGCTGACCCGGCTTGCCCTCGGTGGATACTCCCAGTTTCTAATGAATTGTACTAAGTCGTGGAACCATGGCTTCCCATCGGGTTCTTCTTCCAAGGCGACACAGCATGCCGGAGTTTCCTTTACTTCCACCCTCAACGGCTGAAGCATTACTCCGCACTCTAACTTGAACATTGATGCCAACGTGTCTAATGCGTCTATGAAGCGATTCTTTTCTCTGTCGACTCGGTCGAACTTGGTTTTCTCGAATTCCCGTGTGAGTTGGGTGAGTAGCTTTTGATAAGGGATGAGCTTGGAATCCCGTGTCTGCCATAGATCCTAGGCTTGGTAGATAACGAGTGCTGAATCGCCGAAGATTCAGAGCTTCTTTACTTTTAAGTCGATGGCTGCCATCAGACCGCTGATGCATGCCTCATTCTCGGCGATGTTATTGGTGCATGGGAAATTCAACTTGCATGCTATGGGGAATTGACGGCCATCTGGGGCTATGACCACGGCTCCCACTCCTTTGCCCGAGAGGTTCATCGCACCGTCGAAGAACATGGTCCACCAGTCATCTTCTCGGAGATCTTCTGCGATCTCATCTTCAATCACTATGATGTCCTCATCGGGGAAGTCGAAGCTCAATGACTCATACTCGTCCGAGGCATGATCAGCCAAGTGATCGGCGAGGGCGCTTGCTTTAACCACTTTCCGGGTTACATAGATGATCTCGTGCTCAGCTAATAAGACTTGCCATCTACAAATGCGACTTGATAGGTACGGCTTTTTGAAGATGTACTTCAAGGGATCCATGCGAGAGATTAGCCACGTCGTGTAATACAACATGTACTGCCGGAGCCTTCGGGCGCACCATGCTAGGGCGCAACAAGTTCGTTCCAGCATAGAGTAGCGCATCTCATATTCGTTGAATTTTTTGCTGAGGTAGTAGATGACCTGTTCACGCCTTCCGGACTTGTTGTGCTGTCCCAAAATGCAGCCTATGGCACTAGCCGTGACTGTCATGTACATGAGCAAGGGACGTCCTGGCGTCGGGGGAACTAGTACTGGTGGGCTTTACAGATATGTCTTGATTTTCTCGAAGGCTTTCTGGTAGTTTTTGTCCCATTCTGCATCTCCGTGTTTCCTTAGCATTTTAAACATCGGCTCGCAAGTAAGTGTTAACTGGCTGATAAAGCGAGCAAAGTAGTTGATGCGTCCTAAGAAGCTTCATACTTCTGTTTCGGTGTTGGGAGCGGGTAGCTCTTGAATTGCTTTTATCTTATCAGGATCTACCTCTATGCCTTGGTTGCTGACGATGAATCCTAACAACTTTCCTGAGGTCACTCCAAAGGTACACTTAGCTGGGTTTAGCCGTAGACGAAATTGCCTCAACCTTTCGAATACCTTCTTCAGGATGTCTACATGATCTTGCGTGCCGCGTGATTTGGCTATCATGTCGTCGACATATATTTCCAATTCTTTATGCATCATGTCATGGAAAAGGGTGACGGCCGCACGTTGGTACGTGGCTCCTGCGTTCTTTAATCCGAAGGGCATCACTTTGTAGCTGAAGGTTCCCCTGGGCGTGATGAAGGTCGTCTTTTCACTGTCCTCGGGTGCCATCTTGATCTGATTGTACCCTGAAAATCCGTCCATGAAAAGGAACATGTCATTTCTAGCGGCACTATCCACCAAGATGTCGATATGGGGAAGAGGGAAGTCATCTTTAGGGCTAGCTCGATTGAGATCCTGAAAGTCCACGCACATGTGAACTTTCCCATCCTTTTTAGGCACTGGTACTATATTGGCGATCCATTCTGGGTACTCGACAACTCTCAAGAAATCTGCATCTAGCTGCTTGGTAACTTCTTCTTTGATTTTCAGAAGGATATCTGGATGTATCCTTCGAAGTTTTTGTTTGACAGGTTTAAACTCAGTTTTTAATGGGATACGATGCTCGACTATCCCGGGATCAAGACCTGGCATGTCGGCGTATGACTATGCGAATACATCGGAGTAGTTTTTGAGGAGAGAAATCAACCTTTCTCTCTGAGTCGTGTCCAAGGTAGTTCCGATCTTAACCAGCTTCTGATTCTCATTGCTTGCCCCCAAATTTACTTCGTCCAATTCCTCCCGATAAGGGGTTATTTCCTTTTCTGAACTTTCTAGTAAACGGGCCAATTCGCCGGAGATTTTGGCCTTGTCTTTAGTTGTAGCGACGATTTCTTCGCCCGTAAAGACATAAGTTTTATCATGACAATCCGAACTAACATTCATCCTAAAATTAAAAATGCGAAAAGAGGAGATGCGTAAAAATAAAAATTGCATATATATTGATTTTTAACAGAAGGGGAACGTGAGTTCCTACAAAAATGTTTTCGTAATAAAACGTGCGAACATATATTTTTCTAAAAGGAGTAATTACGGAGAGACATCCAGAAGCATGGTGATGGTCTAGTTGCACACAGACTCCCCTGACTTCTTTACGAAAATGACTGAACCAGGCGATGATTCTTCTTCTCCCAGAGTGCAGATACGGAGGTCTGATACCCTGATTGGATTTCTATTGATGGTTTCGGCCGCGAAGGGGAACGTGGTTCTGATATGGGGGATTTTCATTTTGCCATCTGGCGCAGAACGTCCAAATAGCTTAGCCAGCTGCTTTTCTTTCTTTTCTTGGGCAATTCTAGCAAAATCAGCCTTGCTGGGTTAGTACCCTAAACCAAAGCGGTCTCCGAAGCTCTTCGGAGATGTCCAGCCTTTTGACCCTTGTAACTTGGCGCCGAGCTGTTTTCCCAGTTGGAAATTTCCCTCTGATACAAACTTAGTGGTTGCTTCGGTCATTTCGGATGGTGAGGCTTTGAAAACGGGGGATCCTCCCTCGATCCAATCCGTGTTGACGATTTCGAAGGCTTGAAAGGAGCTCTCCAAGGTTTCAGCAGTTTCGATGTAAGGCACGGATGCATGCTTGGCCAAGATCAAGGCTTCTTCTGCCATTATTGTGATGAGGGCATTGTCCTTGACATATTTGAGGCACTGATGCAGGGAAGAGGGGACGGCTCCCGCTAAATGGATCCAAGGCTGTCCTAAAAGCATGCTGTAAGTGGGTTGGATTTCCATGATCTGGAACGTTAAGGCGAAAGTGTGGGGCCCGATGACCATATCCAACTCAAAGTTCTCGATGATCTCTCGAGTGGTGCCATCGAAAGCCCTAGCCATCATTTTGCTAGGTTTCATGTGAGAGAAATCGACCGGTAGTTGTTCGAGGACATGCCTGGGCATGACATTCAGTGCGGACCCGTTGTCGATTAGGGCCTTTGCAATGACGTGTCCCTTACATTCTACCGTGATGTATAGGGCCTTGTTGTGATCTCTTCCCGAGGGGTCGATCTCTCCTTCGGAGAAGGAAATGCGGCTTAGGGCTTGAATTCTTCCGACGAGGTTTTCCACTCCTTCTGTGGTGATATCCTTAGTCACGAAGGCTTGCTTCAAGACTTTTAAGAGAGCTTGGCGATGAGGCTCTGAAGTAAGGATCAGCTCCATGATGGAAATGTGAGCTGGGGTTTTCTTTAGCTGTTCGATGATGCTGAACTCGCTCTGTTTCATGATATTGAGGAACTCGGTTGTCTCGTCCTCGGTTACAGGTTTGCTCAAACCTTGCGTCTCTTCTACCGTTTCTTCGCGGATCATAGGATTTTTCCCTTTGGCTTGTCGTTGCTTCTCTACTGCCTCCGAGATGTAACATCTTCTGGTGTGGGTCATGCCCCCGATATGAGAGGCTTCGCTAATAGTGAGTCCGGTTGGTGTGACTGTAGGAGGGGTGGTGACCACCGTGTATCCGTAGTTGAATGGGACTGCGTGTAAGTCTCGGCTAGGAGTATTCACAGCTAATGTGAACACTACTTTGCGTGGGGTCGTGGCTGCATCCCTTGTTTGGGCCACATATTCTAAGGAATACGGTGCTGGAGGATTATCCTCGATGACGTTGATTGCTCCTTGGGTTTTCCCTTCAGTTTGAATGATCCCGAATGTTGTGAGTTGCTTGACTTTCTGCCAAAAAAGTCTGCAATCCTGGATGTCGTGCTTGCTTTCCCCTTGGCGATTTAATAAATATCTAAAAGAGTACGACTTTATTAAAAGTGTTTACAAAATATGGTAAACTTGCCAACTACCTAAATTCATCAAAAATGGCTAAGATAGATGAAATCAGGGGTCCTAGTTACATGAAAAAGAAAAAGGGGTTGCCGATATTCGAGCCTTCCCATGAAGGTGTCAATCCTGGACGTCAGAGTTCTCTTGCTCCTGCCAAAGGTACTCCATCGAGGCCATCTCCACTTTCTGCATTTCTATCTCAGCCTCTAAAGCGGTAATTCGGCTTTGTAGTGTCTGGCTCTTCCTATCCCCCAAGTCGGCGCGAGTAGTCAAGACCCTTATCGTCAAATCCCTGTCTTCGATTATGGCACTTGATGCTTCTTTCTTGCGGGTTTCGCTGCTCAAGCGTTCCTTAAAGTCCCTGAGGGCCACCTTCTATTTTACTGCTTGTACGTGGATAATGTCCTTGCTACGCCTTTCCAATTCATTCATCTGGACTTCCAGGCCACATTGACGGGCTTCGGCGATATCTCTTTCCTCTGTCATCAGATCTCGTTCTTCTTGCACTGCTCGCATCTGTTCTACTACTTTAGCGTAAGCCATGACATCCATTCCTTCGCTCACTTGAGATTCCCCCTCCTCTTCCATCGGTTTCTGATTTTCTGGGCGAGGTAGGACATTACCGTTAACTCGCCTTAACCTCCACTGTGGATATTGTGGTATCGTTGTCGCAGGGGCAACGCATCCTTTGAGACAAAAAGGGTTGGCCCAGTCTTGGGCGTACAACTGAATGTTTTGATTTTCTCCGGTGTGTGGCAGGTTTGATCTTGTCATGCCGAACGTCACCAGAATCATTTGCGTGATGCAAAACTGTCTGAGTACGAGGGCAGGGCAATAGTGAGCGCACCCCCATGCTCCGATCAAAGGAACCTAAGGTAGGGGTCCACAGAAGACGATGGGATCGGAGGTCCGCAGCCACTTGGCATGCCAACTGAAGTCTTCTTCTGAGAGATTTATGAATCGGTCGATCCAGACATCCTTATTTTCCATCTCCCATCTATCCGTGGTCATTGCGTTGATAACCCTGCGTAGGGCACGACCTTATGTAGCTTTCGAAGAAAATGGACTGATCAGGAATCTGTTTGAAGTGGCTGACCAACCATACTGTCAGCAACTGGGTGCAACAGGTAAGCATCCCTTTCCCTTTTCTTCGACAAGAGTCCAAGGAGCGAAAGGTCTCGGCCAAGATGGTTGTTGTAGGATTGACGACATTTGTTTCCATCTTGTAAAAGATGTTGGCTGCTGCAAAGTCGATGGCGTTCCTCATTTTCGGAAAGAGGACAAATCCTACGATGGCGAAAGCCAGAATCTTTAAGCATTTTTTCGTTGGACAACTGAAACCGTGCCTCGATATCTGACCAACACCAGAAGTAGTCCCCTTCTCTAACATGAGTGGTGATTCCTAACAGCTTATCGAGCCTTATTTTGACACTCGAGGAGTCGAGTTGAACATTTTGGTATATGGACGATATAGGAGATGTGAGCCACATCAGAGCTGAGTACTCCTCCAGTGTGGGAGTCAAGTCCACTCCTTTATCAAAAGAGAAGCACCGATAATAGGGATCCCAAAATTTTAGGGCTGCCCGGATGCAACCCCAATCAGTCTTGACGTCAACCAGGGTTAGTAGTTTTCCATAACTACCCTCAAACTGTGTCTCCTCGTCTTCAGTCAGCTCGTTTCTCAATTTCTGAATCCTAGTTAAGTCGAAGTCTATGACTTCTACTTTGATCTTAGTGGTGATGTCAGGGGTGAATCCCTGTTCTAACAGATCTCCTCGGGCAGCCTGATCATCGAAGCTTCATCCCCCGAAAATATCAAGTGAAAGTAACGTAGGTGATGTCATAGCGAATGAGCAAAATGGGTCCTGTGGAACAAAAATAAAATTTTAAATGCGAAGTAACCTGCATGTGTAAGAAATTTACAGTTCATGTAAAAGACAAGATTATCATGGCAGCAGGATGAATAGAGCCACGACAAAGCAGGTATAATCATGATGCACGTGCTGGGGTTCTGATTCCCACTTTTCTAACTGGCTTGAATGGTTCCCGGATGATACCATGAAAAGGTCCCTAAAGTGTCATCCAGTGTCCTGATTCCTTGCGAAATCGTGTAACCTTTCGACTAGCTTTAAGGGTTCATCCGAGTTGGGATTGGCGAACACTACCCAGGACGTGTGTCCTAGGGCGTCGCTACTACCCTCCTAATTTGGTAATTGTCCCCTGGCTGTAGAGCGCTATGAAATGCATATGACAATTGATAAAGCAAATAAATGAACAGACCAGCAATTGATCAAATCAAATAAAGAAATAAACAAATAAAATACCTCTCTAAAAAGATAAAACCGGCTCCAACCCTAAAGTCCCCAGTCAAGTCGCCAAATTGTCGCAACCCACGAAAATTACGAAAATAATTCGCGAGTGTGCAACGAACTTGAGACCTTACGATGCTCAGCATAAACAGACGCCTCGCAACATGCAATGAAGTCACCACCCTAATTTGGTTGCTAGGTTTAGGGAACCTTAATCGTCATGGCATAAGAAATATAATAAATAAAAAACTAAAGGCACAAAAAAAAGGGTCTGGACCCCAGACAAAAGGTTCGGGGTCGTATTATGGTCTCGGGAAGGTGTTAGGCACATGAGTCACATCCGAAAATGGTTACCGGTTGATGAGAGAGGTGCTTTAAAAAGGTGTTTGATAAAATGCGTTTTGAAAAGGGGGGCCTCAGAGGAATCGTCACTTTAGTCTTTTCTGTGATCGTGACCGTTCGGGAATAATTAATCGTTAGACGAGGTTACCGTTTTAATGTCTTTCGGACGGGGTTACCGTTTATGAAGACCGATTGATTATTCCTGACCGTAACGTGATGGGACTGAATTTTCCGTAAGACTGAATGAGCGCCCTCTATTTCATCATCGGGCCAATGCATGATTAAATTAATTACTACGTGATTCTATCATGGATAGCTTAGCAGAGTACAGATTAAATGAAAGGTTTTTGAAATGATAAACTGATGTGGGATCGAAAGTCCCCATGTACATGCAGTCAATATAAGCGAGAATTTAAAATCATATGAACATGGCATTTTAAGCAAATCTTTAAACACGTTGTTCATGTGAGTTGATTTTAGTTCTAGCAATTCTATATATAATGCGTATGATTGATATTTCCAAAAAGTGTTGAATAAATAAAAAGGAACGAAAGGCGTACTTTCGAGCGAAGCTTGAAATTAAAACCTACAAAATGAGAGTGTTAGCGATAGCTCGAGAAATAAATAATCAATTTTATGAATGCGAGAATTTAAATGACAATTGATTGCATGCGAGAAATGATGGATTTAACGCATACGAGAATTAAATGCTGAGTTTGGTAAGTGCAGGAAATTTAAATGATGACAGTTGATTGTATGCAAGAAATGATGGATTTGACGCATACGAGAATTAAATGCTGAGTTGATTGCATGCGAGAAATGATTGATTTGACGCATACGAAAATTAAATGCTGAGTTGATTGCATGCGAGAAATGATGGATTTAACACATACGAGAATTAAATGCTGAGTTGATTGCATGCGAGAAATGATTGATTTGACGCATACGAAAATTAACTGCTGAGTTGATTGCATGCGAGAAATGATTTATTTGACGCATACGAAAGTTTAAATGCTGAGTTGATTGCATGCGAGAAATGATTTATTTGACGCATACGAAAGTTTAAATGCTGAGTTGATTGCATACGAGAAATGATTTATTTGACGCATACGAAAGTTAAATGCTGTTTTGATACGTGCTGAAAAATTAAATGCAGTTGACGATTTACAGGGAATTAAAACAGTTGATGATTTGCAGAAACTTTAATGATTGACGCTTTGCAGGAATTTAAATGACTGATATTGCAGAAAAATAAAGCAGTTGATATTGCAGAAAATAAAACAGGTTGCTATTTTTACAAAGAATAAACAGTTGACGATTTGCAGAAAATAAAACAGTTGATATTGCAGAAAATAAGCAGTTCGATATTTGCAGAAAATAAGCAGTTTGATATTTGCAGAAAATAAAACAATTGATATTTGCAGAAAATAAAACATTTGATAAATTGCGGAAGAATTTCCAGCAGCTTGCGGAAAATTAAAGCAGTTGATATTTACGAGAATTCAAATGCGACCGACCATGTAGACGATAAAACAAATGATTGAATTTTAAATTGCCAAAAGTAAATTGCGGAAATTTAAAGTGCGAATAATTTAAACAGTCGATAAGTACAGAAAATTAAAACGTCAGAAAAATACTCATACGAAGCATACGAATATTTTTACGAAAAAGCATGATTACGAGAGAGAAAAATGACAATGGGTTGGGCCCAAATTGAAAAATGCAAAGGAAATGGGCCAGGAATAGTTCCTGACCCATGGAAAATAAAAGAATGGGGATGGGTCATTTGATGCGTGAATAGGCCTGCATGGCACTATTCACCATCTTCTCCATTGGTCGCCGGCGCTACTGCCGGCGGCTTAGCTCCGGCCAGCTGTGGCCGTTTCGCGAGATCTTCGTACCGAGACGCTCGTCTCCTCGACGATGTCTCGACCGTACGAAGCCTGAATTTTATTTTAAAACATACCGAGTTTAATTTAAAAAAAATGATAAAACTGTTAATTATCAAAAACTAATTAATTCACATGATTTACCTAACGATTTCTTAAATTGAAAGAATGTATTTAATCTACATCATGCATATGAATTAACGACATAAAGAAAAGCAATTTATTTGATCAAACAAATGCTAAGCGAATTAAAGAAAATAAAAGGCACAAAAATGAAGGAAAGAAAAGCTTGAAGGAGGCTTACTGCCAAACCTTGTACTAGACGATCGATGCTCGATATAAGCTATCAATCAAGAGGGAGAAGGAGCAGAGCTTGCTCAAGAGATTTGGTGCCCGTTTTTCGTTGACAGGAGCTCGGTATTTATAGGCTTTTGGCGAGTGAGGACGAAGCGCTGGTGCTGCGCGTGGAGGCTGGTTTGTCGCGGTGGCGGGGCTAGGCGAGGCGAGGTGGCAGCTACGGTGGTCGAAGGGACGGCTGGAAGCGATCGTTGACGGGACAGGACGTCGGGAGCAGGCTGCTCGGTGGCCTGCTCCACTGTTTGCTCACGTCCATGGTGCATGCGCACCATGGCTCGTTAATTAGTCAACCGTTGATGTGGTTGACTTTACTTGGTTGACCAGATCAACGGTTATGATCAAGTTGCCTTTTACCTTATTTAAATGGCCTTGAGTCGATTCCTGCGAGCAAACGTTCCGACTTTTCGAGCTGAAGGTACCAGCACGTAGAGAAAAATACGACGGGTTTAACCGTCTACAGCGAATGATGAGAATTTTTCATCTAACGTGTTTATTTTCTAGTTCAAAAACGTGAAACGTTCGGACGGAAAAATAATGACGTTACGCCGAAAATTACACGAAACATTGTAGACTGTTGTGAACGGAAAAAAAGCTAGCAACTAGTTGATGGAAAACATTTCAAATTCAAGCTATTGTCCGAGCGAACTTACTCGGGTCCAATAAAAGCTCGAATGAAAATAATAATAAAAAATAAAAATACTAAAAAATGCGCTAAAATACTAAAAATCCTAAAAAACATGAGATGACCTAAAACGAAGAAAAAACTAGCAAATGGCTGCCGGATAGTTAAAAATATGATTTTTAAGGCTAAAAATAATGATGATAATAATAATGAAAATACGTGACAAAAAATTAAAAACGCGATTTCGAAAGCTAACGATGCTAACGACGATGCTAAAACGCGATGAAAATTTTAAAAATGCTAACGACAACAAATTAACTAAAAATGACAGTAAATTAAGTTAATAACAGAAATGCCAAAATCAATTAAAAATGGCGTCAAAATTCGGGTATCAACACAATCCAAGGCCCGTTACCACCAATGAGCCAAGACACACACGCCAACCACCCGCAACCCTACCCCATCGACACCCCAACGTGCCCCTACACCGCGCCAATGCATATGTCCCCCCCCCTCCTCCCACGGCAACCAACAGCCTTGCTCCTTCATGATAGGCTATGACACAACCTAAATGACCCTACCCCCCCACCGCGGCAGCCTCCCTTATATGAGCACGCCAACGGTGAGCGTAGATTTGACTATGATGAGCCTTTTGAGCCTAGAGGCAATTGCTACCAAGAACAACGAGGGGATAACCACCTCTCAAGCATGAAACTCACCATCTCCATATTTGAAGGCAAGGATGACCCCGACGCCTATTTTATTTGGGAAAGTCAAGTCGAGAGAGTGTTCGAATGCTACAACTACACGGATATGAAGAAAATTCAGCTTGCGGTTGTTGGTTTCACGGATATGGCCATTCATTAGTGGGAAAGGCTAGTCAATACTAGGAGAATTGAGCGGCGACCACCTATTGACTCTTGGGAGGACTTGAAGGTTGAGATGTGCCATCATTTTGTCCCTTCTTACTACCACCGTGACCTCCACCAATGCCTCCAACGCCTATCTCAAGGCTACCGTAGCGTGAGTGACTTCTACCATGACATGCTCACATGTGTAATGTGGGCAAATATCAATGAGGCCGAGGAAGCCACAATGGCTCAGTTTCTAGGAGGCCTTCGCAAGGACATTGCATACACCCTTGACTTCCAATCCTATGACAATTTGGAAGATATGCTTCACTTGGCGTTGAAAATTGAAAGGCAAGTGAACTCTAAACCCAAATTCCCCTTCACTTCTTCTTCTACCACTACAAAACCCCCTTGGAATCCTTCGCCAAACTCAAACACGACTACCCTAAACACACCCAAACCCCCATTTCCCCATAAGCCAAGCACCTACACACTGAGACCTCCTTACACGCCAACTTCCTCAAGACCACCCACAAATTCAACTCCAAACCAACGCACGCCCTCTCGTTCCATTGAATGTTTCAAGTGTGGCGGCAAGGGCCACATGAAAGCCGAGTACCCTAATAGGAGACTCATTTTGATCCGCGAAGGTGGTGAAGTTAGTAGTGATGATGAAGAGGCGGAGGACACCGAACACCTCACTTCGGATATAACACTTCTTGAAAAGAAGGACACGGATGAGTATGATCACATTGTGGTACCCAATTGCCTAGTGGTGCGCCGAAACTTGACCATGACACCTAAAGAGGATGACTTGGCCCGGGAACAATGCGAGAACCTCTTCCACACTCACGGTGTGTCCCATGGCATGACTATATCCATCATTATAGACAACGGCAGCTGCGCTGATGTTGCAAGCACTCTCCTAGTGCATTCTCTAACCCTTTCCACCACTAGACATCCCTGTCCTTACACCCTCAATTGGTTTAATGATGGAAGCTCCATCAAATTCACTCGCCAAGTTCTTGTTCCTTTCGCAATCGGCACATATGTAGATGAACGTCATTGTGATGTTTCACCGATGCAATCTAGCCATCTCCTACTTGGTAGGCCTTGGCAATTTGATAGGCATACCCTCCATGATGGCTTGCGAAACACTTACAAGTTAACTCACGGTGCCCGCAAGTTTTAATCCTTCCTTTGCCACCACATCAAGTGTACGAAGACCAATTAAAGCTAGAAAAGGCGTGTGCAACTTTGGACATTACTTCCAAATTGGGAAAGAAAAATGAGTGGTGTGGAGTGAAAAATGTGAGTAGTGAGGCAAAAAATGATACTAGAGTGAAAAGTAAGGCCATGGTGAGCAGTATGGCAAAAGGGACAGATTCGATTGGCTTTAATGATGCGAAAATCGTGTATCCTCATTAGGTTCACGGATCTTTGTCTATCTTCCTCTAACACTAAACCCACTTTGTCTAGTGATGTTGCCTCACTTGTGCAGGAATTTGTTGATGTCTTCCCCGAGGATATCCCTCACGGTTTGACCCCAACCCGTAGGATTTAACACCGCATTGAATTCCTCCCGGGTTCCACAATCCCTAATCGGCCGGCGTATAGATGCAATCCAAAAGACACGCATGAGCTCCAAGCGCAAGTGGATGACCTACATGAGAGGGATTCGTGCGTGAAAGCCTCTTCCCTTGCGTTGTCCCCGTCATCTTGGTCCCCAAGAAGGATGGCACTTGGAGGATGTGCATGGATTGTCGCTCGGTTAATCAAATCACGGTAAAATATTCTCACCCCACCCATAGACTCGATGACATGCTTGATGAGCTTAGTGGTGCCATAATTTTTTCTAAAATTGATTTGGTAAGTGGCTATCACCAAATTAGGGTTTATGAGGGTGATCAATGGAAAACGGCTTTTAAAATGAAATTTGGCTTGTATGAGTGGTTAGTCATGCTGTTTGGTCTTTCTAATGCCCCTAGTATATTCATGCGCCTTATGAATCATGTGCTTAGACAACTAATAGGCAAATGTGTGGTAGTTTACTTTGATGACATATTGGTTTATAGTTTATCTAGAAATGAACACATGGACCATTTGCGTCAAGTTTTCCTTACCTTGCATGCTCATCAACTCTATGGAAAAATGTCTAAGTGTGATTTTTGCTTGGAAGAAGTGTATTTCCTTGGGTTTATTGTAGGTGCATTTGGTCTTAAGGTTGACCCGACCAAGATCAAAGCAATCACCGAATGGCCAAGACTCTCCAACATTCCCGAGGTCCGCTCTTTCCTTGGCCTCGCGGGCTTCTATCGCCGCTTTGTCGAAGATTTTTCCACAATCGCGACGCCACTTCATGCTCTAACCAAATCCAATGTGCCCTTTGTTTGGGATCAAACCCACGACATGGCTTGCACTACCTTGAAGAGCAAGCTCTCCTCTAGCCTCGTTCTCGCGCTCCCTAACTTTGAGAGGACCTTCGAGGTCCAATGTGACGCTAGCAGAATTGGTATTGGTGCGGTGTTGTTGCAAGACAAGCGCCCGGTGGCTTATTTCAACGAGAAATTGAGTGGCGCCCAACTCAATTATTGCACCTATGACCTTGAGTTTTATGCCTTGGTAAGGGCCTTGGACATGTGGGAACATTACCTTTTACCCCGCGAGTTCATTGTCCATACGGACCACCTAAGTTTGAAATACTTGAAGGGCCAAGGGAAATTGAACAAGCGCCACGCGACTTGGATGGAGTTTCTCGAGCGTTTCACTTACCACATCAAGTACATGAAGGGAAAGGACAACATCGTAGCTGATGCCCTCTCCCGAAGGTACGCCCTACTTAACTCCCTTCACACTCGTTTCCTTCGATTCTCACATTTGCCATCATTGTATGCCCATGACATGGATTTCAAACAATTGTATGATACTTGTCATCTTGGTTCGATTCCTAAATATAGGCATGATGGATTTTTGTTCCGAAAGGGTAAATTGTGTGTGCCAAAGTGCGATACTAGGGAATTACTTGTTAAAGAAGCCCATGGTGGCGGATTAATGGGCTATTTTGGCATTGATAAAACTCTTAACACTCTCCATGAGCATTTCTTTTGGCCTAAAATGAAACATGATGTTGCGCATTTTGTCTCCACTTGCATTGCTTGTAAATGTACTAAGTCTACATCTCTAGACCATGGTCAATATATTCCTTTGCCAATTGAGTCGCACCCTTGGTGCGACCTTTCCATGGATTTTATTGTTGGTCTACCGCGAACCAAGCGAGGTAAGGACTCATTGTTTGTAGTGGTGGACCGCTTTTTTAAGATGGCTCACTTCATCCCTTGCCACACCACACACGATGCTTCACACATTGCACATCTTTTCTTCAATGACATCGTTAGACTACATGGCATACCTAGGAGTATCTTTAGTGATAGAGATCCTAAATTTCTTAGCCACTTTTGGCGTGTATTGTGAGCGAAACTTGGAACTAAACTCTTATTTTCCACTTCTTGCCATCCTCAAATGGATGGCCAAACGGAAGTAGTCAATAGAATACTTGGTACAATGTTGCGCATCATGGTACATGAATATGCTAAATCTTGGGACGATTACATTGCATTTATTGAGTTTGTCTATAATCGTACCATGCCCTCCGCAACTCGTTTCACTCCTTTTGAACTTGTCTATGGGTTCAACCCTCTCACCCCCATAGACTTGTTACCTTTGCCATTACATGATCTTACTAGCCTAGATGGTGACAAGAAGGCAGCCGCGGTACAAAAGATCCATGAAAAGGCCAAAGCACGCATGGAAAAGATCACGACCCGTTTGGTGGAGAAAAGAAACGTCGGTCGCCATCTACAATCCTTTGAGGTTGGGGAGTGGGTGTGGTTTTACTTGCACAAGGATAGGTTTCCACAACAATGAAACGGCAAGCTAAGCCTACGCGGAGACGACCCTTTCCTTATCCTAGAGAAGTTCAACGACAACGCATATTGCCTTGACCTCCCTTCTTCATTTGGCAACGTCCACCCTACCTTTAATGTGACTGATTTATCTCTATATTTTGCAGATAATGAGGTTGTGCAAGATGACTTGGACCTTGCCAATGACACCCCCATAGATTCCAGGCCAAATCCCCTCAAAGGAGGAGGGAATGATACGAGCACGGCACCACCTCGCTACTTCACTAGGAGCAAGGGCATGGTGATCCAGCTACTAAAGGCCCTAAGGAATAAGGAGGCTGACTTAAAGGCCCACGAGGGGTGGGTGACGTGCCTACATGCCATCGTGCACACCGCAACGACGTCAAAGGCTGCGACTTGCGAGAAGAGCCTTAGCGAGGAACCTCACGGGATGGTCGGCCAAGGCATGAGGAACGCCCGCGCTAACCCTAGCATCCCATAGCGTACGCCCGCGCAATCCCTAGCATCCCATGAGGACATCCGCATCAGCCCGTTCACGCCCTCGCCCATGTGCCAGCTCGCACATGCGCTCGGCCCATCTGTGCGCTCGTCCTAGCTCGTCCGTGAGCCCAAGTGCAAGGCAGCATTTCAACCCCTTTGTCCAAGGGTGTGAGGGTACTTTCCTTTTGTAAATAGACTTAGGTATTTAAAGAAAGAGATGGACTAATTTTAGGTTTGTCTTTGCTTTTGTGATAATCTCCAACTAAGACCAAACTCTCTAGTTTAGCTAATTAGGGTTCTTCAAACCTCTATCTTCCTCTTCTTCAAACCGAGCGAGTTGCCTAGGAATTACCCTTAGGAGGGTCGCTCTTGAAGTTGAGATCCTTGTTCGTCTTGTGGCTAGGTTGTCTAGGAATCGCCCATAGGGGGGTTAGCCGTGACTTTCAAGTTTATTACTTGTTATTTCCCTTTTCATCAATATATCTCCTTCTTCTTTTCCGTTTACCTTCATTGCTTCCGCGTTACAATTACTCCATGAACCATGAATCGCTCAATCCATGTTCTCGCCGATCTCCTAAAGTGAGCTAGATCCACACTTCGGCTCCCCTCTCGCTGATTCGCTAAGGGCCTCTAAGGAGGCTCATATCAACTATGGTAGCTAAATTGTATCCTTGGTTTGAATGGAGGTCCATCTGAATCTTAACTCTTTTATATTATTTAGTGTAGCTTTTGGAAAGGTAACTTACACAACTACACGAGAATCAACCAATTAAACATGATCCTTTGTTAAAAGTTCAGAGGTTCAACGCTTCTAAAAAAAGTTACTTAACTCTACAATGAGTACATAAAATTACAATGTTACTCAACGCTTTTAAAATAACTTTTTAATGTGATTTTAATTTTTAGTTGATATAAAGGAAAATAAATGAGCTGCTACTAATTAAAGGAGCCGTATCCAATAAATTTTAATTAAAAACTAATTTGCAAATTATAATCTGTAAATCATGGATTTTAGAGTAGAGCCATTGCTCACAAACTAGGAAAGAACCTGTAAATCATTGGATGCTGGGATTTGAGGAGCCCCACAGTTTTGGAGGGATGGATGGACTAATCAATTTCCCTTCATTTTCTTTTACTATAGAAAAATGCTTTTAAATAAATAAAAGGGTTTATATTAATTGTAATATTTTATTGCTTTGTGAAAGGATAAATTACTTCTAGGTTAGGTTGTTGAAAGGGAAAATTAAATTGAGGATAAATTACTACTAATTAGAAGAGCCATATCTTCACCAAGGACCTTACTAAGATTGATATAGAGAATAGGCTCTCTGTACCAAAGAGGCATCATGAAGAACTTCCAGCAGGCAATTTTATAGCATTTGATGAGAAAATGTGTCGCGTTTGGACTTTTAACTGATATCAACTAAAAATTAAAATCACATTAAAAGGTTATTTTAAAAGCGTTGAGTAACATTGTAATTTTATGTACTCATTGTAGAGTTAAGTAACTTTTTTTTTATTGTAGAGTTAAGTAACTTTTTATTTATTATAAAGTTAAGTAAATTTTTTTACTATAGAGTTAAGTAACTTTTTTTTACTATAGAGTTAAGTAACTTTAAAAACGCACCTATCTTTTTAATATTATTACAAATTGTACCACCTGTCTTGACCCTCTACCCTTAAATGACATTTCTGCCCTCCATTTCATCATCCATAAGGAGAGGGGTGGAAGTGTCCTAATTAATTAATATGACAAAACAAAAAGAAGCATTGTACTAAGATTTTCTTAATATTTGCATACCAAAACAAGAAATTTTTTCACATGATGACTGGAATTGATCTTGTTTAGAAATAAAAAGTGGAGATAACAATGTTAAAGTTTGTTTATAGAGGTAAAAATTATTGCCATTTCCTAAAATTGTACCTTAAAAGTATATACCATAATGTCCAATGTACCTTAAAAATAAATATCTAACTGATCTATCTTTTTTTTCATTTTTAACTTCTCTCACGATCCGTTCGCCGCCGCTCCTCCGCAGTCACATGCTAGCTATTAATAATTAAAATTAATCAAAAAAAATACAAACAAATTGCAATTACGAAACTAGACAAAAAAAAAAATTTAAAAATGGTAATGAACGAACAAAAAAAATTGTTAAAATATAAAGAAAGATGAAAACACAAAAAATGTAGTTGATTCAGCATTCTGGTTTTGTTACATTGTCGCACTTTTGTCCAGATGACAAAAAAACTAGTATATCGAACATGAAAAAACTAGTAACTTCCCTTTAGAAAATTACTTTGCTCTTTGTCCTCCACTCCACCCCACAGTCACACACCCGTATCTTCACAAAATCCCCCATCACTTTCTTACTTTTGTCGCCTCTCCTCCCTCTCCCATCAATGTCACTTTCTTTCAAAAAAAACAACAACATTATAGTAATTAATTACACACCTCATCAATCATGGGAAGAAATTCACTTGCAGGTTGGAAGATAACATCTTTATTTCCTTAAAATAAAATAAAAACTAAAAGATTAGAAATGAAAACAAAAGAGTTGTGATTATTTTTCTTTCTGGTTTTTTGTTCAAAAAGCTTACCACTTTCTTGTATTTTGACCCTTTTGTTGGCCCTTTAATGTCCATTCCATAGCTTCTAGCATAGTACAACTCTGCTAAACGTACAAATTTATACACCTAAAAATAAACACGATACAAACAAAATATATTAGTGCAAATTCAACTCTAAAAAATTATTCAACTACTAAACTTGATTGGTGTAAAAAGGAACCAACACTTTAAAATAATGTACCTTGTCTCTACATCTTCCACTCACAATAGGAGTAGGAAAATATCCACCACCTCTTCTTCCTCACCTATTCTTGCTCAAATACACAAGACCAACTTTCAAAAACTGTATATATGATAACAATAGACCTAACGCCCAGGGCATTTTCGTCTTTACACCCCGCGTTAGGGACAGAACGCGATTATACCTACCGGCCGACCAACCTCGAGGCTATCGCCCTTCATCAAGCGATCAGCGCTGGGATGGTCGACATCAACGGGAGGGGTCCCACGAGGTCACTTTGTCATGACCAGGCGTTATCCCATCCCAGGCTGAGCGCACCGTTCCTTGAGGAAGGTAGGTGTTACCTTACCTAGGTAACGCCTACCCCCATATATATCTAACGCAATGATAGCACACCGTTGACGGGGAATGTCAACCCCCTGACAGACCCGTTAGGGCCCTTTATGGCCGAGCCCCCTAGAAAATACCCCACTTTTCGCCTATAAATACCCCCATAATCAAGGAAGAAGGTAAGCCTAAGATCGCTGGCAAAAGCTCTGCTACTTTGACCACTCGTACTAACTTAAGCATCGGAGTGTTTAAGCCGGGACCCCCTCCCGGTGCCCTGCAGGTACACCGGACAACCGCGGGCGTGGAATCCAAGGAGCCATTCTCCCCTTCTACCCTTCGCCAACAGTCTGAATCTTATCAAATTGGTGCTTTCATTGAGAGCTTTGGTTCTATTAAGTGAGCATCCTTAATAACCAAGCTCTATTCTTTCCGAAGACAGAAGGATTATGGCTTCTGACTCAGATCCCGCGCTGTCCCAGTCTTCTAGCCTTCCATTTTCTACTCGTAGGCGACTTTTCCCTTTCGCCACTTCTTATCCTTCTACCACAGTACAAGAAATTCCCCCAGGAATGTCGGATCTCTCCTTTGAACAAACAACGGGAACATTTGTGTCCCAGGCGTATACTC
This sequence comes from Viola odorata, assembly GCA_963691705.1. NCBI lineage: Eukaryota > Viridiplantae > Streptophyta > Magnoliopsida > Malpighiales > Violaceae > Viola > Viola odorata. Next base: position 31,763,996 of record OY829543.1, on the reverse strand, counting down.
TTTTATCCCAGATAGCGGGACCCAGTCATTCTACTCCCCATTCAAGGGGACCCGCGGCAGACAGTGCGAGTAATCCCTTTATGAATTCAATATCATCTCTTCAAGCTCAGCTAAACCAGCTGACAGAGTTAGCCGCTGGATTCACGCCTCACGTTTCAGGACCGAACGTGCCTTCTCAAGTAGTTTTTACTCCGCCTATCGTCACCGATCGGCCACTGTCGCCTCGGCACTCTAGGGGTATCCTGTTAACTTTACCTTCAGCATCAGTTCCTGTCGGCCCCATGCAACTTGCGTATAGGTACGTTGAACCTTTCGCGCAGTATGCGAGGGATATTCCCATTTCTGAAGGGGAGCGTTGGCATGACGAATATAGAGATCGTTGGAACGACAGGCGAGACAAGGCGTTTAGGGACCCATCTCCCAGGCACAGTGAAAGGTCGAGTAGCAGGAGGCAACGAACCCGTACTCCTAGGAGTCGCAGCCGATCTCCTAGGCGACATCATGAGCATGACTTTCGAGCCCAGAGGCACCCTGACGAAGTTCCTCCTCCTCACCGACCTCGTGGAATCCCTGACGATAATGTCGGTCACCCGTTCAGTTATCGCATAAGACATCATAGAGTCAACCGACACGTGAAGCTTCCCACAGAATCGTATGATGGCACGAAAGACCCAATCTCACACCTCAACAAGGTGAAAGATTTTGTACAATTTCAAACCCACAGTGACGCCGCGTTATGTCAGATTTTTGTCATGACGCTATCAGGTGTAGCGCGTCTCTGGTTTGAAGGGCTTCTGGCAGGGTCTATCGATAGTTTCTCTCAGCTGGAAGCCAAGTTTCGGAGCCGGTTTAGCACAGCTGTCCCCATCAGAAAGTCCGCTGCAGCATTATTCGACATCCACCAAAAATCGCAGGAGCCCTTGAGGGACTTCTTGAGTCGCTTTGATCTTGAGATGTCGCTAAGGCCAGGAGTCACCATCGATTTTGCTGTGGAAGCCCTAAAGCGCAACTGTTGTTATGGGAAGTTACGAGATACATTGATGGTGGATCCACCGCTGACGTTAGATGCGCTAAGGCTGAAAGCACACAATTACGCAAGGATGGAAGAAGAGGAAAATAGAGAACAAATTCAGAACATGCCTCAAAATCCGCATCTGGCTCCTAACGCCTAAGCTAACGGAGCTCCTGATACGCGCCCAAGTGATGACTACAGCCAACGGAAAGATCACATCCCCAGAACCTTGAATCGGTAACGAGGTAATTTCTCGAAAGGGAGATCTAGAAATTCCCCTACCAGAAGACAACGGAAAGAAGCCAGGAACAATCTGGGGAGCAGAACGACTGACAGCAGGCAAGCACCTTCTCACGCCACAGGAGCTAACGCCATCCCTATAGGGGGGTAGGGAAACACTTGCAGTCGGCGAGGACGATGTCCCTATAATTCACATCATAGCTGGAGGCACTCCGTATTTAGACGAACCCGCGCCGTTGGTACCCGCGGTAGGTGAGAAACGTAAAAGAGAAAGCACGTTTTTGAGAACTGAAGCGATAAGCGCGTTGGACCGAATGGTGTTATCGTTCTCAGAAGAGGATGAGAAAGGCGTCGTTTACCTACACAATGATGCATTGGTAGTCACACCCGTTATCGGCAGCCACGGAGTCAGGAGAACCCTTGTCGATAATGGGAGTGCAGTAAACCTATTCTCGCTAGAGGCATACAATCTAATGAAGCGTCCTGATGATGAGCTAACGCCTTGTAAAAACCTATAATTTGGGTAGATGGGGTCCCAATTCCAGTAACCGGAGTTACATCGCTACCAGTGTATTTTAGGGAGGATGCGCCCAAACGGTCAGAGGAATTATTATTCTTGGTTGTAGACCTGACTTTGCCCTACAACGCCATACTTGGGCGACCATTCCTCAACCGCTTTGGGGCCGCAATATCACAAAAATATCTAAGGTTGAAATATCCTTCATGGGACGGAGTAGTCTCCGTCAAAGGAGACCAGAAGCTAGCTGTCAAATGTTACTTGCTCATGACTCAGAAGAGTTGCGACCGTTACGTGTGCGTAGTGGATGACCCCTTTGAAGATAAAGAGGAAAAGTGCACTCAGCCGGTATATAAAATGGTGTCAGTTCCTATCGGGGGGACGAATAAGCGAACCTCCTGGTTAGTGAAAAGCTAAGCTCGGAAGAGAACGCGCAGTTAGCTCGACTACTAAGAGAATGCAAAGAGGAATTCGCGTGGAAACCTGCGGATATGCCTGGACTCTCGCGAGAAGTTACGGAACACCGGCTAAATGTTAACCCTAATGCTAAGCCTGTTCAGCAAAAGCGGCGCGCTTTCTCCCCAGAAAAGATAGTAGCCATCGAGAAAGAAATATCGAAGCTCATGGACACTGGGTTCATTCGAGAAGTCCAGTATCCCACATGGCTGGCTAACCCTGTCTTAGTCCTAAAACCCAACGGAGATTGGCGCATGTGTATCGATTTCACTGACTTGAATGACGCCTGCCCCAAAGATTGCTATCCTCTTCCTCGAATCGATCAGTTGGTCGATCAGACTGCTAGGTACGCCTACCTAAGCTCGTTAGATGCCAACTCCGGATATCACCAAATTCCCATGGCCATGGAAGATGAAGAAAAGACCGCCTTCATCACCCCAAAGGCCACTTATTGCTATACAGCGATGCCGTTTGGATTGAAAAATGCTGGGACAACATTCCAGCGCATGGCAAACAAAGTTTTTTAGGAGCAAATTGGGAAAAACGTGGAAGCTTACGTGGACGACATATTGGTCAAAAGTCGAAGCTTCAAGGACCACTTAGTCTACTTAGAGGAAGTTTTTGGCGTAATGAGAGAACACAAAATGAAATTGAATCCGCGTAAATGTATGTTTGCTTTCTAAACGGGCAACTTCTTAGGCAACGTGGTCAGTCAGAAAGGCATCCAGCCTAATCCTTCGAAGGTGAAGGCCATTCAGGACATGATATCTCCTTGAATCGTCAAAGAGGTACAGAAGCTCACAGGACGCATCATTGCGTTAGGACGGTTTATTTCCAAATAAGGCGAGAGATGTTTACCTTTTTTTAAGGTCATTCGTAACAAAGCCCCTTTTGGATGGACAAAAGAATGTGAAAAAGCGTTTGCCGACCTAAAAGCCTATCTCTCATCTGACCTAGTGCTAACGAGACTCGAACCGGGTGACGCTCTATACCTGTATCTGGGTGTTGCTGATGAGGTGGTCAGTGTTGTCCTCGTACGAAGTGATAGGCATATTCACCGTCCAGTATTCTTTGTTAGCCACGTGCTGAAAGACGCCGAGTTACGGTACAACCACATTGAGAAAGTGGCATTTGCCCTAGTGCAGGCAACACGGAAGATGGATCGGTACTTCCAAGCTCACCTTGTTGTAGTACTCACTAATCAACCATTAAAGAAAATTTTCAGGAAACCCGAGTCTTCAGGAAGAATGTTGATTTGGGCAATCGAACTCGAACAATATGGGTTGCAATACAAGGCCAGACCGTCCATTAAAGCCCAAGCGTTAGCAGACTTCATAGCAGAATGCACATTTACACAAGAAACACCGATGGACCCACCGGAAAGGGAGGTAGAAGACTCAGACCTCCCGTCTCCAGACACATACACTGACCCGTGGATCATCCATGTAGACGGAGCCAAAAACCAAGAGTTAGCTGGCGCAGGAATTTTCATGACTGGACCAAATGACATGCAGATACGGTACGCCATTAGAATTCTGCAACCACTGTCCAATAACGCGGCTGAGTACGAAGCGTTGCTAGCAGGACTCAGGGTAGGTAACAGTTTTTTTATCGAAGCCGCACACACCACAGGGATGGCGCGCGATCTACGACTGCAGATACGCGGGGATTCTAAACTGATAATAGATCAAGTCTTGGGAAACTCCCAAGCCAGAGAACCTATCATGATCCAATATCTCACAAAAGTGAAGCGTGAGCTGACGGAACTGCAGAAAAAAGGCACACAAGTCAGCTTTGAGCATATTCCCCAAGAAGATAATGTTGAGGCTGACAATCTTGCTAAAATGGCAGCCAACCCGGAAGCCTCCATACCTAAAGATGTATACTGTAGGGAGATACCTATGTCTTCTTTTATGGAAGAACAACTGTCGCTTTACGTGGATGAAGTGGAGAATGACTGGAGAATTCCCATAATAAAATACCTGAAACACGATGAGTTACCGACGGATAGCATTGGAAAGAGGAAAGTTTTGAAATAAGTGTTACGGTGCACATACTATAATGGGGAGCTGATTCAGAGATGCTTCTTTCACCCAGCCGCAAAGTGAATAACGGAGTAGGAAGGCCTCCACACCTTTCGAGAAATCCATGAAGGAATATGCGGTATGCATGGGGAGACTCTCTTGAAAACCCTACATTACCAAAGAAAAATGGCACAATATCATAACAGGCAAGTCAGAGAACGACTGCTCAAAATGGGAGATTTAGTGTTTAGGGACAAACGAGCGGCAGGACAACGCATGGGGAAGCTCAGCCCAAACTGGGATAGACCGTATCGCGTCACCCGTGTTGTCGGGAAGGGAGCGTACCATTTGGAAACACCCGACGGTACTCCCTTACAAAACTCTTGGAATATAGCTCGTTTGAAGTTATATCATGCTAGAAATTGATCTCTTTCAGTTGATAATGTTAACGTTGCTCTAACGAATGAATCAAAGCATTCCTTGTGCATTTCGTGACTGGTAACATGCAGATAACGAAGAATGCCAAGAATGAAAATCCTATCCTTGTGATGGCTGGTCCTGATCAGACAGCTCACTAAGACGAGGCACGCCCTGGCATAAATTTAGCGTTGGGAGTGAAAATCCTATCCTTGTGGCAACCGTGCTAACACAGATGGCCCATTAAGACGAGGCACGCCCCAACGCCCTCAGGAGTGAAAATCCTATCCTTGTGGCAACCGTGCTAACAAAGGTGGCCCACTAAGACGAGGCACGCCTCGACATCCTTGGGAGTGAAAATCCTATCCTTGTGGTAGTCGTGCTCACACAGACGGACCATTAAGACGAGGCATGCCCCAAGGAGATAGTAACTCCGTCCTGGAAGTGAAAATCCTATCCTTGTGGCAACCGTGCTCACATAGACGGACCACTAAGACGAGGCACGCCCCAGAGACGCGAGGTTTCAATGCTTGGGAGTGAAAATTCTATCCTTGTGATGACCTGTCCTGATCAGACGGCTCACTAAGACGACGCACGCCCCAAGCCGACCGTTGACGTTTGAAATAAAGAGAGATATCCCAGCTAGTAACCGAGCGGTTGATACCCGGTGAAGTTGAGCTGGAGAGATGTCTCTATCGCAACAATAGCATCATGGCAAAGCCAGGCCTAGCAAGGCTAAGTGATCCCCCTAGCAACAAAGGGCGGCATCAATCTGTATACAACGCGAGCAGAGATGATGCTAATTTATCCTCTGAGAAATCACCAAAGAAATGATGATAGGGCAACGTTGGCCATAAGACATGTGGAAATAGTTTCCCGATTCTCAACAGAGAAAGGCGCAAAGAAAGATACCAAGGAGGAGACCATCTCAAAAGCCAAGTTATTGTGGCTACTAGAGAAATACTGTGTCCCTAGAGACAGAAAGGCCTTAATAACGACCTCGAACCTTTGTTCTTTGGTTTAGAGCACATGTGCCTGAGATTTTATCACTATATAGTTACTTAACTATATATAGTTAAGCAACTATAAAGTTACTTAACTCAATACTTATATAGTTACTTAACTCAATACTTATATAGTTATACTTAGATAAATTGTTAACATAGATGAAAATGCAAGCAGCTCGAGACTCAGCTTTCTAGAAAGTAATAGAAGAAATCAAATTGCTATCATGTATAACTACTTTGAGCTTGGTGTTGTGGGAGTAGAAGCATGGTGTTGCTACCCAAATTTTGACTTACGTCACAACTGTTTTTCGTATTCTATTGCTTGTCATGTTTAAAAGCCCGTTTACATCGAATTTTTGTTGATCTTTGGACTTAAGCTGTTTTGTTTAATATTCCGTGTCATTTCGAGTCTTTTTAGTTTTTCGTATTTTTAACTGTCTTTTCGCGAACTTCTATCGTTCCCGAGTAAGTTTCTTCGGACCATAGATCGAGCGCGTTATTTTTTTAGTTGATAATTACCTACTATTTTTCCCTTTCACGCCATCTCGTTTGGTTTCGTTCAATTTTTGTCATAAGGGCATTTATTTTGTGTCTGAACTTTTAACATTTCCAAAAGAGAAAATAAATACGTTAAACCAAACTATGGATTTATTCACTTTGTGCTAGTTATCTTGTCTTATTTTTCTGCATGCTTTGTTCCCCTCGGTTCAGATTTATTTTAATTTTCGTGCAATTTCGCTCGTACCAAAATATCCCATTCGTACCAAAAAAACATAGGATTTACTCCACATTAATGCCATTTAATTCACCCTCATCCTCCAACTCACTACTGACTCACCTTTGATCATCACAAACAACCCATCCGGTCATCCTTGGCCACACACAACCCCTAGCTAGCTCCCTACCCCGGCCCAGCTTCATCATCACCGGCCTCGTCACCCTCTTCCCACACCTACGACCATTTGCAGCCACAAGCCCAAACCGACTCCAATTTTTGCCTATAAATAGAGACCTTCAAGCAACAAGAGAAGGGGGGAGGCAATTTCATGCTTTAGTCCCTCCTTTTATTTCATGCTCTCCCTCTGCTTTGCTTTCAACTTATTGCCTTTCAATTATCTAAATTGCCTCTGTTTCAATTTAAATTAATTGCTTCGGTTTTAGTTAAATCAATTGTTGCTTTCAATTAAATCAACTATTACTATTTCCAATTAATTTCGCTGATTCAATTCGTCCAATTACCTACTATTTTGATTTAATTTAAAAGCTTTGTTTTATTAATTTGCCTCCATTTCATTTAATTGCTGGCCTTAGTGAAATTAATTATTGTTGTTTCAATTCAATTAATTTCTTTCTTGTTGATTTAATTGCTGCTGCTTTTGATTAAATTGATTTGCTTGATTTGGAGTTACTGGCTGTTTGGTTTGGAATTGTTGAGTTGCAGGTTGGCTGGAGGAAGAAGAAGAACAGTAGAGAGAGGGAAAGGTGATGGGCTGAGGCGAGCTGTTTTAATTTAAAGGGAAGGTGGGTTGCTGGCCTTCGGCCCAAGCGGAGGAAGGAAAGAAGGAGTGGGCTGCCTTGGCTTGGCCCAGGCGAAGGAAAGGATGTTGGGCCGTGCCTGGCCTAGCGTGAGGAAAGGAAAGAAGGAGTGGGTTGCGCCATGCGCAAGCCTAGCTGGAGAGAAGAGAGGGCCAGCCAGCGCACAAACGGGCTAGGCTGGTCTGTTTTGAGCCCAACTGCTAGGCATAGTTTTTTGGCCCACCATAAGTTTCGTATCCTTTGCTCGTTTGTAATATTTAATTAATTAATTTAATTAATTTTAATTATTAATTAATCATGTGTATTTAATTATCAAATAATTAATTTGCTTGCTTTTAATTAACTAATTAATTGCTTTAATTATTTTACTTGTTAAATCATTTTATTTAATTGCTTGATGTTTGTTTTACTCGTACTAATGATCTCATTTTGTAGGTAATCTTTAAGTCTTCGCTCGCAAGTACACCCTTCTAGTCTCTTTTATTTATTCAATATTTTCCGCAAATATTATGCTATTTAAATTTTTTAGAATTGTTAGAAAATAAAATCAACGCACATGTATACGCATTTAAATCACTCACTTTTTATGCCATGAAATTAATTGTTATGCATTGATACATGAGCATGGTGGCACGGTGTACTTTCATTCATTAAATTGGTATTGTGTTAGTTTATCCATGATAGAATCACATAGTAATTAATTAATCATGCATGGCTCAATGATAAAAAGGGGGGAACGTCCGCTCTAGCAAAGAGAAAATTGATAAACTCGTCCATAGGTCCCAATAGGAAATAACAATGTCCCGACGAAAATGCTAAGATGTAACGTCACCTTTGAGGGCTAAACTTACGTGCTAAAAAAATGTTTTTAAATACCTTTTTACCGGTAACCTTTTAAGGATGTGACTCGGGTGCCTAACACCTTCCTAAGTCCATAATAACGACCTCGAACCTTTGTTCTTTGGTTTAGAGAACATGTGCCTTAGTTTTTTTATTTTTTATGCCATGACGATTAGGTTCCCTAAACCTTAGAAAATAGGGTGGCGACTTCATTTTTTGTATGATGTGAGACGAGTCCTATTTTGTCTCACATTTTGTCTCGTACCGTTTCACCCTAAAAATAGAAAAGGGGGTGCGATACATGGCAATGAGATTAATCAATGGTGGGAGCAGAAATCTAACATCTACCTTCATTGTAATTTAACTTTGAAAAATTCTCTTTGAAATTTGGATGCACAAATTGAAGAGGTAAGAAAGAGGTGGTGGGTATATATTGATAACATTCAGACTGTTGGCGAAGGGTAGAAGGGGAGAATGACTCCTTGGATTCTACGCCCGCGGTTGTCCGGTGTACCTGCAGGGCGCCGGGAGGGGGTCTCGGCATAAATACTCCGATGCTTAAGTTAGTATGAGTGGTCAAAGTAGCAGAGCTTTTGCCAGCGATCTTAGGCTTACCTTCTTCCTTGATTATGGGGGTATTTATAGGCGGAAAACGGGGTGTTTTCTGGGGGGCTCGGCCATAAAGGGCGCTAACGGGCCTATAAGGGGGTTGACATTCCCCGTCAACGGTGTGCTATCGTTGCGTTAGATATATATGGGGGTAGGCGTTACCTAGGCAAGGTAATGCCTACCTTCCTCAAGGAACGGTGCGCTCAGCCTGGGACGGGATAACGCCTGGTCATGATAAAGTGACCTCGTGGGACCCCCTGTTGATGTCGACCATCCCAGCGCTAATCACTTGATGAAGGGCGATAGCCTCGAGGTTGGCCGTCCGGTAGGTATAACCGCATTCTGTCCCTAACGCGGGGTGTAAAGACGAAAATGCCCTGGGCGTTAGGTCTATTGTTATCATAAACCCAACCAAAAATGAGCCCGAGTGTTCACTAAGGGCTACCGCTTCATCTTCAGCCTCGATGTCGTTCCTGACGGTCTTTGAGATAACGAGGTGGTTTCTTTTCCGAGGGACTCTTTTTCTCAATCAGTTACTTCTTTGAACCTATAAATTAGATCTTCCACCACATCAATTTTTCACATCTTTTCGCACTTCTCTCAGCACCTTTATAATGGACAATCTTACTAAGAACTTCTTGATCTCCAAATCTCATACTCTGAGGAATCTTAATGATGGTGACGTCAGCTTTCTGGAGAACATGCTGACCAAGGTCTCTGAGGATATTCTGAAGCTTCAGGGGATGATAACTCCTCTGCGGTCCAGGCTGGGTGCGGTTTCTCTGGAGTATTTTAACCCTCTAGAGAATGTCAAAGTTGGCTGCTGTTGTCTCCCGCATCGAGGTGGTGATCACCATGCTGCGGTAGAGGAAGGACATACTGGGGTGCTGCTTGAAGGGCATGAGGATTTCTTCCTCTGAGTTGACCTCCGTGACTGATGCCCTGAGAGAGATCCTTACCCTGCTGGAGGACGACAATGCTGGGTCTCATGCCTGACTGCTGACCACCGTCCCTTTGTTCTTATATTTTCTGTGTACGCGCCTAGGTGCTTAGGCCGCTAAGGCTATGAATGAATAAAATGTTATTTTAGTTTATTTCGCCATCTTCCATTTTCCATGTCTTGCTGCTTGTTGTGCCAGTTGGGAGCGGCTGCTGTAAGCCCAACCGAAAATGAGTCTTTCTTGGGATGTAGTGTTATAGTGGTCGTATTCTGGAAATCAGCCATAAATGCTTTGCTCAACCGTTCTCGGCGCCGCCTTTCTAGTGGTAGGTGGTTGGGCGGTTTTTTGGTGCCTTTCGATTGGTGCGTTTTTCGAGTAGGCGTGCCTATACCGGATCGGATTCTGCAATTATGGTTGCTCTTTTTCAGGCGCATTAATTGCTTCCTAGGGGCACGCGAAGAGATCAGAGTATCTCTTCGCTGCGACTTATTTAAAGAAGTTTCTTTCCTTTTCCCTGTTCATCTTCTTCTTCCTATTTCTCTACCCCGATTGTTTGTGAATCAATGGCGGATTCCTATTTTCTTGATACTACGGCGCGTGACTCCCTGTCGACTCCTCCAACTTCACCGGATTCGGATCATCCTCCTCCGTTGCTCCCATGGAGGCCGCCAGTCTGCCGGAAGGCCGCAAAAGGCTGAGGAAGAAGACCTCCCAGGCGTCTAACACGTCTTTTGACTCTCCTACCCCTTTTGTTCGAAAGAGCAACAAGCGATTTTTTCCTTGCGACCGTTCACCGAAGGAGGTTCTTTCTGGCGGTGTCGGTGTTGAAACGGCGGCATCAGCCATTGAGGAGAAGTCAGGCTCGTCAAGGCTAGACTAGGAGAAGAGAGTGGATGAGCCCTTCCTCCCTACCAACGGGGGGCTACCGCTCTCGGATGATGATGAAGTTTATTATTATGATATGTACTAGCCTGATGAAGATTAGGGCTCAAGCGTTAGGTGCGTTGTAGATGCCGTATGGCTTCTGATGAATAAAATGATATCTCCTATTTTCCTTCTTTTGCCGCTGTCTTTTCGTCAGCATTTTAATTTTGTTGATAGCTAACGCGAAAGGTTAGCTTTGTCGCGGCAACCGCCCCATGACCATTTGACTTGGTCAAAATTAACCGCTACTTGGGAAGTTATGGTGAATAACTTAAATCCTTTAATGTAACTCCACGTGCCTGATTTTCTTTACACGTGTCTTGGCTCGATTGGCAGTTCAATTAATGCGGTGGCATTTGGCCCTTTAAGAAGGGACCATTTTCTCTTTCCAACCCTTTTTGCTCTTGTTTCGCAATAAAAGCACGCGCTAACGCTGCGGTTAGTTAACCGCATAAGGTATGATGATTACATCATTGTGATTTCAGTAATGACATTTGCTAACTATATTGTAGCAGTAACATCGCAAAGCAAAACTGGCAAAGAAATTCCAGACAAAAAGCAACGTTCTAAGGGAAAACCGATATTGTAAATATTACAAAACGTCCCACAAGGATGGACAGAGACATGTTAATGTCAAAAATCAAAAAAGTAAAGCATAGTGCCTATGAAGCAGCTGACGCATTATCACCACCCTGCCCAACAGCTCGACCCCTATGGAAATCATCATCAGTTATGAGCGAGGACCTTCTATCAAAATAGACACCAAGCTCTTTGACTCGAAGAGTGTCTATCCCATGAATCTCCATAAAACCATCTGATACGATCATGACCCCCTCCTTCATATACCAACGGCACTTCTCAGCAGAAAGAGTAACCTCAGCGGATAGCTCAGTGTTCCTACGCCTCTCCACCTCTAGCTGGGCCTCTTCCTCAAAGAGCCGTATGGTCAAAACGGCGCCCTTCTCTTTTTCTTTCTCCAGGGCATGCCTAGCGACCTCCGCCTCTTGCTTAGCAACCTTAGCTTCTCGCTTAGCGTTCTCTGCCTCCTGTCGGGCAGCAGTCACAACATCAAGCAGCCCCTGACGCTCATTCGTCAGCCTGTCTATCTCCCTCTGCTCATCTGCCTCTACCCTAGCATCACCCTCATCCAAGTAATGGAGATGGCAGAAGGAAGAAAATATCTGAGAGTAAAGGAAATTTATACGTTCCTGACGGCTTCTAGCCAGAAACGCATCTCTCTCCCTGTGATGCGACATCATTTGAGCCATCAGCTAAGATGTAGACACAAAGGCAGCATCATCGCCATCGATCTCTAAAACCTGAAAGGTTTCTTCTCTAAAACCCCTCAAGTTAACCTGATGAGTGGCAAGACTGGGAGGAATGTAAGAGTTGACGCCAATCATCAAAGCAGAAGTAGCATTGCCCCTCTCGGCAGGAGGTGGAGGCATAGGAACGAAAGACAGGGTAGGAGGAGAAGGAGGTTGGTTAGCAGAGCCTCCCATGGTAAAAGATCCACCCCCAGCAAGCACCAAAAAGTCAGGACCCAACATATCTGGTTGAAAGCCCACAGCGGTAGATGAAGAGTGAAGTGGAGAATCAACAAAGGTGTGAAAATCCCCACTAGGGTTAGCATCTTGAGATTGCTTGGGAGGTGCACCACCTTCCGTAGAAGTTGTCAGAGGAGGGTTAATGCCAGACGATGATGGGCTATTCTGAAGACTATGACGAGCCCTTTTCTGACTGTTTGCGAGGTCATTGGCAAATGACATGTCTTCGTCAGGAAGAGAATGGGCAGACATAGTGACAATTTCCTAGAAGAAACAAAGCACGATAAGAAAACCGTAAAGAGCAAAAGAAAGCGGTAGGGGTAATGGATAAAAATACCTGAGCAGGTGGGGAGATCAAGGGATCCCTTGAGGAATGGTGCCGATAGTCACTTCCGAAGAAGCGGTAGCTTGGGAGGGAGCGGGATGAATATCACTCACTTTCCTGCTTCCTTTCTTCTTTGCGACACGAGGTCGCGAAGAGGATGCTTGAGCAGTATCAACGGTGACAGCAACCCCTTGAGAAGGTGGTGTGACCAAAGTAACAGCGGTAGATCCTCCCTCAGCAATAGCTCCCCCTTCAGCGACAGCAGCAGCAGTGACAGCCTGCTCTCTTCTTTTCTGCTCTCTTTTCTTCTTCCTTCGGATATATTCAGGCTCCCAACCAGGCGAAACCGCTGCGTATTTATGGAAAGATGTCAGCGTTAGTACTACCCAGCAACGCAAAGAAAGAAGAATAAACACTCACCCATTTTTTATTTCTCAACATCCTCCCCGTTAGCCACTTTGCGGGTGTCAACACTAAAGTTCAGTTGGAGTAACGTTTACAACCAACCAGCCTCCGATTCGGAAAGCGGTTTCCTGCTACCCCAAGCCCCATCTTTAATCTCCTGATTAAAGTCGGTCCTCCACAAGGGTTCCGGCAGGTCAACAATAAAGAATCCTTCTTTCCACCCAGGAATGGAAGACTCCAGACCCATGAGTTTCCAAGTGAATGGCTTAAGTGACTCATCGTCATAACGGGGCGATATCGATATCATCCCTTTACGAGAATACAACTGAAAAATATTGTGAAATAACGCTGACGTAAGAGACTCAATCTTCTTGAACCGGCACAGTGACGTGAAAGCACTAACAACGCAAACTGCGTTAGGGCTCAGTTGGGCCAGATTCAAGTCATAATCGGCCAACAACAGTTTTATAAAGGAATCAAGGGGAAGCTGGAACCCATGATCGAACAATTTGGCATATAACACCCTACTATTATCAGGCATTTCACTATTAAGGCGGAGCGGATCAGAAGCAACCTTAGTGGTGTAGCCTCCAGGGAGTTGAACGTTGAGCGCAGCTAATCTGCGACGAACTAAGGACAAGCTATAGAGAGAAGTAGGGGTATTATCAATCTTCTCTTCCCCAACAGATTTTTTAGAATCTTCTTCCTCAACAACGAATTTTTTAGAGCGAGTCTTCGCCATAAATAATAAAAAGAAGGGAGCAAAAGAAAGAAATGATGTGTGTACCTTCGTAAAAGAAACACCAGGGATCCCAGGACGAAGAAGAAGAAGAGGCGAGTTATTTTCCAAAAAATTGCGATGAGTCAGGAAGGAGATAAAAAAGAAAAGAGGAGGTGAGGAAAACATTATATATAACCCTAAATGGGTCAAAAGACGCGACCAGTGTTCAACTGACATGTGGCAAAATAGCGTGTGGAAAGGACATGACACGCGCGAAAGACGTAACTTTTGAAAAAAATGGGAAGACATTTCAGTCCTCGCTACTCCCTAGAAGACGCCTGTTCAAACGTCTCACCATGAGAAAGACACGTGTCTTCATCATTGCTTTTCGATCGCATTAATTAAGGGACTCGCAGCATTTAATACTCTGAAAAGTAGCGCCAGCCCGGACTCGTGGTCTTAAGAAATGACGCGTCAGGAGAAAGACGCTAACAAAGTATAAGCGGCATTAATAATACACTAAAACCCAATGCTTAAGAAAGAAGCGACAAGGGCCTGGCAGCGTCAGGATTATTACAAAGAAAGCAAATGCCAGATGACTTTATGGTGCGATAGCTTGAAGAATAAAGGAAATTCACATAGGAATGAAGTAGCAGTCAAGGAGGAGATCTAGGAATCCTTCACGGCACTCGAGTCACCCGGTAGGGGAGTTCGTCGCACAACGCCATCACTAGGCCTTTCTCCCTCTATGGCAGATGAGTCGTCTCTATTTCCATCAACTTTATCCATTATGGCAGAAACATAATCGGCAATATTCGCCGGATCAAAGGAATCACTTTCGTAATAGGTTGCGAACCCAGAAGTAAAGACCTCCAAGACCTTCTTTTTCCACCATTTCATCTTCAGTGGAACCCTAGCTAACTCCTCATTTTGGGCCAACACCTCCTCGCGAAGAAGAAGGATTTTCTTCTTTTCCATCGCCAACTCTACTTCCAGAACATTGACCATTGCTTTTCCTTTAGACCTCTCCCTATTCAGCTCCTTTTGCGACTCGTCTTGAAGACGCGAGAGCAACCTCGATTGGTCTATCGCCCGGTCAAGTTGCACCTTTTGAGCGCACATCGTGCTAGAAAAATTTCACAGTTCGTTGTCGTAAGCCTCGACCAGATAGCCTAGATGGCGGAAGGCATCCAGAGAATCATTCATAACATGCCTATAGTGGGCCCTCGGAGAAAGTTGAAGAAACCTCTCTCTCTCTCTCTTTAGAGGAGCTCATAATTTGCCCTATCAAGGGTGCCGAGAATTCATCTCTAGAGAAGGGATTTGGCACCCCGGCAGCACGAAGACCGTCAACGCAAAACCCTGACAAATTCATACGGCAGCATGGAGCCCCTTTAGGGCCTTCAGGAGACAGATTGATCATGGGAGTCGGAGGACAGTCTCCAGTGCTCACTTCTAAAATAGAGGTAAAAAACAATCGCGAAAGAGCCTTGGGCAGTAGCTCAAAAGCCGGACTCGCGGAAGAAGTCGCCACCACATCTGGAATGTAGTGAGAAATCGGAGAATCAGGAGCGTTAGCTGGCGAAGGAGAATCTGCCACTAACGGGACTTTAGTAGCGGTAGGAAGGACGATTATCGGTGCTTCAGCGATTTTCACGGTTTGAGAAGTGCTTGCCACAGAAGAAACGTTAGGCATCATAGCATCTACTGCGGTGGCATTATCAGAAAAAACCCCGGTAGCCCGCTCGTTTATCTCTATCCTCAATATTTTTCGTTGAAGCGAGGTAGCATGGCAGAGGTCTGGTTTGATATCCATATCCTCGCTATCGCTGTCACCGCTGATGTCGCTCTTAATTATTCTAGTCGAGGGCCGACTTAGATTTATTCCCCCGCGCCGAAGCGGTAGCCAGTTATCAATAAAACGAGAAGCTCGAGTAGAGACTCCGCGCCCTCGCCCTCCCCTAATGAGTGTCTTAATCCGTCCCCTCTTAGGCGGAACAACTTGATGGCTGGAGCCCTCGGTAGGAGGAGAGGCCGGTATAGTCTGGAGTGGCACCACGTTCAAAGGAGCGTTAGCCCCTCCAGAGGACTGACCGTCTAGTAGGAAAAAGTTAATTTTGCTTGGTTTTACTTTTACTCTTTTCAATTAACTTATTGTATTTCTGTTACTAAAAAGATTTCATAACATTAATCTAAGATTTTATAGACTACTAGTAGGAAAGAGTTAATTTTCATTACCAGAAATATAACATGTATCTAATATTTTACAGACTACTAGTAGGAAAAAGTTAATTTTGCTTGGTTTTATTTTTACTCTTTTTTAATTAAGTTATTGTATTTTAGTAACTAAAAAGATTTTATAACATTAATCTAAGATTTTATAGACTACTAGTAGGAAAGAGTTAATTTTCATTACCCGAAATATA
Source organism: Viola odorata (assembly GCA_963691705.1). Classification (NCBI taxonomy): domain Eukaryota; kingdom Viridiplantae; phylum Streptophyta; class Magnoliopsida; order Malpighiales; family Violaceae; genus Viola; species Viola odorata. Next base: position 31,748,049 of record OY829543.1, on the reverse strand, counting down.
ACATTTATCTAAGATTTTATAACATTAATATAAGATTTTATAGACTACTAGTAGGAAAAAGTTAATATTTATTACTAGAAATATAACATTTATCTAAGATTTTATAGACTAGTAGTAGGAAAGAGTTAATTTTGCTTGGTTTTACTTTCACTCTTTTCAATTAAATTATTGTATTTTAGTTACTAAAAAGATTTTATAACATTAATCTAAGATTTTATAGACTATTAGTAGGAAAGAGTTAATTTTCATTACCAGAAATATAACATTTATCTAAGATTTTATAACATTAATATAAGATTTTATAGACTACTAGTAGGAAAAAGTTAATATTTATTACTAGAAATATAACATTTATCTAAGATTTTATAGACTAGTAGTAGGAAAGAGTTAATTTTGCTTGGTTTTACTTTCACTCTTTTCAATTAAATTATTGTATTTTATTTACTAAAAAGATTTTATAACATTAATCTAAGATTTTATAGACTATTAGTAGGAAAGAGTTAATTTTCAGTACCAGATATATAACATTTATCTAATATTTTATAGACTACTAGTAGAAAAAATTTAATTTTGCTTGGTTTTACTTTTACTCTTTTTAATTAACTTATTGTATTTTAGTAACTAAAAAGATTTTATAACATTAATCTAAGATTTTATAGACTACTAGTAGGAAAGAGTTAATTTTCATTACCAGAAATATAACATTTATCTAAGATTTTATAACATTAATATAAGATTTTATAGACTACTAGTAGAAAAAAGTTAATTTTTATTACCTGAAATATAACATTTATCTAAGATTTTATAGGCTACTAGTAGGAAAGAGTTAATTTTGCTTGGTTTTACTTTTACTCTTTTCAATTAACTTATTGTATTTTAGTTACTAAAAAGATTTTATAACGTTAATCTAAGATTTCATAGAATACTAGTAGGAAAGAGTTAATTTTCATTACCAGAAATATAACATTAATCTAAGATTTTATAGACTAGGAAAGAGTTAATTTTAGTTGGTAGCTTGGATATTGAGTTTGAGGAACGACTGACAGCAGTTAGAAGGTTATTTTCATGTTGTTTCTCATCTTTAGATTGCATGCCTGCTAAAAGCTTCTTATTATTCATCACTATTCCACTATCCACCCTACAACCTTACACTACCCTTATTCTAGGAAAAACAAAATTCCACCACTTTAGTTAAGGGATCTGACTACTCTGATGCCAAACCGATTCAAGTTAAAAGGTTTGATCACCATTGTTATTGAAGACCTCACTATAGTAAATAATTAAAAACTGCTCTGTCTAAAAAGAGCCGCTTAAAAATAGAAATAGGAAAACCCTAGCGTCGCTGTTTGGCTATCCCCTCCGGTCAGCCCACTGCTGTCGGAGCTACAAACACCAGTATGCCTCATGCATCTGGAGTGAAATCTCAACCCAAAACCTTTCTCTCAAACCAGAATCCAATCCAATCGCCTAGGGAGGATGATGCGGTTTCATCATTCTATATAGAAAAGCTACCGGAGCATGTAGACCAACACGGGCTACGCTACCTGGTATACCGCAGGTGGAAGTTCTCGGCGTTCGGCAGGGTGAGAGATATTTTTATATCTCGTCGCAGGAACGTGGCTGGTAAGCGCTTTGGCTTCATCAAACTGGACAATGTTGGACAGGTAGAAGCCATGGTTAATGCCCTAGATCACCAGTTCATAGGCCCGTCTGCACTGAGATGTCGGTTAGTGAAATCTAGAAGAGGAAAAGGGGGTCTGGTGAATAGGACGGTTAGGGCAGAACCGTCAAGGCACAAGCGGGTGAGACAAATAACCACTAAGGTTTCGTCGACCAACCAGAGCTGGAAAGAGGTGGTGTTGGGAGGAACTAAATGAGGAGAGGAATAACCACCTTCGGAAACAGAAGCTATAGAATTGGATATCCCGGAGGAAAATAAAGATTGGTTGAGTAGGAGTGCAGTAGGAGTACTGAAACGCATTGAGCACGTGCCAAAAATACAGGAGTTGGTGCTAGAGGCAGGGTGGATTTGTGAAACCCATTTCATGGGACGTGGTTTAATTCTTCTAGAGTTTGATAGGGATAGTGATTATGAGTAAGCGATGTCCCCCAATAATTCGGATTGTGAGGCTTTATTCTCGAAAATTGTCCCTTGGAATGAGATAGCCACAGATGGTAGTAGGTTTTGCTGGGTGCAGTGTGTGGGCATCCCTATCCAAGCATGGGGTTTTAAAACCTTTGAAGTGATAGGGGCAAAACTCGGGAATCTAGTCGTGGTAGATGAAAATACTTTGCGTCGTAAAAGGCTGGATGTGGGACGACTGTTGGTTTCTACCAAAAACCACTATATCGAGGAACAAATTAAAGTTAGGTTGAATGGGACGCTGAATATGGTATTCTGTAAAGAAGAACCCATTCAGGGGGTCATATCTAATCTAGACTGGATGATAGGAGTTGACCAAGGTGAAGAGGCTTGGGAATAAGGGGAATCGGACACAGAATCAGATAAAGAGTAGGGCAGAAAGTATGATCATTGGGAGGATGAAAATTCAGTGGGTAGTCCGGCTAAAGGCAATTTAAATTCAGCAGAAATGGAACAACCGGGCGACAGTAATGAGTTAGATATGAGGGGGGCCTTGCTGCCAAGTATCACTATAAGGCGAGCCAAGAAATTAGTGGGTGTGATAGGTAGTTTAGCAACGGCCTCTAGTCTCGGTCCAGGTACAAGTATTTTTTGTTCAACTGACGAAGACATAAGCAATAACAATAAGGCAATCGATGTTACTCTTCTTGAAGGTCGTGCCTGGGAGATTGGGAAACAACTGGCTATCACGTCACAGGCTAATGAAGATGCCATGAGAACCTTTGACAAGGAAAGATTTGAGGGAGAGGTGGAACGCTATGGACAGTAGATGGGTTGAGTGCGTGTGTTTTAGAAGTTTAAATGGTTAAGCTTTTTTCGTGGAATAGCAGGGGGCTGCTATCGAGTACTAAGAGACGGTTCATTAAGAAAATGATAATTAGAGAGGGGTTTGAAGTGGTTTTTTTGCAGGAATCGAAGAGGGAAATGGTTGACGATTTCCTTATCAATTCGATGTGGAATAATATGGACACGGGATGGGAGAGTGCTCCAGCAGTGGGGCGGTTGGGAGGATTGATATCCAGGTAGGACAAGCGTAAGGTGGAGGTTGTCAGGACCGTGGTAGGAGGTCGTTTTATTTGGCTGCAAGGGAGTATCATTGCAGATAATTTTCCTTGTGCAATGTTGAATGTATATGGCTACTTTGGAATGGCTCAGCGGGGCCAATTATGGCAGGAGCTTCAATCCATAATCGAAGGTTTTAACGTGCCTGTGTTGGTTGCAGGAGATTTTAATGAAGTTCTTCAGCCTACAGATCGGTTTCATGGAAACAGCTCTACTCGTTGCATGACAGACTTCAGGCAGTGGGTAGAGGGATGTCATTTGATGGAATTACCGTTAATAGGGAGGAAATTCACCTAGGCTACTCCATCAGTAGAAGTAAAATTGATAGGATCCTTGTCCACTCAGAATGACTCTTGCACTATCCGACTATCCAGCTCACAGCTATGGGCAGAAACGTTTCCGACCACACCCCTTTGTTGCTTCATCACGATCGGAAGGATTGGGGCTCTAAGTCTTTTCGCGACCTGGCTGCGTGGTGGGAGTTCAATGGGTTCAAAGATCAGGTTTGGTTATGGTGGATGGAAGCAGAACAAGTATTTCTAGGGGGAAATCAGGTAGTTAAAAAGATCTAGTGGCTTAAGGCAAAATTGCGGGTTTGGAACAAAGAGGTCTTCGGGAATATTGAGACAAAGATTAAGGAGTATCAAGAGATAGTGGACAGGATGGAAGCTGTAGCGGATGATAGGGAGTTGTCTGCTGCAAAGAAATCGGCTAAGGCAGCAACTGAAGCGGCCTTGTGGGAAAAACAGGGTCAGGCTTCTCGTTTATGGCAAAGGAAAGCTAGGATCGGATGGAACTCTCAGAGGGATCGTAATACGAAGTTCTTCCAACAGGTAGCTAAAGCCACTCAACGGAGAAACAATATCACGGAGATTTTAGCCAGGAGTGGTAGATTGAATGAACCTTCGGATATTAAGCAAAAGGCGGTCTCATATTATACGAAATTCTATCAGGCAGTGACTTGGGATAGACCAAGGATGATTGATTTGGGCTTCCGGCGATTAGGGGAGGATAAGGTGGCTATGCTTGACAGTGAAGTGACCCGTGCAGAGATTTGGGAGGTTGTCAAGAGTTGTGGCAGAGATAAATCTCCGGGTCCAGATGGTCTGTCAATGTTGTTTATTCAAAATGCTTGGGACTTTATTGGGGAAGACATCTGTAACTTAGTTAGTAGATTCTTCATCTCTAGGCGTTTCCCACGAGGTGCAAATACCTCCTTTCTAACACTGATCCCGAAGGTCTGGATGGCCAAGAGGTTCACTGAATTTAGGTCGATTAGCCTTGTCAGCAACTATTACAAGATCATATCCAAAGTCCTTGTAAAACGTCTGGGAAGGATTATTGATTCCGTGGTGAGTGATGTGCAACATGGTTTTATAAAGGGGCGTCAGACGTTGGACTGTGTTATGACTGCTAACGAGGTAATCCATTATCTCAAAACTAGTAGGAGGCAAGGGTATTTGTTTAAACTGAATTTTGAGAAAGCCTATGACTCGGTTGAGTGGACGTACCTAGATGATGTCCTTGGCTTCATGGGGTTTAGTGTGAAGTGGCATGGGTGGGTGCAGGAGTGCCTTTCGACGGTGAGGTTATCAGTTTTAAATAATGGATCGCCTTCTGCACAATTCGGAGTGGGGTGTGGATTGCATCAGGGGTGCTCAATGTCACCCTTCTTATTCAATATTGCAGCAGAAGGGCTTCACCTTTTATTTAAAAGAGCGAAAGACCAAGGTATGTTGAACGGAATAGGTAATACTATGACAGGATGGCGGGTTTCGCACTTGCTATTTGCGGATGATACTTTGATTTTTGTGAACAATGAGGAGCAGGAAATCCAATGTGTTAAGGGGATTCTCAGGTGGTTTGACGCTTTTTCGGGGCTGAAGGTCAACTACCATAAAAGTTCTCTAGTGGGTATCAATGTTAACAACCATGTTGGGGAGACAATTGCTCGGCGCGCAGGATGTAAGTATGAGACTCTCCCTTTTAAGTATTTGGGATCATTTGTGGGTCTTAACCCACAACGATTAGCTAGTTAGGATTTCCTTCTCAATTCTATGCGAAAGCGGCTTGCCACTTGGAAGGGGAGATTGTTATCGGTAGGTGGCAGGATAACTCTCATTTAATCGGTGTTAACTAGTATCCCAGTGTATAACATGTCAATCTATCTCATGCCGAAAGGAATTGTCCGTCAATGCGAAGGAATCATGCGGCGATTTTTATGGTGTGGGGGGGATTCTTCTACGGGGCTGCAGAAAGTTAAATGGGAGATAGTTACTCGATCGATGAAGGCAGGTGGCTTGGGGTTGGGGAGTTTACACGCGCGTAACATTGCCTTCCTTTTTAAATGGATATGGGGTGTCTTGAAGGGAGATCAGAAATTATGGGTGGATTTGGTTAAGAAGGAGTATCAACTCTCCGCAATGGGGGATTTTTGGCTGTTAGAGACTAAAAAGATGTCACCAATCTGGCGTGATATTATGAGCTCGTGTGGGAGAACATCCTCGATATTTGGCTTCTGGCAAGAGCAGGTTAGCATTTCTGTTGGGAGTGGTGCTGAAGTTAGATTCTGGTGGGACACTTGGGCGAGCAAGATGCCTCTGGCAATTAAATTCCCACGGTTGTACTCCTTATCTAGCAACCAGATGGGTTTGGTTCAGGATTTTGGCTCTTGGGAAGGAACGGCTTGGAGTTGGGTCTTGAATTGGCGTCGGGGCCTTTTTGAGTGGGAAGTTGATGCTCTAAATAATCTTATTGACAACATATCGTCACCTACTCATGCTTACTGTCCATCAGTTGTGAAATGGGAGCTCGACAAGACGGGAGAGTTCACAACCAGATCTTGGCGTGAGGGAGTTGAGAATTTGCGGGAGGGGGGGGGGGGGGGGGGGGGTTGTTAATGAGGATCTTTGGGCTTGCTGGAAGGTAAAAGTGCCTCATCGCATAAGTTTTTTCATGTGGCTGGTTATGCATGGGCGCCTCTCAACCCGTGATTATCTTCGTCGTTATGGCATCTTGCATCAAGAAGACTCTAACTGTCCTTTGTGCTTGGATTGCGAGGAGTCAGTCCACCACCTGCTGCTTCACTGTCCTTTTGCGGACAAGATATGGGAGCGGTTCTCGCTCTGGGCAGGCTGTCAATGGGTGGGTGAGACCAAGGACAGTGACGGAGTTGTGGGCTTCGTGGGCGTGTCTTCTAGACATCCAAAAGCAGTCGGTGAAAGAGATGTGGATGTCTCTTCTTGTCGCTATTCTGTGGTCGATATGGCTGCAAAGAAATTCGACTGTGTATAGGCAAGCTACCCCGTGTCATCAGCGTGTCTTCAATGCCATTTTTGGGCATTGGCAGAATTGGCTCCTCAGCATGGATACGCTTTTCCCTTACAAGGCTGATCAGATGATTCAGTCGGCTGCTTGGTTGCACAGGTGGGGTTAATTGCTTGTGTGGTTGCTGTGTGTATGTCGAGTGCTGTAGTGTGTAGCTTCTGTTTTTCTTGAGTTTCTGGTCTCTGCTGCGGCAATAGCCTTGCTTTGCTGCAGCCCCTTGTATATTCTATTCCTCTTTTCTGCAGTCATGTCTCATGGCTGTTAATAATATATTCTCTAACTTATTAAAAAAAATAGTAATTAATTACACACCTCATCAATCATGGGAAGAAATTCACTTGCAGAAGATAACATCTTTATTTCCTTAAAATAAAGTAAAAACAAAAAGATTAGAAATGAAAACAAAAGGGTTGTGATTATTTTTCTTTCTGTTTTTGTTCAAAAAGCTTACCACTTTCTTGTATTTCGACCCTTTCGCTGGCCCTTTAATGTCCATTCCATAGCTTCTAGCATAGTACAACTCTGCTAAACGTACAAATTTATACACCTAAAAATAAACACGATACAAACAAAATATATCAGCGCAAATTCAACTCTAAAAAATTATTCAACTACTAAACTTGATTGGTGGTAAAAGGAACCAACACTTTAAAATAATGTACCTTGCCTCTGCATCTTCCACTCACAATAGCAGTAGGAAAATATCCACCACCTCTTCTTCCTCACCTATTCTTGCTCAAATACAGAAGACCGGCTTTCAAAAACTGTATATATACGCATCACCTATTTCTTACCTCTTCAATTTGTGCATCCACATTTCAAAGAGAATTTTCCAAAGTTAAATTACAATAAAGGTAGATGTTAGATTTCTGCTCCCACCATTGATTAATCTCATTGCCATGCTTCTACTCCCACAACACCAAGCTCAAAGTAGTTATACATGTTAGCAATTTGATTTCTTCTATTACTTTCTAGAAAGCTGAGTCTCGAGCTGCTTGCATTTTTATCTATGTTAACTATTTATCTAAGTATAACTATATAAGTATTGAGTTAAGTAACTATATAATTAAGTAACTTTATGCAAGAATTGAATTCTCTCATTCCTTAATTTTTACTGAACTATATAAGTATTGAGTTAATTAACTTTATAGTTGCTTAACTATATATAGTTAAGTAACTATATAGTTATAGTTAAGTAACTATTAATCTAAGATTTCAGGAAAAAGTTAATTTTGCTTCATTTTACTTTTACTCTTTTCAATTAACTTATTGTATTTTAGTTTCTAAAAAGATTTTATAACATTAATCTAAGATTTTATAGACTACTAGTAGAAAAGAGTTAATTTTCATTACCAGAAGTATAACATTTATCTAATATTTTATAGACTACTAGTAGGAAAAAGTTAATATTACTTGGTTTTACTTTTACTCTTTTTAATTAACTTATTGTATTTTAGTCACTAAAAAGATTTTATAACATTAATCTAAGATTTTATAGACTACTAGTAGGAAAGAGTTAATTTTCATTACCAGAAATATAACATTTATCTAAGATTTTATAACATTAATATAAGATTTTATAGACTGCTAGTAGGAAAAAGTTAATTTTCATTACCAGAAATATAACATTTATCTAAGATTTTATAGACTACTAGTAGGAAAGAGTTAATTTTGCTTGGTTTTACTTTTACTATTTTCAAATAACTTATTCTATTTCTATTACTAAAAAGATTTTATAACATTAATCTAAGATTTTATAGACTACTAGTAGGAAAGAGTTAATTTTCATTACCAGAAATATAACATTTATCTAAGATTTTATAACATTAAAATAAGATTTTATAAACTACTAGTAGGAAAAAGTTATTTTTTATTACTATAAATATAACATTTATCTAAAATTTTATAGACTACTAGTAGGAAAGAGTTAATTTTGCTTGGTTTTACTTTTACTCTTTTCAATTACCTTATTGTATTTTAGTTACTAAAAAGATTTTATAACATTAATCTAAGATTTCATAGACTACTAGTAGAAAAGAGTTAATTTTCATTACGAGAAATATAACATTAATCTAAGATTTTATAGACTACTAGTAGGAAAGAGTTAATTTTACTTGGTATCTTGGATATTGAGTTTGAGGAACGACTGGCAGCAGTTAGAACGTTCTTTTCATGTTGTTTCTCATCTTTAGATTGCATGCCTGCTAAAAACTTCTTATTATTCATCACTATTCCACTGTCCACCCTACAACCTTACACTACCCCTTATTCTAGGAAAAACAAAATTCCACCACTTTAGTTAAGGGGTCTGACTACTCTGATGCCAAACCTGTTCAAGTTAAAAGGTTTGATCACCATAGTTATTGAAGACCTCACTATCGTAAAGAATTACACACCTCATCAATCATGGGAAGAAATTCATTTGCAGGTTGGAAGATAACATCTTTATTTCGTTAAAATAAAATAAAATAAAAAGATTAGAAATGAAAATAGAAGGGTTGTGATTATTTTTCTTTTTGTTTTTGTTCAAAAAGCTTACTACTTTCTTGTATTTCGACCCTTTTGCTGGCCCTTTAATGTCCATTCCATAGCTTCTAGCATCGTACAACTCTGCTAAACGTACAAATTTATACACCTAAAAATAAACACGATACAAACAAAATATATCAATGCAAATTCAACTCTAAAATCTTCTATTACTTTCTAGAAAGTTGAGTCTCGAGCTGCTTGCATTTTTATCTATGTTAACTATTTATCTAAGTATAACTATATAAGTATTGAGTTAAGTAACTATATAGTTAAGTAACTTTATGCAAGAATTGAATTCTCTCATTCCTTAATTTTTACTGAACTATATAAGTATTGAGTTAATTAACTTTATAGTTGCTTAACTATATATAGTTAAGTAACTATATAGTTATAGTTAAGTAACTATTAATTTAAGATTTTATATACTACTAGTAGGAAAAAATTAATTTTGCTTGATTTTACTTTTATCTTTTCAATTAAATTATTGTATTTTAGTTACTAAAAAGATTTTATAACATTAATCTAAGATTTTATAGACTACTAGTAGGAAAGAGTTAATTTTCATTACGAGAAATATAACATTTATCTAAGATTTTATAGCTCTGATCTGTTAAATAGTGGAAAAACAAAAGGAGATCAATAGCATCATGACCTAAAAAGGACTAGGAAAGGAATGAAAAATCAGTACAAAATGCAACATATCACCAGCCGTCCTTACAAAAATCCTAAACTGAGCTTAAATAGCCTAAGAACTAGCTAAGGGACAAAATACAACTAAGGAAAGAGAGTGTCAGCGCATGAGAAGGTGACGGCACATAGGAAGGACACGCCCTTGGTAGGGAATATTCTGGAATCTTCTAGAAGCTCCTGACATCTTCTAGAAATGCTTGGAATCCCGTGCGGATCTTTGAAGATTCCTTTCTTTGGTTTTTGATCTTTGATCTGATGCGAATATGTCAAGGGCACAAGACTGCTCACTGGTCTGGTTAGTGTCGAAGGCGCGATGACGTTCCGCTCTTCTAGGCCTCGAAGCTTCAAAGTTCCAGAAATCCTTCCAAAATCGCTCGCTTTTGCTCTTTTCTTCCTTTAGACACTGATCTGCAAAAAGATGGGAAAAAGGGGCAAATCAGAGGTATCATGCCCTGGAAAAAGGCTAAAATAAAAGGGAAAAACCTACACTAAAAATATGCGATCAACCAACAATCTCTTTCATCCCATCCCTAAGTTCTTCCTTAATTACAACCCAATTAGTACCTTCATCCCGACGAGAGTTCGTCACATAAACACCTTGCACATTGCATAATGCCCAGAACCCACACTCACTATTTACCATTTCTACATTTATAATACAACCTATCTGAGTTAGGAGTAGATTTTGATATATTAACCATAACTCTTACCCCACACTTAGGGGTGTACAAGAACCGGATTGAACTGGAAACTGAACCGGAACCGGAGCATTTTGCACCGAATCGGACCGAACCGAAAAGTTTCGGTCCAGTCCGGTTCTACTGGTAGTAGAACCGTAAATTTCCGGTTCTGTCTGGTTCTACTCCTACCAAAATCCGTAAACCGAACCGTAGAACCGGAAGAACCGGTATATATATATTAAATATATATAAATATATATATATGCAACATTTATCTAAAGATTACTTTGCTGCAGTGGTTAAAAATTTAGATTTTGAGCTAAAGGGAGAGGGTTCGAATCCCCTCCCACACAAAATTTTTAATAATTTTTTTTTTATTTTAAATGGTTTTTACCAAAACCTAAAACACATCATTTATCCTTACCAAAGCAAAACCTAAAACACGTTCAGACCTTCTCTCCTTTGCGCCGCTCAGAGGCAATCCTCCATCTCATTCTTGATTCTTCCATCTCAGACCAAAATCCGTCACTCCCTCGCCGTCGACGCTCCGTCGTTCCCCCCGTCTCGCAGCTTCCCTCTGTCTCGCAGCGTCGCGCCGCTCCATCTCGCTGCTTCCCTCCATCTCGCAGCGCCGCCCACGCTTAATAGATCTTTCTTCCATTTTTTTTACTTGGTTAGAATTACTTTGTTTGTAAATTGATTATGGATGTTGCAGCTTTGTTTTTAAATTCATTAGATGTTTGTAAATTGATTATGGATGCTGCAGCTTTGTTTATAAATTCATTATGGATGTTTTTTGGATTATAGGTGAGTTAATGTGTTGCAGAATTAATTAATGGCATTGAGTTCAATTAGGTTGGCGATTGTGAGACTGTAAAAATATTGTTTGTTTTTATTGAATTTTTTTAATGTATTTTTTAATTAATTAAAAAAAAATCAGAACCGGAACCGGACCGAACTGCCAGTTCAGTCCGGTTCCAGGCGGGACAGAACCAAATATTTCCGGTCCAGTCCGGTCCCAGGCCAATCAGAACCGAATATTTCCGGTCCAATCCGGTCCCAAGCTCAAAACCGGACCGAACCGGACCGTGTACACCCCTACCCACACTTGCATAATATGTTCTTGAATCTTGGGTATGATTCTGCACTGTGTCCTCTACCTGCTCCTGCAGACGACAACAATGACTGGTTGCTTGATGAAGCCATCGCGATGGAGGTGGATGGAGCTAAAAGATAGTAACTACTTTTCAAACGAACCTCTCAAATTTGGCCGCAGATCTACCCTTAATTAGGTCGAATTAAGCTATTGATTTCTAGAGTTTCAACTGTACCCCTTTCTAAACCTCTCTTCTCCCACACAGAAAACCTAAATCCTTACAAATAATCAAATAACACGTAGGAAATATTTAGTAATTTATGGGACGGAAATTTACTAACACTAGTGCCACTACAAAAGGTTAAAATTTTAATTTTGGGAGGAAATATAGTTTTTCTTTTCTTTTTCCTTTCCAGTAGGTGAAAACCGACTGTAGAGAATGACAAGTAATGCCAACATTAGTCAAAATGGTCAAAATGAACAGAAAAGAAAACTTGTGCATAGAAAGTAGTTTAAGGGAGATTGAGTAACGGTTTTATAGTCCATAAATTTGCTTTTCGCGAATTGTCCGAAGGGTAAATAACTATATGCTTAAATCTTATTGATCACATGCTTGTCGAGGGCACGATCAAATAATTACAACTTATCACATGCAACAAAAAGGATTGAGGACAGTGGCAAGAGGTTTGATCCACAGAGAATGGTGAAGACATACACTAGACAAGGCTAGATATAAAGTAAAATAATAAAAGAAACAATGGGGGGGAGGTTGGTTGGTTAAACTAGTTAACCAAGATAGAGATAGTTGCTAACAAGACAATTAATAAAAATAGAAATCAAGGGCAAGACATGCGAACAAAAATTAAGGGCAAGACATACAAATGGAAATTAAGGGCACAACATGCAAGTAGAAATCAAATAAAGAAATAAAGTCAAAAGAGAAGAGAATAAAAAAATAAAATCAGAAGAGAAGAGATCTTAGCAAAGGACATTCTCGGGTTGCGTCGAGGGCATGATAATCATCGGCGCAGAAATATTCTACTCTCATGCCATAGATATGCTATAGGAGGCATATTTCCACGTAGGCCCCCTACTTACCTTCGTAGATAAAAGCTACCCCCCGTTTCCACATATGAGGTGGCCTTGACGTTTCGCCGTCCTCCCAGACACGAATGCGGGGAGGCACTACTCAAAATGCCCATGAAGTAGAGGCAAGACATATCTAGGGTGTGACATCTCAGTGTGTCAAGCTCGCATCACATACCCTAAACGACCATTTACCCCTAGACGAAAGACCTCTCGCGATGTCCCCACTAGGTGTCTACTCTAACTCAAGGATTCACGTCAGTTATAACCAAGAGAATGACAGTAAGCATCTAGGATTAGTTACTAGTTGGCCTGACTACTAATCTTGCCCTAGACGAATTAACATGAAATCGACAAACAATTGAATACAATAATAAGAATATATTAAACACATTTAGGCCTCTTAACTACCCATGCAACCCTAAAAAATACATCTGCTAAGAAGGAAGAATCTAGCTACTCATACCACAAAACAAATAAACAAAATAGGAAAAGAAAGATTGCATAAAAGAAAAACAAGAAGAAGAAAACTAATAAATGTTATCGGCCGGAGCAAAGCTCCGGTTAAATACAGTGGCTGCTGGATGAAGATGCCTCAGCCACCATCCAAAAGAGGGAGGAGAGAAAAGGAGGCGACTCCCAAAAGAAGAAAGTGGAAAATATTTACAAGATGTCTAAAACCCTAAAAACTAGAGGTTTATGTAGTGTCCAGCCCATAAGAGGATAAAATCCAGCTAAGGGATTACAAAAAGATAAATTCCAGCTAAGGGGAGAGAGTGACAGCACATAGAGCATGCTAGAATATTCTGGAATCTTCTAGATGCACATGGAATCTTCTAGAAACGCAAGGAATCCCGTGGGAATCTTCAGAGATTCCTTTCTTTGGCATTTGATTAAGAACTGATGCAGAAGCGTCGCGGGTACGAGACTGCTCACTGGTCTGGTTAGCGTCGGGGGCACGACGACTAAAGAGAATATTCTTGGGGATCTGCGCGGAATCTTCTAGAGGACATCAGAGGTGACACGTGGGAGTACGGCAACGAGGACACGTGGAAATAATGCTTTTGGTCTGTTCAGGGCTAGACGATGGAAACCACGGTAAGGCCTCGATGGCAAAGTTGGTGTTTTGACCTCGATGTCAGTCTTGAAGCTTGAGAACTGCAGAAATCCTTCCAAAATCGCTCGCTTTCGCTATTTTCTTCCTTTTGGCACTGATTTGCAAAAAGATGGGGAAAAAATGGACAAATCAGAAGTATTATGCCCTCGAAAAGGCCGAAATAAAGGGGAAAAACCTATAATAAAAGCATGCGATCACTTATTATAAACTATCTTTAAGGGAGATTGAGTAACAATTTTGTAGTCCATGATTTTTGCTTTTGGTGAATTGTCTGAGGGGTAAATAATTATATCCTTAAATTTTATCATAAACTATCTAAAAAGGTAATAAAAGATAATAGTTTATGATAAGATTTAAGGATATAGTTATTTACCCCTCGGATAATTCCGACATGCGCACAAATTTTCTTTTTCGTTCATTTTTTCTAAATTGTTTTTTTCAAATGAGACGAGGGGAGTATTAAAACTAGCTTTGTTAGAATGAAGAATCGAAAACAAAAATATGTAAAACATGAAAGAAAAACTAGACCTGTCAGAGTTATTAAACCTAACAATTTCCTCGGAGGATTTATTCCTTTTGCACTAGCCCATTAACTGACTAATTAAGATTCGAATTATATATTTTTTTTATTTTAATAATTTTAAAATAATTATATTTTTATATTTTAATTCAAAAACTTAATTAAATGGTAAGAGTTCTTTTATCAACTTATTTTCCGCTATAGAGTAACTAATTACATTTGTTAATTTGATTAATTAATGCAAACTTGGTCATGTGAGGAAGCTTAGGACTTACGCTAATGGAAATTGGTAGGGCCCGCAAAGTATGAACGCAAAGTCAGCATTCGAATAATTTGTCAAATTGAGGTCAATGCCATTGCCAGCAATAATTATATTCCTAATAAATAAATTCCTTCTGTACCTAAAAAAATATTAAATAATTGGATTACCCTTTAGCTTAGATGCCTTCCTCCTCACCTTTTCCCCCCCTTACTAGTGGTTCTAGAATACAGAGCAGATGCCATGTGACCCAATCCCCCAACTGACGTCATTTCGTGACCATATATGACGCCATCGGGGCTTTGTTTTGGGTAAACTGCCTAAAATGTTTACAAAATATTTCACTTTTTTCTTAATAGTCGGATTTAATCTCATATAAAATAAAAATTTACAATATCAACTTTATAAGCAAAGTTACAATTTTAATATTTCTAATAATTAAAAAAATATAAAAAATTTCAGAAAAATGTAATACAAAAGAATTCACTTTACTGTAAAATTGAACAAAATAAATAAAAAATATTTTAAAAATATTAAAAAAGAACATTTTTTTTTAAATGTAAATAAATTAAATCAAAACTAATCTTTTTGTATAGCCTTGGGTATTATAATGTTTGTTTAAATTTACTATTTTATTTGATTTTTTAATAGTTATAAAGGTTTAAATTGCAACTTTTAATAAATTATAAAATGAACATTGCAAGTTTTAAAATTATAAAGATTAAATAGAATATTTGGTAAATTATATAATTTTTATATGGTTAGAAGTAATGTGCTAACACTAATTTGCACAAATAAGCTAACACTATTACTAATGCACTTGTGGTTATAATTAAACTTGACAAAATATATTATACTATATCATATATTCAAATTCAACTAAACTTTAAACGTGTGGATGTCGGACACAACATTATGTCACTCATGCATGATGAACTAGATCAAGGAATAGTGGAATACTGTTTAAATAAAAGGTTATAAATTCGATATTTGTACATTAAAACTCAGATAACTTTTATTGAATTAACTAAAGTATAAAATTGCGACCTGCTGATAATTACAAGGACTAGGTGGGAGGAATTATGTGATATGATACCTGGACCGAAGTAGATTTCCTCGAATAAGGTCGAGCTGTAGGTCTTTCTCATTCGTTCTGCAAGTACCTGAAAAGGACGCCAGGGTAGCCCCCCAGCGTATACACTCTGACGATCATGTCAGTTGGGAGTCATTACGAGTATATAGTAGAATATACTGTAGTCATAGAATGAGCTTGAAGTTTAAGCTTACCTCTGAGGTAATTACCGTTATGCCCATTATTATTTAGTTTGGCTTTGCTACTGTTCATTGTTACCTCTTTCCCGTTTGTACCGGAGGCCATTAGTATTTACTGATGTTACAACTCACTGTTTATTATCTCTGCCTTGCTTATCCGGTAGGTGGCAATGATGCCGATAGATTATGCTAAAGCCGTTAGCCGCCATCCGTCTGCTCCCGGTAGCTGGCTGTGCCGACAGCCTGTTGGTGCCGATAGGTGGCATTCGGTAGGTGATGATGACCCGCTGCTAGGTAGCCTGTTAGCTGCCATCCGATAGATTGTGTATGGTGGCTGGCTGTTGTGTCGCTTCCCGATATAGAGATATTTAATGGTGCTTGCTATGCTGCAGTTGCGCCAAGCATGTGGCTGCTATGGTGGCGAGCTGGTGTCTGCTATAGTGTACGATGAAGATGGTATGGTGGTGGCAGCGATGCACGGTGGTGCTACTGATACACGATGGTGCTGCTGGGCCATGGTGACGATGAAGCAGACTCTTGCATCCATGATTGGATATATGGAGGAAATAAAGGTGAAGACCATGATCTTGACGATGATGATAAACCAGCTATCAAGGCTGGTTGGAAATAAAGATGACCGTGATGGTGGTCGACCACGAGAGTAAAGGTAGGACAGATGAGCCTCTCTCCTTATTCTCGTCCCCCTTGCCCCCTCTCTTATGCTGCCTCTGTTCCTCCTTTTATAGAAGAAGGTAAAGCTATAATGCAAAATACGAAAAGGTCCCTAGAGGGTAAATACAATAATACCCCCAAGTATAATCTTGTATTATCAGATGCCCAACAAAACCCAAGGCCGAGCGTTTACCAAGAGCTCCATTTCTGATAGAGTGATATTATGCCAACCCGATAGCTTGATTCCCGTTTGTTGGTGGTGCCCGTTAGATGCCGAGTAGTATGCCTAGGCGGCTAGCGTGTTGTTGCTAGGAGGCGACTGTGATGCGGTGGGCAAGTGATGAAGATGATGGCAGTAGGCGTTGTGCATGTCAACCCGTTAGCATGAGGTTGTCGACGTGGATGAGAGCTTGGTGTTGGCGTTGTCGGCAAGCATGAGAGTGTGGCGTTGATGCTCCTTGTGATGTGCGGCGGTGATGGTGATTACGTGTTGGAGAAGATGGGCCTCACAAGCCCATTTATCCAAGAAATTGACTCTGCCTCCCTCTTTTGTTAGGATGATGATCATGGCTGGTTGGATATAAAGATGGTGACCACGGCTTCCTCCTTCCTCTATCTCTCTTTCACTGTTTGGTGATGACGATGACTTAGTGGAGAAGATGAAGCAACCCAATAACTCTCCTTGGGCCTTCTTCCTCATGGGCATATTAAAAGGTATCTCTCCCTTTTGCTTCAGCTCTCTTCACCCTTTTATTGTGTGCAGGGGTGATGATTGGTGATGATCATGATGAAGGATTATGATGAAGGATTGGTCCAGTGATGATCGACCCAATGATAGTGATGACCGTGATGGTGATCGACTACAAGAGTAAATGTAGAACCGATCCTCCTTTGTTCGATGCTCCTCCCTTCCTTTTTATATATAAGTGGGTTGTATACAAAATTACCCAAGGGATCATAAGTACAATAATGTGCCTTAGTATTTTATAGTATTAGCAGATGCCCAACGATAACCCAAGCCGAGCATTTACTAAAGGTTCCATTTCCGATAGAGTACGAAAAAATGATCAAAGTCGGTTAGAGAAGCAATCATAACATGATAAAGCAATTTATGAAATTGTGACTAAGAATGACATGTCGTTAGAATTGCTAAAATGAAGTAATTTGGAGAAGAAGGGAACATGTCCCAAGTATGTTACCGTTTCTTGCGTCACTATCGGACAACTATTGTATATTCTTGCACAAAGCACCTAAGGGAAATAGATCTCTTATTTTTGGGTTATTCATAGCCTGCAAAATGACAAAGCATATCTATTGGAAAGTTATCACGTAAGTAATGAAGGAGACTAGGATATACTTTTGAATTGTAACGACGCTATCGTCTTTCATCGTACAATCTGTAGACCCTATACGCTGCCATGCATCCGTATGAAGGAACCGGAGATGGGTCCTGGCGGGTATGTCTTGACATCCTTAAACCGTGCCACCGTATGACGGAACCGGAATGGGTTTAAGTGATGCGATAGCGTCCCCAAGCTATATTTGGGTAGCCCGGTGGCATCCACTAACCATGCATCCGTTTGAAGGAACCAGAGATGGGTTCGCGGATACCCCATCCGTTTCCATCCATCCGTTTAAAGGAACACGGAGATGGGTAACGGGGATTCTCTTGATAGCGTCCCCAAGCTATATTTGGGTAGCCCGGTGGCATCCACTAACCATGCATCCGTTTGAAGGAATCGGAGATGGGTTCGCGGATACCCCATCCGTTTCCATCCATCCGTTTAAAGGAACACGGAGATGGGTAACGGGGATTCTCTTGATAGCGTCCCCAAGCTATATTTGGGTAGCCCGGTGGCATCCACTAACCATGCATCCGTATGTAGGAACCGGAGATGGGTTCGCGGATACCCCATCCGTTTCCATCCATCCGGTTAAAGGAACACGGAGATGGGTAACGGGGATTCTCTTAATAGTGTCCCCAAGTAGTTTTTTGGGTAGCCCGGTGGCATCCACTAGCCATTCATCCGTATGTAGGAACCGGAGATGGGTTCGCGGATACCCCATCCGTTTCCATCCATCCGTTTAAAGGAACACGGAGATGGGTAACGGGGATTCTCTTGATAGCGTCCCCAAGTAGTTTTTTGGGTAGCCCGGTGGCATCCACTAGCCATTCATCCGTTTAAAGGAACCGGAGATGGGTTCGCGGATACCCCATCCGTTTCCATCCATCCGTTTAAAGGAACACGGAGATGGGTAACGGGGATTCTCTTGATAGCATCCCCAAGCTATATTTGGGTTTTTGTGGGTAATATTTTTCGGATAGATTTTGCGCAGATACTGCTCATAGAATACCATACTTCCGATAGCATTCATCCGGAGACTGTTCATAGAATAACATACTTCCGATAGAATTCATCCGGAGATCAATAACTTTCGTCCAGATATAATAATAAATGAAGATCATTGAATAGGAGCAGGAAACTGAATCGTACGATAAGAATCATAATTAGGATAAGAAGACCAACCAAGATAAGGAGTAGCGATAAGCAGATATACGGAGGGGATCGATGAGATCGAACTCTGTAATGTAGCCAGACAGTAGTTGAAGAATCATACTGTAATCAGAAGCAATTTGAAGAATCATAGTACAAAGAGCGGGATAACCAATTCTTTAAAAGTTACTTCACCTTATTCCACCCTAGCCTTTTACCTGAACTAGAGAACATACTTGAATATTTTTCAATTAGTTAGGTATTTAAATAAAGTGATTATCAATCATCCAGCTGTATGAATTCATCCTGTATTAGTTTATAATGAGGCAACGTGGAATTGTAATAAATTAATGTTGGCAATGTAAAATTGCAATAAATTAATATTCCGAGTGTTAATGCTGACAAGGCATGCTTTAAGCATAAATGCCTTGGTTGGAAGCCATCCTAGAAAACTGAGGGAGCTTGGATTTTTGAGGCCTGCTCACTCAAAAGGGATCCAGACTCTCAACGAGAGCACCAAATGATAATTACAAGGACTAGGTGGGAGGAATTATGTGATATGATACCTGGACCGAAGTAGATTTCCCCGAATAAGGTCGGGCTGTAGGTCTTTCTCATTCATTCTGCAAGTACCTGAAAAGGACGTCAGGGTAGCCCCCAGCGTATACACTCCGACGATCATGTCAGTCGGGAGTCATTACGAGTATATAGTAGAATATACTGTAGTCATAGAATGAGCTTGAAGTTTAAGCTTACCTCTGAGGTAATTACCGTTATGCCATTATTATTTAGTTTGGCTTTGCTACTGTTCATTGTTACCTCTTTCCCGTTTGTACCGGAGGCCATTAGTATTTACTGATGTTACAACTCACTGTTTATTATCTCTGCCTTGCTTATCCGGTAGGTGGCAATGATGGCGATAGATTATGCTAAAGCCGTTAGCCGTCATCCGTCTGCTCCCGGTAGCTGGCTGTGCCGACAGCCTGTTGGTGCCGATAGGTGGCATTCGGTAGGTGATGATGACCCGCTGCTAGGTAGCCTGTTAGCTGCCATCCGATAGATTGTGTATGGTGGCTGGCTGTTGTGTCGCTTCCCGATATAGAGATATTTAATGGTGCTTGCTATGCTGCAGTTGCGCCAAGCATGTGGCTGCTATGGTGGCGAGCTGGTGTATGCTATAGTGTACGATGAAGATGGTATGGTGGTGGCAGCGATGCACGGTGGTGCTACTGATACACGATGGTGCTGCTGGGCCATGGTGACGATGAAGCAGACTCTTGCATCCATGATTGGATATATGGAGGAAATAAAGGTGAAGACCATGATCTTGACGATGATGATAAACCAGCTATCAAGGCTGGTTGGAAATAAAGATGATGACCGTGATGGTGGTCGACCACGAGAGTAAAGGTAGGACAGATGAGCCTCTCTCCTTATTCTCGTCCCCCTTGCCTCCTCTCTTATGCTGCCTCTGTTCCTCCTTTTATAGAAGAAGGTCAAGCTATAATGCAAAATACGAAAAGGTCCCTAGAGGGTAAATACAATAATGCTCCCCAAGTATAATCTTGTATTATCACCTGCGTTCCTTTTTTTTTTCAATTTATACACTCCTAGCTAGTAATTCACTTCTAAATGAAATAAAATTATATTGATGAATGATGATATACATTCTTTTACAAGCATTGACCTCAAACCAAATCAATTAATACTATCTTATATACGGCTGAGATATCTATCTACCAAGTCAAGTGATTTTCTGATTAAAAAAGGAAAGAAAGTCAAGTGATATTGCCATTTCTTAAGCAAAGCTGGCAGGAGTGAATTTGAAGCCAAGACATAAAGATAAGGCTTTAATATGTAAATTTTAATTTTTTTTATACATCACCAGGCATGTAGGATCATTTTCAGACTCGATTATTCCAAATTTTTGTTGGGGTTATTTCCAATCGACAATCAATTTGCGCAGCAAACAATCTTATCCCAAGAATCAATAACCCCTACCAATCAAAAGCAATAAAACATAACACAGAGATTTTTAACGTGGAAAACCTCAACAGGTAAAAAACCACGGGCACAAGCCAGTCAATCCACTATATGATGATCAATGTGTACAATCAAGCAAAATTCCTATCTCAACTATAGGAATAATCTGAAATACACCACTATCACCAATAGTACCAATCAAACAATCCAATCAATCAATCAATCCGAGAAAAACAAGAGATATGAGAATAGAGAACCAAAACCAGATTTCCACTGCTTCAATCGGGACAGGATTTCTACCACACCAGACAACTTATCACCGATCCAACCGTTCAGATTGAAGAACCAGAAGTCGCGCACCTGCTGTCCAAATTTCACCCAGATCCAACGGTGAACGAAGTCGCTGCGACGATTCTCCCGCAGCTGCACAGAGTTTGGCGAAATCTATTTTCTCTCTTCTCTC
The DNA here is from genome assembly GCA_963691705.1 of Viola odorata. Classification (NCBI taxonomy): domain Eukaryota; kingdom Viridiplantae; phylum Streptophyta; class Magnoliopsida; order Malpighiales; family Violaceae; genus Viola; species Viola odorata. The sequence goes on along the minus strand of OY829543.1, from coordinate 31,726,655 downwards.
TCACAGGATGCTCAACAACAACCCTCTTGCAATCTCATAGGATGCTCAACAGCAACCCTAACACAATCTCTCAGGATGCTCAACAGTAACCCTTTCACAATCTCTCTCAGTTGCTATTCGTTGCAACTGATTTTACAATCTTTCTCAACTCAATCTCACATCTAGATCGAGGAGACCACGCTAGAGAAATCTCCCCCTCACATTTTTCTCTCTCTCTGTGTTTTTTTTTCTCCCAACCTGAGCCACCATATATATATACATATATTAGTGGGCAACCTAATTAATTAGGTTACACAATCCTACTACAAGTCATACTCTAATCTTTTCTTTTCTTTTCTTTTTCTTTTTCTAATCAGACTTCTAATCAAACTAGAACAAACAATTACATGTGAGCCCACTTGGGCTAAGCCCACAACAATCTCCTTCAGCCAATATGAGCTGGACTCCAACAATTTTCACTGTAAGAGTCCTTATGAGTTTTTATTTAGGTCAATTAAGTATTTTAAAATAATGCTCAAAATTAAAACCTTAAAAAAATTTAGTTGAATACTTACCATCTCAATCAATTTAGTTTATCCATTGAATAAAGAAAAAGAGGTTTCTCTTTGTTAAAAAATATGAAGAAGGTCTCATATTTTATATACACACACCCTATATTTAATTATTTTATTAAATATCTTTCCTCCGGTGAGGTAAAAACATTGATAAGATTGAAATAGGAGAGGTGGAATTGATTTTAATTTTCAAATTTAATTTAACATTTTTAAATAAATGTATGAGCTGAGATCTAGTTGCAACATTCGAAGATGGCATTTGGACAAGCAGGCCGTGTGAAATTATGAAAGTTAAGGATTGCCTATTGGAAACTATTATCGAAAAAATGGAAAGGAGTTATACCATAATTCCACATTTAATGCCAGATAATTTTTTGGCCGAATTAGAGAGAATTAAATAATCCAGAAAAACATCAAATTAATATCGATTATAGTCAAATAATAAGAGATTTATTAATTCTTAATTTAAATATAAGATTGGAGTATTAAAAAGTAAAAAAAAATCATACTGTAATATTTAAATCATACTGGAAAATCATACCCTTTGGTGGAGAACTGATAACGCCTATAAGATCGGTGTATGAGGGAATAACAATAAAAAATAAAAAAAAACTCAAACTGAACAAAGTCCACTTGCGTTAACACACACGTCACTAAACCAGGCGGAGTTACCCCACGCGCTTGTTCCTGTCTTTGTTTTTTTTTCACAGACAACAATATATAACCATACACATCCTTTCGTACATTTCCCCTTTCTTTCTCGGCTCCTTTCCCATCTCCGTTTCTTTGTTTTACTTGTTTTTTTTCCTCTCTGCTTCTTCTTGCATCCTTCCACGGTTCCACATCATCATCATCAAAACCTTGTCCTTGACCCAAACCAAACCAAACCAAACCAAACCAAACTCCACTCCACACAACACAACCCCACAAACAAAGTCTTTTGCTTTTCTTCTCCTCTTTTGCCAAGCAATTACATAGTACTGATAGCTAGCTAGCTACCTTCTTATATTTTACTTCCTCCTGATAAATTGATTGCTAGAAAGAAAACCCAACAAACAGAAGAAAGAAAGGGCTGTGATTTTGCTTCTTTCTTGTGTTTGAGGTGCTTTTGGTTGCCAAAGACTGTCTTTGGTGTATAGTGTGTACTATAAATGGGGAACTGCTTAGATTCTTCTGCCGCTAGAGTAGATTCCTCTCAGGGCTCACCTACTCTTGGTAATTCTTGATTTCAATTTTTTCCCTCTTTAATTATTCCTAACTATGTTCTTGTTCATTCTAGGGGATTTTTCTTGATATAATTTTTTATGGGTTATGTTTGTTTAAATGAGGTCTTTTAGTTAACTTTTGAGCTAGCTTGTTGGAATTGGCTTCATTTTTTAAAACTATTTTGGGGTTGGCTTTTGGATCATTGCATCATTTTGGGTTAGTTTCTAATAAATGTTCTTGCTCTTTATTTGGCAATAATCACTTCTGTTTGTCCTCAATTATTGCATTTCCTTTTAGTTCTTTGAGGTCTTAATTATTTTGCTAAAATAGCCGGTTGAGTTGCTAAGTTTTCATTACGAGGGATAGTTGCATAGTTTCTGTTGCTTAAAGGGAAAAAAATTCTTGATTTGCTTAAAAAATATTACTTGTAAACATCTGGAATCCAAGTTTACAAGGATTTAGGAAGTAGGTGGATGGATCTGTATGCTCTGACTATATCCTGGAAGCAAATTTGTGAGAGACTGTCATTCGACTTGTGATTGTTGTAGCTGAAGCGTATTTAGTTTATGTATCAGTTCTGGACAGACTACTGGACCAACGTATTCAGTTGTTTTTACGAGCGTGCATTTACCATAATTACCTTGTACATTTTAAACAATATAATGAAGATTATGTTTTACTCCTTTAAGATCATGGGAATGGAATTTGACTTAATACTCAAGTATAATTAACCTAGGCTAATCTGATTTATGTCTTGCTACTCTCAGGAGCCTCCAGAGTTTCCAGCAAAACCAGTCGCTCTTCAGTTCCATCAAGTTTGACCATCCCCTCCTACAGTGACCGGGGCAGTTCTGAATGCCTTCCTACACCAAGGACGGAGGGTGAAATATTATCATCCCCACATTTGAATGCCTTTACTTTCAATGAGCTAAAAAATGCCACCAGAAACTTTCGTCCGGACAGTCTCCTTGGTGAAGGTGGATTCGGTTATGTTTTCAAAGGATGGATAGATGAACACTCAATGACTGCTGCCAAGCCTGGATCAGGAATGGTTGTTGCAGTGAAGAAACTTAAACCTGAGGGCTTCCAGGGCCACAAGGAGTGGTTGGTAGGTTTTTCTTTTCAATATATTTCACTTTTGCATTACCAAACTGTGTTTTCCTTATTTGCTAAGAGCTTGATGGTTTCAGACGGAAGTTAATTATCTCGGCCAACTCCATCACCCAAATCTGGTTAAACTGATTGGGTACTGCTTGGATGGTGAGAACCGGCTTTTGGTCTATGAGTTCATGCCTAAAGGAAGCTTGGAAAATCATCTGTTCAGAAGTAAGTAGTGCAAGTGTGTTCTTGCTCTACTCAGGCCTGTTATTTGCTTATTCTTAAAAACTTTCCTTTTTTCCTCTGCTTCTGGTTGTGATCAGCCTGGATGCTACTTATGTGCATCCTCTTGTATGTGGCATTCTGTTTAATATCCGGGAATCTTATATTATATAGTAGAGTGTACCATTTTACATTTCCTACAGCTGTTGCTTTAGAATCATGATAACTTCATTTTTTCCTCAATGTGACTAATATTGACTGGTATTGTTTTGCCAATCTGTGATTAAAACATACTTTAGGTGAGAGTACTTGGGTAGCTTTTAATACTATTTTTTATTTTATAGGGGGACCGCAGCCACTTTCATGGGCAATAAGAATCAAAGTGGCCATTGGTGCTGCTAGAGGGCTCTCTTTCCTTCATGATGCAAAATCTCAAGTCATATACCGTGATTTTAAGGCTTCTAATATTCTATTAGACGCGGTATGAAAAATCTTATTCTTCTTCTTTCTCTTTTGTTGGATAAATTCTTAATCATATTCTGTTTATTGCCTGTACCACTTATATCAGCCCTAAAGATTGTGAATATTGTTGCACTAAGACTGGATTGGTCATTCAGGACTTCAACGCCAAACTCTCTGATTTTGGTTTGGCCAAAGCAGGCCCCACCGGTGATAGGACTCATGTATCTACTCAAGTTATGGGTACTCATGGGTATGCTGCCCCTGAATATGTTGCTACAGGTCCGTCAACTACTCATCCTAAGTACTATTCCCGTTTCCTTTTTACTACTTAGGATAAATGCTGAAGTATTTCAGTCCCTTAATGTTGTATTCTTGGCCATATTAATGTAGTGATTAAGTGAAGAAGTCTGCTCCAGTTTGTCATTTCTTGTCTGAAACTGTTATAGAAATCTTGTCTATTGTCCCAGCTTGTCATCCCTAGTCTTTTAGGAGTTAAGCCTTATATCTCGGTTGCTAGAAAATGGTTGCTTAGCTTAAAATGTTTTTATAATGCAGAAAAAAGCATGCTCATTACAGTGAGTTTCATTGTTAGAGCAAGGTAATCAATATTCTAAATATTGAGTTCTCTCTGTGCCAATGCATGTGAATGCAAGTTTGGGTTATAATCTTTAGAGCATCCAAATGCATGCAAAATTGTTTAATTACCTCTGTGTATTGAACATAACACGGAAAATAGTTATTTAATATAACCAATATAGTTAAATTAAGTATGATTTATTGTCTGCTGATTGAGTTTGTTAGGCTTAATAATGGAACCGGCCATGAAGTTGTTAGCCAAATTTGTAAATGTAACATTGCTGCCATTGTTTGACAGGTCGATTGACAACCAAAAGCGATGTATACAGCTTTGGGGTTGTGTTACTAGAGCTGTTGTCTGGGAGACGTGCTGTTGATAAAAGCAAGGTTGGTGTGGAGCAGAGCCTTGTTGACTGGGCAAGACCTTATTTGGGTGACAAAAGAAAACTATTTCGGATCATGGACACCAAGTTGGGAGGGCAGTACCCTCAGAAGGGAGCCTATATGGCCGCGAGCATTGCTTTACAGTGCTTAAACTCCGAAGCTAAAGCAAGGCCTAAGATGTCCGAGGTACTAGCTACTCTTGAACAAATTGAAGCACCAAAAAGTATTTGTAAACAGACTCAATTAGATCATCCAACACTTCAGATACCTGTCCGGCAATCCCCTAGGAGACAGAATCAAACTCCCCTTGCCTCTCCATTGCCATCCCACCGGCAATCTCCACGATATCGATGAGCAGGCAGTGCCTTGGCTGTACATTTTCTATTCGTCCTGCTTTTTGTAAAATCAGTTTTGTGCTTTATGTTTGCAATTTTGAATGCTGAAAGGAGATTATCACTTGTATTAAAAAGATGGTCGCAGTAGGTTAACAGCAAGCCTAAGCTAGTCATGTCTTTTCCATTGGCATAGTTGTAGCTATATTCCTCATGTGGTGATCTATGTTGTACTATTTTGTAATTATATCCAAGTTTTGAATGCGAGCTTTGCTTGGTGCTTTCTTATTTTCCCTGAAGTGGTCAAATGCATGCTTGGCTTGTAATTGTGAGTGGTAGCATGTGTCAGGGTTTCGTTTAGGCGTTAGTATTGTGGGCAACTTCTTTCGTTACAACAGCATGACAAAAGCAATGACAAGCTTACATGAGTATTGACTAGATATTGTACCTGAGCTACATTTTGGTATTATTTTCATGGAACATGTTGAGCAGGGGAATTTGATTTTGTACAAAAGTGTCTGTAGTGTAAAATTTAGGTATGACAGATCCTTGTCCAAGTGATGCCTATTGAAACTGCGCGCGAGAGTAATACCGGCGAGCTGTACGGTATCTACAGGTGTTCTGCAGTTTCTCGAGGTCAGTTAGTACAGTGGTCATGGTTGGCCGCAACTTCGGGTTTGATCTGAGACATTTCAGGATTATGCCAGTAAAACCTTCAGCTTGTTCGATGGAGATCCGCCTTTCCAGGTTCTTGTCTATTACTAGATGCAGTTCTTCTCGGTTGTTAAGGTATGGCTTAGCCCAATTTGCAAGCTCCTCTGTTTCACCATTGGAATGTTTCTTGATTGCACCACTTCCTGATAAAATCTCTAGAAGTACCACACCGAAGCTGTATACATCAGTTTTTAGAGTCAAATGACCTGTAAGACAGAGAAGCTTCAGACACAAGAAAGGTACAAATGTTGGAAATTAATGACATTTCGGATATAGAAAAATCTGAGTTACCTGTTGCTATATATTCAGGAGCAAAGTACCCTTTTGTGCCAAGAACTCTGCTGGAGACGTGGGTCTTGCTTCCATCAGGTCCAAATTTAGCCAACCCAAAATCTGATACCTTGGGATTGAAATCCTGCAATATTATCCATGCTGCTTCAGGATACATGCGAATAATACCTGCGCCGATAGAATCAGCAATGGAGGGAACTCACATCGTCGAGCAGGACATTCGAGGCTTTGAAATCGCGGTGTATGATTGGTGTCCTGCAAGTGTGAAGATACTCTAAACCTCTGGCCATGCCAACAGCGATCTTCATTCTTCTCGTCCAGGTAAGTGCCGTAGAAACATTCTCTGCTCGGACGAATCAAACAGTTCGTCTAAATTAGGGTTTCTTTTTCTGAACCATTAGCACAGAATCTTGTGGAATAATATACCTTCTGAAATGTGGTCTGCCAAGCTTCCATTTCTCATGTACTCATAAACTAAAATTCTGTTGTCACCCTTTTCGCAGAAGCCTAACAGATCAACAACGTTGTGATGATTCAATGTGCTCAAGAAACCGATTTCGTTCTGCAGATAGATACAACAAAATTTAGATAAAGTTCAGAGAAGGGAGAGAGATCATGACAAGGTTGCTTTGAAAATTAACCAGACCAGCCATTCATGGTGACCTTGTGGACTGTTCCTTCTGAGTTTCTTGACAGCGATTGCGAAAATGCCATTACTCGGTTTTGCAGAATTACTGTTGCAGAACTTGATATACCCTTTATAAACATCACCAAACCCTCCTTCCCCAATTAAATTCTCTTCACTGAAGTTTTGGGTAGCATCCTTTAGTACTTTATAGCAGAAAGAGAGCTTGTATGCACCAACCTGGCTACTACTCTTTTTATCCACTCTTGAAACTGGCCACTGATCTTTTGGGGTGGCAGGACAGGTGAAACTTTCTTTTACATCCTGGTTTGGATTTTCTGCACCGAAGAATTAGATCGTAAAGGAGAAGAACATTCTATTAGCCAATGATAAAGTATCAGTAAGAACTCAGGTTCATATACCTCTCTGCTCATGTGATGCAGTAACTACTTCGGTGTAGCTCTTTGGGGGAGGGAACCCACAAGCTACATTTTTGCAACCAATTCCTTCTCCTCCTAAAACAATAAAAACACAAGCTATTTCAGTACACATCGTTGAGGAATAGATATTCATTTTTTGACAGATAAGAAAGCAGACAAAGAGACTCAAACACGAAACTGAAAAGATGGATGAAAAAACATGCAATTAGAAAACCTTGCTTAGTTGCAGAAGCACTGGAATTGATGGTTTGGAGTGAAGAAGCAGAACTTTCCTTGTTGCTGAGTTGGACTTTAACAACTCCTTAAAAGGAACCAAACAAGAAAATCAAGAATGTCAATTCCATGTATTATGTATGTACTTAACACAGCATTTTGAGTTAAAGAATGCAATTCTTGCAACATAGATATAGAACGAACCGGTTTGGAGGGGAGGAGTTTGATCAATCTCATCCTGGTTAGGATCTTGCTCCATGGTGCCACAAACGTTCCCCATGATAGGAAAAATGAAGGGTCAGTGACCTACTGGAGGGTCAAGAAATGGCATTAAGTAATACCAAATTGGAGGATGCGGGAGAGGCTAAGAATGGTGGAGTTATTGAGAATTTATAGATAGGCGCCAAGATTGAATTTTCAGGTCTCCTAGTTAATTGTGATGATAGGTGAAGACAACTATGTGTTGATCAGGTTTTTTTGTGTGAATAGTGTCAAGTAAGTTGATCAGGACAAAGCAACATTTTGACGATTCAAGCTAAGTTTAGTGATTGGAAACTGTTTAGGAAGTCGAAGAAGGTCTATCTTTATGTGTATGGTACCTTTGTACAGCTGTGATCAGTTGAAAATGGACGTTATCTTGTCATCCATAGGAATTGATACGAAGCCAAGAACAAAGTAGAGCATATTCTTGGTCAAGAAGACCATCTGATAAACAGGTCATCACATGTTAAAAAGTATGATGATTGAATCCCAACGGTATTTCTTAATGAAATGAAAATCTCTGTTTTGAATCTAAAGCCACACGTTTTTCAAAAAATGTCCAATTTTATTAGAAAATCAATTTTTCTTATATTTAATTTTTATTTCTTTTATATTTTTATTTTTGATATGGTATTTTAGTTCGCACACCCCACCACCACATAGACTCGAGCCAAACAAAATTTTGAAAGGTAGTAAAAATCTTTTTCATAATTTTTAACACAACTACATATTAAGGGCTCGAATTTAAAATCTCTCAATATCAGTTTTTTTAAGTTGAGAAAACAACCTTCAGGGCGGAAGAACGCACCACCCACCGGGTCCCTCCTCTTATTATTTTCATTATTGTTAATCCCTAACGTTCGTTTTTATTCGTTTCGCTCCCATACGTTATTGCCGTTAGGCACACGAAGTCACTCCTCCGATAACGGACCAAACGGCCATTAGTTTTTATTATTTTATTATTAAAACTGAAAAAGGTGCTGCAAACGGGTTTCATGTGTCGGGAAATATTATTTTCTTTTCTTTTCTTCTCTGTTTTTCTCCCTTTTTTTTTCCCTTCCTTTCCTAACTAATTTAACTAAACAAATTAAAAATAATTATTCCTACTTTTTCTTTTTCTTTCCGGATCCAACCCACCACCACCATAAAGTCTTCACCTTTCACCACAAGCGCCACCACTCTCGCTCCTCTCCAACAACCCCCTCCTTCCGGCCACCACCAACCAAGAAGCCCCAATTCAGCTTCCCTTCCGCCGATCTCCTCCTCCTCCTACCCATCAGCTCCTATTATTCTTTTATTCTTTTCTGTCTGCAGCGATGGAAGAAGAGTTTAATCTCTGTTTTTGTGCAGAGAAGTAAAATGGGAAGGAAAGGGAAAGGGATGATGAAGATGCGATGTGGGGTTCATCTGGGTGGAAAGAAACTATTTTTAATTTAATTTTTATTATTTTAACGTGTTGGGTTTGGTCGGATTTGTGGCTGTTTTGGTCGGGATTTTGTGGCTGTTTTTGGCCGGGTTTGTTGGACTGTTTTTGGGTGAATTTTTGTGATTGTTTTGGGTCGCCGGAGTTATGGCCGGCGCCGGCGGTGGAGCTAGCAGCTTGAGAAAGAAGTTGGAGTTTTGGGGCTGCTGCTTGAGGAAGAAGATGAATTATGAAGAAACTAAAACTTAAAGGAAAAAAGAAGAAAAGAAAAGAAAAGAAAATAATATTTCCCTATATATGGGACCCGCTTGCAGTATCTTTTTCAGTTTTAATAATAAAACAATAGAAACTAACGGCCATTTAGCTCGTTATTAGAGGAGGGATTTCGTGCGCTTAACGACAATAACGTATGAGAGCAAAACGAATAAAAACGAACGTTAGGGATTAACAATAATGAAAATAATAAGAAAAGGGGCAAGTGGTACTAGGGATGGCAATTGGGCGGGTATGGGCGGGTATGGGTATGTTAAACTGGGTATGGGCGGGTATGGGTAAATATCCAATTCATACCCAAAACTAAATATCCATTATTACCCATACCTAATATGCCTCATACCCAATTGGGTATATAATGGATATCCAATTCACCAAATTATTTTATTTTTTATAATTAATAAAAAAATTATTATTTAGATTCGTTTTCATTAATTATGCTCGTTTTTTACCGTTTTGGCTCGATTTTTACCATTTTGGCTCGGTTTTTACCATTTTGGCTCGGTTTTAACCGTTTTGGTTCGGTTTTTACCATTTTGGCTCATTTTTTACCATTTTGGCTCGTTTTTTACCGTTTTGGCTCGGTTTTTACCATTTTGGCTCGGTTTTTACAATTTTGGCTCGTTTTTTACCGTTTTGGGTCGTTTTTTACCATTTTGGCTCGGTTTTTACCATTTTGGCTCGGTTTTTACCGTTTTGGCTCGGTTTTTACCATTTTGGTTCGTTTTTTACCATTTTAGCTCAATTTTTACCGTTTTGGCTCGGTTTTTAACATTTTGGCTCATTTTTTACCATTTTTGCTCATTTTTTACCGTTTTGGCTCGGTTTTTACCATTTTGGCTCGATTTTTACAATTTTGGCTCGTTTTTTACCATTTTGGCTCGGTTTTTACCGTTTTGGCTCGTTTTTTACCATTTTGGCTCTGTTTTTACCATTTTGGCTCTTTTTTTTTACCATTTTGGCTCATTTTAACTCATTTTTTACCCTTTATAATTTTTCAACTTCAAAATTCAAAAGAGTCAATGTTTTATCGAATAAAATAATAATCTCCATGAAAATTAAAAAAAGCAAAGATAAATTCTGCCAAATGTAAACCTGTTCAAAATTATCTAAATCCTCATAAACATGTGGGCCTGTTTAGTAAGTAACCGTGGAAATAGCCAAACGCCGGGAGGTAAAAAATAAATTCTGCCAAATTAAAAATGTACTTGTATTTGGATAATAATAATCTGCATAATTTTCAAGTCAAGAAAATCAAAACTTCAGCCTTCAATTCCAATCAAGAAATTCTACCAAAGTAACACATTTTCAACAATTTCAACAAGCTGAATATCACCCAAGTCAAGCTGCTCAACAATCTCATCCAGCTCAGCCTCACATCTATTCATGTACTTGTATTTGGATCCCAATCCTTAAAAACAGTAGCATATTCCGTTGAAGACATTTTGCCACCATCTAACAGAAGAGAAAAATCAATTGTGTAAAGGACATAGTTACAAACTAAAATAATTAAAATAATTAATGTGTTAAAAATACCTGCCCATAACCAACTTTGAGAACACATCAATGCCTCCACTGTATCTTCATGTAGTCTGCTGCGATTAGGACTCAATAATCTACCACCAGCGCTGAAAGATGACTCAGAAGCTACGGTAGAAACAGGAATAGCAAATATATCTCTAGCAATCGCCTGAAGTGTCGGATATACTATCCCATTCACTTTCCACCAAAGTAGGATATCAAAATCTGCAGTTCTTGGCAACACATCCATATCCAAATAGATATCTAGCTCATTCCTAACAACAGATAATCTAGGCCTCTTAGAAGCTCTCAATACAAAGGAATCATACTCAGACATACTATCTGCAGGAGGATCAAGATCTACTTGAGTAGAAGACTCACCAAGAACTTCATTAGAAGTAACCATCTTGTGCCTATATTCATCCACCAAACTATAACAAATATCACAAATCTCTTTAACTTTAGCTGAATATTCTTCCCCGTAGATCTTAAAAAAGAAAAATTCAAGCAATTTAAGCTTATATCTAGGGTCTAAAATAGTAGCTACCCCCATCAGCTTATGAATCTCATTCCAATACTTGTTAAACTTTGACAACATGCACGGTGCCATCTTTTGCACTACTTCCACGGGTGAGCTTAACCACTCATGCAATGCTAACTTTAACTCACAAATCTTTGGAAAATATATATTAGCAGTTGGGTATTTAACACCTGAAAATAACTCCGTTACAGTGCAAAACAGTTTCAATTTCTCACAAATTATTTTTGCAATTTCCCAATCACCATCACAAGGTAAGCAAGTATAAGTGTTATCCCTCTGCTTGCACCGAATAAAAATATCCTTATACCTTAAAGCATTCTCAAGCATCACATAGGTGGAATTCCATCTAGTCGGACAATCAAGAGATAACTTTTTTGAATATGTAACACGCAATTGTCTACATGTTTCTTCAAACTTTTCATCTCTTTTAGGAGAAGCAGTCCAAAATGCAACACTTTGACGAATCTTTTCAATCCCCTCCTTAATAACCTCTAACCCCTCTCTCACTACTAGATTCAAGATGTGAGCACAACACCTCATGTGAATTAAAGAACCAGATAATATCAAAGACTTTCTATCCAAATCAATCAATAGTGAAGAAATCATTGCATCATTAGTTGAACAATTATCCACTGTAACAGTAGATAATCTCCTATCTATATTCCAGTCCATCAAGCAATTGAATAAGACCGAACAAAGTACTTCTTTAGTGTGAGGAGAAGGCACATATGCAAACCTAAATTAATAATAAATTGAAATTACAATCGGTATAAAGCCAAATTAAAACATGTAAGGAGTTATTTATAAGTTAAAAAATTACCTCAAAATGCGGCTTTGCAACTTCCAATTGTTGTCAATGAAGTGTGCAGTAATTGCCATATAGCCTTTCTTTTGGTTATCTGCTGTCCACATGTCTGTAGTAATAGCAAATCTACCTACACTCTCATCAAAAAACTTTATAACTCTCTCCTTTTCTTCCATAAAAATATTCAATATATCCTTCTTAATAGTGTTTCGGGAAGGGCATTTAAATTCAGGTTGAAGTGAAATAGTAAATGTCCTAAACCCGACATGCTCAACAATAGACAGGGGGTATTCATGCATGATTATCATATTTGCTAGTTCTCTTCTTGCAATGCCATGATCAAATAAAAAAGTTGAACTACTTGATCTTTCTGTATCTGTCTCTCTCTTCTTAGCACACGTTCTGAGATGTGCATGCAAATGAGACGTCCCGGCTGTTGTAGTTCCAGTATAATGTCTACCACAATAATTGCACTGTGCTTTATAAATCCCCTCAACTTTTACTCTTTTAAAGTGTTTCCATACAACACTTCGTAACCGGGATTGAAAAAGTTCAGCGGCAATATCAGTGACAGAGACTTCGTCACTTTCTTCAGTAACATTGACTTGATCTGCGCCACTGGCAGCATCCATTGTCATCTGAAAATAATTCCAAACACAAATATAACTCTAGAAATGAAATTGCATCCATTGTCAACCAAATGAATCAGGGTACTAAAATGGCTATCAGAAAGTCAGAAAACACAAAACAGACTATTGAGCAATAAATTAACATGGCAAGAGCTTTCTGCCTAATCCCACCAAACTCATGGAGACAGTTCTCAAAAAGAAATAAGTCAGGAAACTAACATTTCCTTTTTTTATGTAATATACTAATTTCTTGTATATCAGATTAATCGGTCTCAATGGATAACGGGATAATTCATATGTAACAAGAGTGCCCAAAAGGTCATTAGAGAATTCATGTAAATAAAGTAATAGATAAAATTTTGGGTATATTACATAAAAAAAAAATTATTTATAAAATATCGATTAAGAATTCATATGCAAAAACAAAAAATCAAAATTAATCAAAAACCATAATATTTGTAGGGCTCTTCTGACCAAATAAGTAATTGTCACTGAAGTTGTTTCTTGTTTTTTTTTTATAGATGATATCAATTCAATACCACCGAATCTGTAGCCACCTAGTGAAATTCCTGATTTTGAAAGCAATTATTATTAATTTAATTAAGTAATCTAATTTGCATATAAATGAGCGGATTTTATATTAGAAAACTCAAGCATGTCATTACAGCATCATACATAGTGGATAACATGTCAGTGGCAATCATAAACTACACCTTGCTAGCTTTTGCACCCAAAATACATGAAAGACAGGGATGGTGAGGTATTATTGCTAACCTATTTCAACAAGGATTCACATAAACTTGCGAGACATACGAGCAACTAGACCATGTTGTTCATTCTACATTTAAGCTGAAGTCTATCTTATTATGATAGGATTCACATGAGATGCTGAAGTCTATCTTATTATGATAGGATATGAAATTTACTATTTCAAGAAAAATACATGCCAAAGCCACCATCATATGACTGAAAGAACATGTAAGACCTTGTCAGAGAGGGAAACAGAGGGTAAAGGTCTGCCCAGAAGTCTCCATATTCTTCCACACAAGACTAAAAATGTCAATGAAACTTAACAAAGCCGTCATTTTAATGCTGAAATCAATTAAGTGCAGAAACTTTGGTTGCAATTTTAGACAAAACTATGCACACTGCTTAAAAGATTAATTCTCTTATTTTGGCTTCATAAATGACAAATTGCAAGAGCAAATTAGTACCTAATTTTCTTGAAAGATCTCGATCGAATAGCTACTAAACCAGGGCTTGTAGTTGCCTATCAGTGCTTTTCTTCTTTCACATTCTTCCACTTTTCCCTATTTTAGCATTAGCAGGCCACTAAACTTTGAATTAGAACATCTTCACCTATCAGTGCTTTTCCACTTTTCACTGTAATCCTAACACATGGTTTCTTTTATGTTAGCTAGACCTTGGCGCAACGATCTAGGAGGCTATTTAAGATAACCTTATAGAGATGCAGAGTTATATTTGGGATTAATAAAACAGTTGAACCAAGGGAATGGGAGGGGGGACATCTCCTTTGTTAATTAAACATTTCTGCAGTCATACTTTATTCCATAAGACATAGTTTTGCCCCTTTATTCCAATCAACAAAGAGGAAGAAACATAAAGAAAGGGAAGAGAAGCATGCATAAAGGAAAGGAAAGGGAATGGCAATCGAAACGACTAAAAATGCCACAATCTCTTAGGTTTCTTGAAAATTCCAAGCCCATAGGTTGAAACAAAGATCTCTACCAGCAGAGGAAATTGCAGAAGGTGTTTAATAACTACAAAACTTCTACAACCATCTGACTGTCTAATATTTGAGACAGCTGATTTACAGTATGATACCTGACTGAACCGTAGCAGGTGTTTAACACCTATACTAATGCAGCAAAGCAGCAGTCGAGATTGGCATTCTAGTAAAAGAGAAAGGAAGGAATATATCATAAAACATGTGCTAAGCTAAAGGGAAGTAAGATGGGGGCATCAAAACGCGAGGACAACGAGCCCACCTCTGATTTTGATCGCGAACAACACGAATAGCATCTATTGCAAGATTAAAATCAATTCAAGCCATTGATCGCAATTTCAACAGTTTTGAATTGCGTACCAATACACACAAACACCAAATTAAAACTTTTGAGCAATTAATAACAATGAAGAGGAACCCATAATTCATTCACTAGAAATAGTCCAAAATAGCAAAACCAGAGAATCCAACATATGTAAAATAGAAAACAATACTTACTTCTGCTGGGCGGGGAGTCTCCAAGTAACTTTTGGACGAGCCCGAGCCCTGCAATTTGATAAGAGTATGTAAAAGATCAACTAAAACCCAGAACGAAGAATGTTACCCCGAAATATCTTTATCGATTCTTTTTCTTCCTAAATGATAGACATTGATTATATATTGTTGCTATATTTTACAACTAATTATTACCCAGAATAATGCAGCGAGAACAAGAAAAAGTACCTTGTGTGAGTAGTAGAGAGAGGCGACGCCAGAGAGAGGGAGGAGGAGGACGGCGGCCAGGGATAACGGCCAGAGAGAGGGAGGAGGAGGACGGCGGCCAGAGAGGGATTGAGGATGGTGCGAAAGGACAAAGGAGGAGGAAATAAAATGTCATATCCATTCGGGTATTTTCGGGTATTTTACCCAATGATACCCGAATGGGTATGGGTAATATCCAAACCATACCCAGTCAAATCGGGTATGGTTTGGATATTACCCGGTCAAACAGTTATGGGTATGGGCGGGTATCCGGGTATGGATACCCGTTGCCATCCCTAACTTTGACGGTCGCAATTACTGTTTGAAGGTGGGGAACAAAAAGGTAACAGGTTAGATTCAGATTAATTTATTAACATAAAAAATATATTAAAAATACACTTTAAAAAAGGGTGGTCTATTTGGATACCTTGTATAAATATATGATTATTCCACAACGAGTAAGCTCGTGCATATCTTTGCAACAAATTTAAAACCATTTTGAAGATAAATTTCAATCCTCGCCCACCTGTAAGTAACCATTTAGTATTAATATTAACCATTAAAAAGTAGCTATTTTGATGTTAATCTTATTAAAAACAAAGTTTCACAATTTTTTCCCTCTAAAAGAAAAAAAATGGGAGTCCATATTTCACAACTTTTATGAAATGGTTTAATCCACCTTCTTTTGTACTCTGAATAGTGACAACAAAAAGTTCAAAAATCTATAATTTATAAAGTGTTCGACTTAATCTCGTATAGTTTAAAAAACTTATAATATCAACCCTATACAAAATTGCAATTTAACCTTTACAATAGTGAATAAAATAGAAAAAATAGATTTTTTTTATACAAAATTTAGTAAAAAAATGTAACAAATTGAATAGGACCTAGGAAAATGAAAAAGATAGTTTAAATTTATTCACAAAGTCTTCAAATTTTTTCTTTTTTAATATTTTAAAAAATATTTATCATTTATTTTTTAATTTTTCATTGAAAGGAACTCTCCCATATTTTTAAATTTTCTCTCAATTTTTTAATCTTTTTTTCTGAATTATTTTACCAATTTTGATTTTTTTTAACTCTTAAAAAATGTTAAAATTGTAATTTTTAAGAAATTATAGAGTTGAGTTATAAACTTTTAAACTATATGTGAAACTTTTTAATTTTTTTATAAAAAAATTGATTATATTATTAGTTATAAAAAATTAATTATATTATTAGTTATCATTATAATACGAGAGATTGAACTTATAATTTACGTCATTAAAATAATATGCACTAACTAGTTATACTACAATCTCTAGGAGTGTAAGAAAACCGGACTGAACCAGAACCAGAAAAACTTGACCCGAACCGTAACTTTCCGATTTGATCCGGTTCTATCCCACTAGAACCGAAAATTTCCGATTCGGTTCAGGTCTCTCAATGTAAAACCCGTAAACCGAACAGTAGAACCGTTTGAACCGAAAATTTACATATATATATTAATTATCAATGTTTAGTTCTGTCTCAGTGGATAAAATTTTGATTTTCTTTCTAAAGGGAAAGGGTTCGAATCCCCTTCCCCTCAAAATCTTTTTTTTTTTAGTTTTTTACATCCACAAAAATCAAAAGTTCAAAACTGAAGTGAAAACTTTAAACTGAAAACTCATTTCTCATTCAACGAACAAAAAATGAGTCTTGACCTAGCTTCATCTTCATCCCTCTCCGCCGTCGTCACCTCACCTTATCGTTTTCAATTAATCCATCTCGTTGTTTTCAATTACTCCGTCGTCACCTCATCTCATTGTTTTCATTCTTCTTCATCCCTCGTCTCTGTCGTCAACTCGCCGTTTTCAATTAGTCCAGCTCTCAGACTCATTCAGTTAATTGCGGTTGTCTCCGTTGTCACCTCGTCTCCTCCGCCACCACAACAACAAAACCACGATGACCACCAACAGTGAATCCATCAATGGAAGCCACTGTGAAAATTAGTTTTGATGGTGACCACCCAATTTCTTGATTATATAGATTCTGATTTGGGGTGATTGTACTGTGTTTGGTTGCATTTCTTGGGAGTTTCCCCCCCCCCCCCCCCCCCCCCTTTTGTTTTGATGCTAATGGTCATGAATGTTCTTATGGTTTCTTCATAATAGTGTAATTAGTTCATTATTTTGTTATGATTAAGGGAAGTGATTATATGTTATGTGCCAGTTTATGTTGTCTTTTTCAATGTTACAAAATTCAGCTAGTTTAATGCTTGAGTCATAAAAATGTAGGTCCAAGACGTGATTCTTTGTACCAAATTATATGAGCCTGTATTGATTGTTTAGATTTCTCTTGCTTCCCATTGTGGCAATTTGCGTCTTATGGGCAGAACTGTGATTGAACAAACTTGACGCAACCAACTGCTATCATCTTCCTTTACTTGTGCTTGTGTTTGATGTGGTTGTTTCTTTTTTTTTTGGGGAGTCTCATATGATTGGAAGTGGAAGTGCACAACTACAGCCTGAGACTTCATCTACACAACAAAGGGAGATACCACCACAACCAATCGTAGGGGCAGACGAAGTGCAAGGCAGTCAAGAGCCATAAGAAACCGAGCCAAAGAAAATAAAAGAAAGGTCATTTGTGTGGGATTATGTCGCGAAGTTTACGACTCATAATAATGAGCTAAAGGTACGATGTATTTTTTGCAAAAAAACTGAGTATAAGTATGCTCCTAATAATTTGGGCACAACTGCAATTAGGAAGCACTTGTTTAAATGTGAGAAAGGGCCATTTTTGAAATCAAAGAAACTCTAGAGTGATGTGTCAAAGGGTCAAACTCAGTTATATTTTAATTCGAGTAAGGAGATTGTGTTAGCTACATGAAAATTTGACCAGAACATGTGTAGGAAAGCATTGGAATACATTATTATTGTTGATGAAAAGCCTTTTAAAATGGTTGAGGGTAAAGGTTTTAAGCACTTTTGTTCTGTACTGCAACTGAAGTTTGTAATACCTTTACGAGTTACTGTAGCGAAGGACTGTTATGAGATGTTTGTGGAAGAAAGATTGAAGCTGAAAAGTAGTATGTCATTTAACTGTAGGAAGGTCTGTCTTACGACAGACACATGGACTTCCAATCAAAGGATTAATTATATGGGCCTCACTGCTCATTATATTGACTCTAATTGGAAGTTGCAAAAAATAATTATAAATTTTTGTCCAATTTCTAGTCATAAAGGTGAGGTCATTGGTAAATTGATTGAGAAATGTTTGTTGGAGTGGGGAATTGATAAGGTTATGACTGTAACTGTTGATAATGCTAGTTCGAATGATATTGCGGTGGGGTATTTGAAAAAAAGAGTCAATCATTGGAAGGGTAGTGTTTTGAATGGGGAGTTTCTACATATGAGGTGTGTTGCACATATAATGAATCTAGTAGTTAGTGATGGGCTAAAACTTACTACTCCTTCAATTATTCGAGTCCGAAATGCAGTTAGATACTTGAGGCAATCTCCATAGAGATATGAAAAATTTAAAGCATGTGTTGTGGAAGAAAGGATAGGTAGTGAAGTTTTGTTGTGTCTTGATGAGTGCACCCGATGGAACTCGACTTACTTGATGTTAGAAACAACCTTAAAACTACAATCTGCTTTTGATAGATATGCGGGGTTGGATTCTAATTTTTCAAGTGAAGTTGACCATGAAGAAGAACTTGATTGTAGAAAGGGGATTCCCAAGGAAGAAGATTGGGTTCATATCAAGAACATGGTCAGATTTTTGAAGTGTTTCTACATGCTTAGTTTAAGTGTTTCGGGTACTAAATACACAACTTCTAACATTTGTTTGAATAAAATGAGTGAGGTTGATTTTAGGTTGAAAAATATGTGTAACAATGTTGATTTTGAGGTGGCTGGAATGACATTGCAAATAAAAAAAAGTGTGACAAATATTGGGGCGATCCTGAAAAAATTAATGTGATGTTGTTTATTGCGGTCGCGTTAGATCCAAGGTACAAGTTGGATTACGCAAATTATTTGATTAACAACATGTACGAGTTTATCAGTGCAGGGGTGTTAGTTGAAAAAGTTGGAAGGAAACTTAATGTACTGTTTGAAGAGTATGAAAGGGAGAATAACAACTCTAATGTCAATGCGGTTGTAGGAGCTTCTTCTTCTTTTGATATTGAATCAGTGACACTGCCATTAGATTTAGATGATATTGATGGTGAATATGGATCAGCTGCATGTGCCTATGAATACAGGTATCGAAAAGAATTGGCTCAACGACAAGAAGGAGGACCAAAAAAATCAGAGTTAGATCGTTATCTTGAGAAAGAGACGATAACTCATTTAGAATCTTTTGACATTTTGGAGTGGTGGAAGGTTAATAGTGTTCGATTTTCTACTATCTCATTGATAGCACGGAATGTGTTGGCTATTCAGACTTCTACCATCGCATCAGAATCTGCATTTAGTTGTAGTGGTCACGTCCTTGATGATTTTTGAAGCTCTTTGTCTCCAAAAGTTGTAGAGGCGCTAGTTTGCACTGAAGATTGGTTGAGAGCACCAAGTTAGGAATATCATTATACGACTGAAAAGACGCTCAATGAGGTTGAGGAGCTTGAGAAAGGTAATATTTAAGGTTAAATATTTTTAGCTATGAATTGGTTATTTGCTATGTGATTAATTCTAATTATCTGTAAATGGCAGCCTTCGCGAACATTAAATTTGCACCTTCAGTTGTAGATATTATCTCATGAGGATTTTAATTGATGGTTGCAGGTTAGTCAATTTCTTATTTAGTTTTCTTTCTCCTTTAGGTAATGAATTTGTCAATTTGATGTTATGTAGTTTGTTAATTGCTATATGTTCTTTTCTGATTTCTCGGAAGAACTACAATGTGGGAACGCGTTAATATTTATTTCATAGGCGTTTAAACTTTGAAGTAGTGATAGTATTTTGTATTAGCTATTTACAACTTTTGTGATGGCAACTGATGAATATGCAATTTATCTTATTTGACTAGCTGACTTGGCAATGGACGTTTCCTGTTTGAATTCACAATGTGATTTGATTCTCCTTTTATTTATGTTTACATTTTGTTTATTGAGAAAATAAATGATGAAAAAAGACGGTAAGACTTGAGATTTCAGCAACAAAATTGAATAAAGTAAGCAGAAGAAAAGAAATTGAGCTGAAACTGAATTGGTTTCTTTTTATTGTTCTCCCTGTATTTACATACAATTTCACCAGATGAAAGACTTGTGTCCTAGAATGTTATATTTATGAGAGTTGCTGATATTGTAACTTTGGAGACTGTGCATTGATTCCATACATGTTCCCTGCTTTGTCTAGATTGGATGTTAGATTGTGATGGTTAATCATGTGATTTCTTTTTACATGGATTTGATGAGAGATGTTGTTGAAGTCGGTTTCTTTTCTGATGAAATAAGTGACCATTAACACTTGTTGAACTGCGTTTCTCTGTAATTTACCTCATTTAGCATTGCTATTGGGTATCTGCAAAATGTGATTTTGGCCAACACTGAGAATAATATCCATGGATGGAAACACAGTATTGGTTGGAAATGTTTAGGAAATCACTTAGATCCGTAACTTGTAAGACAAAAAATGCGGGAATAGTTTTTTGGTTAAAGTAGGGATTGTTGATCACAAGATACTTAATTACCTTTTAAAAAACTGTAGGATGAAGAAATATTTTTTGCATGAATAAATAGTAATTTTCCTAGTTATTTAAAAAAAAAAAATCAGAAACCGAACCGAACTATCCGGTTCGGTTAGAGTCTAGGCATCCCAAAACCAAAAATTCTAGTTCGGGTCCGGTTCTGGCATATCAGAACCGGAATTTTCCAATTTGGTCCGATTCTAGTCCTAGAATCGAACTGAACCGGCCTGTTTCACCCCTAACAATCTCAAGTGAAATTTTTTCGCCGATTTTACCCAAAATCCTCCACACTGCCCAACACAGCCACGCCCAAGAACACTAAGACCATCCACAGCTGGGTGTTAAAATGGGGTGCAAATGGGTGCAAATGAAGAGATGAAGCTGCAGCAGGGGAGCAAAAACCACGTTGGATCGTCCGGGGACCAAATTTTGGTCCCGGACTAAACTGACAGTGGGGTCCAGTTGTTTTATTAAAAAAAAAAAGATTCAGCCAATGGCAGCGCGCCACGCGTGCGCTGCCATTGGCTGATTCTTTTTGTTTTTTTTCCCACTCATTTTTTAAATCGATTTTTTTTAATAAATACTAAAAATAATTTTATAAAAAATATACCATTATTTTTAATTTTTTGAGATCTATAAATTGAGACTAGGTTTGTATTATTTGGACACTAAAAAAAATTCGAATTTTTTACATTTTTTTTCTTTTTTAAATGCTTCTTTTCATAATAAATACTCAAAATAATTTTATATCATTATTTTTACACTTATTTTTAATTTTTTGAGATCTATAAATTTGGACACTAAAAAAATCAGAGTTTTTTACACTTTTTTTTCATTTTCTTCTTTTTTAAATGATTTTTTTCATAATAATTACTCAAAATATTTTAAAAGTAAAACATATTTGAAAATAAAAACACACAATTTGAAAATAAAACTCACAATTCGAAAAAGAAATTATTATAGTAATTATAAATTTAATAAGAAAAAGAAATGAAAAATATGGTGGGGTATATGATAAATGATGTGGAAGGGAGAGAAAGTTTTTAACACCTTGAATAATTCCCTACTGTGAGCGCGTGAGTATTAAATGCTTTTTGGTTGGGTGTTAAGTTGATGTGGCACTGAGAGAAAGTGAATAACACTCTAAAATTTGATCCCTAGAGTGGATGGTCTAATGGGCCTCCGGGTCCAAAGAATTCCTTCCTATTCTCTGGAAACGGCATGCAAAGCCTCCGGATGTCTCTCTAGTAAACTGCATTTGCAAAGGAAAGGACTCACCATCTCAACCATGGACTTCTGACTTCTGACTTCTGAGGAGAACATCCAGTTGACCCGAAAAAACTTTCTGACGATTCGGCTTCATTTTGGCGCTGCTGCTTAGAGAAACCTAAGACGACAACCGTCACGGTTCCCGCTTCCTCACTGGCGATCGTCGCCGATGACCAGTTTTCCCCAAATTAATCAATCATCCAGGTAGTTAGAACCCTTGATTTCAACTTTCAATACTAATAAGCCTTTGCTTCTTTTGTGAGGATTTGCACTAGTTGTCAGGTGCAATTGAATAGATATAGGAGCTTATTCTGAAAGAGGAATCTTGGGTTTTCGTTAGTTAGGAAGATTTTGTATGGGTTTTCCTTGTTGTGGTAATACGTGCAGTCTGTGATGTGTCTTTAGGTAGTTTGAAGAAGAGAAATGGTGTTGGTGTTAGCGATAGGTGATCTTCACATACCGCACAGGGCAGCTGATCTGCCTCCCAAGTTCAAGTCCATGCTTGTTCCTGGGAAGATTCAGCACATCATTTGCACTGGAAACCTCTGTATTAAGGTATATATCCTTTTTCTTTCGTCGACTAATAAGGTCAATCTCTGTACTGGATGTTGTTATTCTTGTTTTCTCTGGAAAACTTACAGATTCAGTGTTGAAGAATTGAAACCGATCTAGTTTAAGGTTAGAGCCCCGCCTGATAAGATTATCTTGTTTGTGAATCTGTTCTTCCCATGGCGTAGGAGTTTGTAGACGAGTAAGATGATGCTCAGCATCAATTCATCTGGTTGTCGCTCAGGCAATCATATTATGTTATGTTTTCCCATGAGGAATGGTCCACTTTTTCATATTACTGAACCAGGTCTAGGCATCTGCTGTTGGTCATGCTAACCTAAATTCCAGTGCATATTTACATGCTATCTGCACCTCGTGACAGTTCTTTTAGTTCTCAGTATTGATATTAGTTGGTGAGATTGATAGTACTCATTCTGAATGATCTCCTTGACAGGAAGTGCATGATTATTTCAAGAGTCTTTGTCCTGATTTGCATATTACTCGAGGTGAATATGACGAGGACTCTCATTATCCAGAGACTAAGACACTTACAGTTGGCCAATTTAAGCTTGGGATATGCCATGGCCATCAGGTTTGGTTTTCCTTCATCTATGCCTTCATGTGTACTTGTGCTTCTCATCTAAATCTGAATAATGTTCCTCACACAATAATGCAGCTTTACTTTTATGGATCATGTTTGCTCATAATTGCAATTGTTTGTTAGCCACAATGTAAATGAGTTGATACAATCCTACAAGCTTACTGGCTTCTATAGTGCAGCCTACAAATTTCAAGTTTGTTTGAACGCTGAAACTCAAAATCTAAGGCACTTTGCTTTTCTGCGAGGTCACACTTGAATAAGGAATGAAGGAAATGGGACTGCATTTGAGATGCATATCATTGCTATCAGAACCATTAATATTAACCAATGAGATGTCTATTAAGTAGCGGCAATGAGTACATTTTGTATGCAGTGCATTGATGTATGGCTGTTCAAGCTAAGTGTCCACATAGAACGCGACTGTGCTATCTCTCAAATGATGTGGTGCTGCATGTGGTCTGCATCTCTTGCCTTTTTTATTCAGTGTCTTTCATTACATTTAAGAACTAAATCTCTCACTTGGTGTCGATGTTTGAGCTCTTGATCACAGTTGGATGCTTGAATGTGTTCTCCATTTCTTTGTGAATGGACCTCTTTGCTTTTTGTCTTGAATGATGTGAATAGATGAAATTATCCACAAATCTAGTTAGATTTAGAAGGTGTCTGTCAAGACTCCACTTCTGTGGCTTTTATGTTAATAGGTTACCATTTTCATACTCCAATGGTCGACAACACTTGTTTTAAGATGGAGTTGTCTACTTGGTATTGATAATAACAATTGTGTAATTTACTTTTATGTTTTGCAATTCCTTCCTGCATCCTGTAGTAATCCTTTTTGTGATAACTTTCTGAAGGTAATTCCATGGGGGGACTTAGACTCACTAGCAATGCTACAAAGGCAACTGGATGTGGATATCCTGGTAACTGGTCATACTCACCAGTTCAAAGCCTACAAACATGAAGGTGGTGTTGTCATAAACCCTGGTTCTGCCACTGGTGCCTACAGTGGTATCACTTATGATGTAAACCCTAGCTTTGCGCTCATGGATATCGATGGGTTGCGCGTTGTCGTTTATGTATATGAACTAATTGATGGTGAAGTGAAGGTTGATAAAATTGACTTTAAGAAGACAACCACTACTCGTTCAGCTCATTGACTCATGCACATGATGGTATGCTGTGACTTCCTGCGATTTCTTAGAAGTACTGAGATGGAAGCCTTGTTTTCGCTTATGGATCATGAAAGAACAACCACTGGTATGAATAAATGTAGTATTTTGTGTTAACATGTCTTTGGTGCTTTTTATATATAGTCGTGTGATTGTGGTTTCGGAAAGTATTGGCGTCGGTCGGAGACACTTCCTGTTTTTGGCCAAAACAAGAACTTACCTCTGATAGCTTTAACTGCACTTTGTAATCCACACACCCAAGGAAACACTTTATATGTTTACCTAAATTTTCCACAACTTTTATACCATTTTTTGTTTCTGTTGTTTAACATGAATATAGTTGCTTCATATATATAATAAAGAAGAAAAGAGGCGCAGCCCATGTTTTGTGTAATAGGCCCAGCCAATGTTTTTACAAGGGTTTGCATTCTTTCTTTTGGGTACAAAAGGAAAAAGAAGTTCCGTAGTGCAGAGATTGATGTTTCTACAAATCCTAGGAGTAGAAGGTTTCCTGTTCTTTCAACCGACAATGGAACATGTACATATATGTGTGTACCAGTCACCTGATCCTCCCAGTTGCCGTAGAAAAACAGAACCTCCTCTCTGTTTTCCTAAAACCTAGCTCCTCTCTCTCCACCAAAAAAACATGAAGAAAGAAGAGCAAGAGCTTCTGCAGATCAATCTGATCTCAACTCAACAGCTACCCAAACACAACAATTCTCCCTTCATTCAAACCTACGTGGTGTCCCGTCTCAACACTGATAACCAAAACCTCAGGCTCGTCTCAAGAACAGATACAATCGACAATCACAACCCTACGTGGAATGATCGGTTCGTATTCCCCGTTGATGCAGATTGGAAGACAAGAAAACTTTGAGGTTTACCGCGTCCGCAAGATGATGGGAAAGGATCACAAGATTGGTGAGGTTAACGTTCGGCTCGAATGTCTGTTAGGAAATGGTGATCGCAAGGGCCCGAAATGCTTGGCGTTCGATGTGTGAAATCCGAAAGACCAAGAACCTCGAGGAATACTCAATCTTGGGGTCAAAAGGAGTGATCGGTGCTTCGTAAAAATTCTCTGTTTCGTTCTTCAGAGTCGGGTTTGGACTACAAAATCATGATGGGTGGAGACGCAGACCAGGATAAGGACAGCAGTAATGCTCTTGGTAGGCTTGTTTCCAAGCTTGTCAGGCGTAGGACAATATAATTAATTAATATAAGCAGATGAAAGATTGATATGTATCATTTTTGTTCGATCTTGAAAAAACCAGTTGTTTATTCTGCTTAACTTCTGTAATAAACAATTAAACTCTGGTTAATTACTAAGATTAAATTTAGTCTGATTGACAGCAGATTTACATTCTTTCTTTTGTATTTTAATTACCTTAATCCATGTCGTAATTGATTGAAACTTTCAGCTTTGAAGATAAGTCAAACCTTTTTCAGGTTAATCAATTTGATATTCCTGGAAGAATATGCCATTATCGTTTCTTATTTTGATATCCATATCTAGAAAATTAGGGCTGGAGAGCGAATAGAGAGGCAAATAAGAGAAATAAGGAAATGTTAATTTGCGGGGCGCTTAAATTGTTTCGTGTCAGTCTAACAAAACCAACGCAAAGTAACAACATATTGTGTAATTTGCGCCCATTTACACGAACCGACGCTAGTAAACCGCCGCCGTCGTCCAGTTTTTTTTTTTGTGTACATAAAAATAGTGGAAACTAATGACTATTCATTCATAATTTATGGGAAAAAAGAGGACTATTCATACATATTAATTAAAGAAATCATTAATTGGTTTAATCGGAAATAGGATTGGAACTCTATTTGCTCTTATCTTTTCTCCATGCCCTATCTCATCATGCATGCTTCCCAATCCAACTCTGTTGTCTATCAATGCGTGAATGCTGCGGCGGAGGCAGACGCAGATATACATACCTGGGGGAATAAAATACATGTGGTTATGAAGTCTAGAGACAAGAGTTCTAATAAATGAAAATGAGTAACAAATTAAATAGGCGGATATGGCGTAAGACGGTCTAGATGATTATCAAATGACAAAAGTTGGCAAAAGTTGAGTTTCGAGCCCCAATGAAATGTTTGGGAGAACTCTAGGGGACAACTGATCACTTGCTGCGTGAATCTCGAATCAAAGTATCGAACCACTCGTACGTACAAACACTAATAAATATTACCAAATGACACCGGGAGTTTACCCAAACATTTCAGAGGAGAAAAGTTTGAGTTTTGATCCCCAATGAAGTGTTCAAAGGGAACTCTAGGGGACACCTGGTCACTTGCTGCATGAATCCGAATCAAAGTGTCGAAGCACTGTACAAAAACTAATGAAAATATTACCAAACGATACCAGGAGTTCCCCCAAACACTTCAGTGGAGAAAAGTTTTTGAGTTTTGATCCCTAAAGAAGTGTTCGAAGGGAACACTAGGGGACAATGGTCACTTGTTGCTACACCATGAATTTCAAGTTAGAGTATTGAATCACTTGTACTAAACACTAATGAATATCAAATGACACCGGGAGTTCCCCCAAACACTTCAGTGGGAAAGAAAGTTGAGTTTTGAGCCCCAATGAAGTGTTCGTAGGGAACTCTAGGGGACACCTGATCACTTGTTGCTAAACTAATGAATTTTGAACAAGAATGAATCACTCTGTACCAAATACTAATGATTGTATCAAGTGTTATCGGGAAACACTTCAGTGGACAATGAAGTGTTTCAACATGAGAGCCCAATGAAGTGTTCGAAGGGAACTCCAGGGGACACCTGATGAGTTCTTGGTACTACTACAATTTGTTTTGGTTTTAATTTGTGCATGCTTGGTAATGGAACCCAACCCTACTTATTTATAGCTCTAGCTAGTACTAGGTACGGACATTGGAGTTTCCTATGTTTAATTATCAAACTTATATGCAGGGACAGGTGAACCTGGACGCAACAGTAGACCTGGTGAATCATTAATTTGGTGAAAGTGATCAGTTTCCTCTGCCTAAATCTCTGTTGTTATCTCTCTTGATGAGACCTTTCATTTTCAGACTTTTCTCGTACATCCGATTTCATATCTTTTGGCATCTCTATATCTTCTTTCTTTCTTGTCTGTAATTCAAACTAGTTAATAATAAACCCTAGCTAGCTTGGATTTGTATTATCCCAATTAATTATATTTCCCATAAAATGAGCTCTAGAAGTTAGCAAATGGAAGAAAGAAGAAAAAAGAGAGGAGTAAGTATGATTTCCTAAAAAATATTTTGGACGTGAATTATAGTAACTAGATTGATTCTTGAATATGTTGTAATTAACCTCTCATCAGAAAAGAAGAAAAAGAAAAAGGGCAGGTTGAAAGAGATGGAACCTCAAGGGGTAAAACGCCCCATGCATGCCTGGAAGATTCTTCAATTGATCTCTTCCAATCTACTCCACAATCCAGACCAGGTTCATCATCAATCTGGAGATTGCAATCTGTTCATGATCCCATGCCAATAACGAATTTGAGTTCAAGTTGGGTTCAAAAGGAGAGATACACTGGTTAATTGACACCAATCCCCAGGGTCATTTAAGAATTACTAGCCTTTGTATTTTTTGATAAAATGATACTGTCTGTTTCAGGTTTAAATACTTAGAGTTTGTACCTTCTAATTAAATTGTTGTTGTTGTGACCTTTACCTTGTTTTGTTGCCTTTGAATTAATTCAGCACAAGAAAAGATCCTTAAAGTACGATGGGTCATGAACCTAGACGCAACCGCGGTCACATTGATTGAAGGAAGCTAAGAGAATCAATTTTTTTTCTTGACTAGATCGGGTGGCCATACCCAAATACCCATATACCAATATATCATATCTCTTTATCCGACCTTTCATTTTCAACTTTTGGGATTGGTGTAAGTACAAACCCATTCAGCTTCTAGTTCTAGCTGCCCATAACCACCCACGTAACTATACATCAACTTGTGATCATGAGAAACTGCTACCTACATGTCATATACGGATATATACCTTTCTCGCATAATCCCTTCGCCACATAAATTTATGTTAACGATCTTCTAATAAATAACCACGTTTATATTTATTGACGTAAGTAATTTGATACTCTCCCCACTCAAACCAAATATATCAACTAACATTTACATGTATTTATTGGGGTTGCGAATAGTTGGAATAGTCTCAAACGAATCAAAAAACAAAGGAAGTCTTCTATCATTTCATAACTATCCCATGTCTAAACATATATGTACCCAAGGTCTGATGTAAGGTTAATATCTACTAGTCATGCATTGCACAATAACAAAGAAATATGATATGAAAGCTCAAGACCTCATCGAGATAATTGATTGCTTAAGATCATGAGCAAGCAAAAGGATATAAGAAAAAACAAGCAAGTCTATGAATTTCATACAGTTGTACAAATGCTCAAGAATCATCCAATATGCATCATCATCGATTGAAACTCATCAAGGAAGGTTTAAAAACAAAAAGACAATAAAAACTTTTTTTTTTAAAGTTTGAAAAACACAAGACACGAAACTAACACAAATAAAGTGACAAGAGCCCCAAAACAACAAACATATGTATAATCCCTCCCCCATACTTAAGAGACACATTGTCCTCAATGTGAAAGAAAGAGAAAAAAACACAAAGGCAAACAAAAATAAGAAAAAGAAAGACACGACCTGGGAAATTTGATGTGGTAGTTGGATGTCAATTGACTACAGAAGATGAAAGATTTAGTTCAGGAGCTCATTATGGCAAACTAGCGTTCTGTCGAGAATCTTTGTGTCATGGGCAAGATAGGAGTGTGCAACAACATCAATAGTTATAGGGGCAAAAGTGGTATCTTCAGTTGGAATGGTGAGTTCTAAAAATTTGAATCGTCCTTTATGCTCATGCAAAAAAATTGTGTCCAACCATTGATGTTCCCCTACACTTGCTTCTTGTGGAAATTTTTGGCTTGCTTAAGCTAACTATAAGCTTCAATGCATCTCAAGAGTATAATTGATGTGCTCCTTCTGTCCACATGAAATAAATAGGAGATTAATTAGAAAGTCTAGAGGAAAAGATATCCCAAAATCCTAAATCAAAATCCTAAATCAGTAAGTTTGAGAATCTTCCTTTTACACAGAACGACATTGTAACTCATCCCTAATTTTCTCTTTCTCAATTTCCCTCAAATTCTTCATTGGCTCGATGCAGTGAAAAGTCTCTAGAATCTTTATCTCATGATCCACGAAAGCTTTAAAATGATTCTGGGTTTGATTTAGCTTATTTGGCTAGGTAACAACTTCTGCCTCCAGTTCTGAATTTACGTCTCGGGCTAGCTCTATATCAGCTCATTTGAGCAGAGTTGGAGAGGATGGTACTGTGACAACATTGGTCTCTGAAGGTAAGCATATGTGATCCACTAAAGTCGGTTGCTCTTCCTTAGTCAAAAAAAGTTTCTCAATCTCTCTAATCATCATTTGTCAAATCCTTTTTAGACACAAAGTCCAATTCATCAGTAGCATCAAATTCAAGTTCTTCATGTGCTAAAGGATTAATTACATTAACATTGTATACATGAGAAACATCCATTGGGTGTGGTGTCAGATATATTGGAGTGCTAGGATAGTTCTGGAGCTGAGTAAGCTGAGGTGGTTGGGCTAAAACCTTTGGTTTTGGTTTTGTGGCTTGGGCAAGCTCTAGATTCATCTTCTCTAGCTGTTTTGTGTCTTGGGCAAGAGACACACAAGATTCGTCGGCTATAGTTGTATCACTCCTCAACGAGACATCACTTACATTGTACATTAGGTGGGGTAGAGCTTTTGGAGTTGGAGGCAGTTATTGTTGCTGCACATATTCTTATAGACTTGGGTATGCATTGGCGAGGAGATCCACTTGGTTGAAAAATGCATGAGTCTCAACTTGTAGTGTTTTACCTGCAAAAGATTCAAGAAGAAGGGTTATTTCCGAAAGTGTCGCGCCCCACGAAAATCAGAAATAATTCGCGAGTGTGCAACGAAATTTGGGACCTTACAATGCTCAGCGTAAACAGACGCCTCGCAACATGCAATGAAGTCACCACCCTAATTTGGTTGCTAGGTTTAGGGAACCTTAATCGTCATGGCATAAGAAATATAATAAGTAAAAAACTAAAGGCACAAAAAAGGGGTTTGGACCCCAGACAAAAGGTTCGGGGTCATATTATGGTCTCGGGAAGGTGTTAAGCACCCGAGTCACATCCGAAAATGGTTACCGGTTAATGTGAGAGGTGTTTAAAAAGGTGTTTGATAAAATGCGTTTTGTTTTGAAAAGGAGGACCCTCAGAGGAATCGTCACTTTAGTCCTTTTTCATGATCGTGACCGTTCAGAAATAATTAATCGTTGAACGGGGTTACCGTTTATCAAGACCGATTGATTATTCCTGACCGTAACGTGATGGGACTGGATTTTCTGAAAGACTGAATGAGCGCCCTTAATTTAATCATGCATGGCTCGATGTCATCATCGGGCCATGCATGATTAAATTAATTACTACGTGATCCTATCATGGATTGCTAACAGAGTACAAATTTAAATGATAGATTTTGAAGTGAAAAACTGATGTGGGATCGAAAGTCCCCATGTACATGCAGTCAATATAAGCGAGTATTTAAAATCACATGAGCATGGCATTTTAAGCAACTCTTTAAACACGTTATTCATGTGGGTTGATTTTAATTCTAGTAGTTCTATATATCATGCGTACGATTGATATTTACGAAAAGGAATCGAAAGGCGTACTTTCGAGCGAAGCTTGAAATTAAAACCTACAAGGTGAGAGTGTTAGCGATAGCTTGAGAAATAAATAAGCAATTTTATGAGTGCGAAAATTTAAATGACAGTTGATTGTATGCGAGAAATGATGGATTTAACGCATACAAAATTTTAAATGCGGAGTTGATTGCATGCGAGAAATGATGGATTTAACGCATACAAAATTTAAATGCTGAGTTGATTGCATGCGAAAAATGATGGATTTAACGCATACGAAATTTAAATGTTGAGTTGATTGCATGCGAAAAATGATGGATTTAACGCATACGAAATTTAAATATTGTTTTGATAAGTGCAGAAAAATTGATTGTAGTTGACGATTCACAGGGGATTTAAAACAGTTGAGGATTTGCAGAAAATAAAACAATTGATATTTGCGGAAGAATTTCCAGCAGTATGATGAGTGCGGAAATTAAAACAATTGATATTTTGCAGGAAATAAATAATTTGATATTTGCAGAAAATAAAACAATTGATGTTGCGAAACAATTTCCAGCAGTTTGCGAAAAATTAAAGCAGTTGATATTTGCAGAAAATAAACAATTTGATATTTGCAGAAAAGAAACAGTTTGATATTTGCAGAAAATAAAACAATTGATGTTGCAGAAGAATTTTCAGCAGTTTGCGAAAAATTAAAGTCGTTGATATTTGCAGAAAATTAAAACAGTTGATAATACGAAAAAAATACTCATACGAAGCATACAAATTATTTTTACGAAAAAAGCGTGATCCGAAGTCTCGGAAAGAATTGAAAATAGGTTGGGCCCAATTTTTAAAAAGAAAGGAAAATTGAAGTGGGCCAGGAATAGTGCCTGGCCCAAGGAAAACATTTTAATGGTGATGAGCCAAGCCCATCACCTTTCCACACGTGAACAGTGCTGAAGCCTGGCACTGTTCATCATCTCCTTCTTTGGTTGCCGGCGTACTGCCGACGGCCAAACTCCGGTCATAGGTGGCCGTTTCAAAAACCGTTCGTACCGAGACGCTCGTCTGTTCGACGACTTCTCGACCATACGAACCTCAATTTTTATTTTGACTCGTACCGAATTGAATTTTGAAAAAATGACAAAACTTTTAATTATCAAAAACTATTAATTCGCACAATCTAGCTAACGATTTTTAAAATTGAAAGCATGTATTTAATCTACATCATGCACATGAATTAATGGCACAAAAACAAGCAATTAATCTACTCTAAATTCGGCCAAACGAATTAAAGAAGAAAACAAGCTTAAAAACCGAAAATGCTTAGAGAGAGAAAGCTTACTCTCTCAAGCTTTAAACTGGACGATTGTCACTCTAAGTGAGCAAACTGATCAAGAGGGAGAAGGAGCAAGGGTTTCTTGCAGATTTGGTGCCCGTTTTACGTTGAGAGGGTCTCGGTATTTATAGGCTCGAGTCGTGTGAGGAGGGAGACGCGGCTGTGCGCGTGGAGGCCGTGATCGGGAGATGGCGGGGCTACGACGTCGAGGTGGCAGGTCTACGGTCGCCGTGATGTTGGTTGACGGGATAAGAAACAGCTTGGAGGCGACGGGAGCAGGCTGCTCGGTGGCCTGCTCCGCTGCTATTTACGTCCATGGTGCATGTGCACCATGGTTGATTAATTAGTCAACCGTTGATCTGGTTGACTTTTTTTAGTTGACCAGATCAACGGTTGTGATCAACTTGCCCTTTATCTTATTTAAATGGCCTCGAGTCGAGTCCTGCGAGCAAACGTTCTGAATTTTCGAACCGAAGGTACTAGCGCGTAGAGAAAAATACGACGAGTTTAACCGTCTACAGCGAATGATGAAATTTTTTCGTTTAACGTATTTATTTTCTCGTTCAAAAACGTGAAACGTTCGAACGGAAAAATAATGACGTTATGCCGAAAATTACACGAAACGCTGTAGACCGTTGTGAACGGAAAAAAAAGCTAGCAACTAGTTGATGGAAAACATTTGAAATTCAAGCTATTGTCCGAGAAAACTTACTCGGGTCCAATAAAAGCTCGAACGAAAATAATAATAAAAAAATAAAAAAACTAAAAAATGCGCTAAAATACTAAAAATCCTAAAATTCATGTGATGACCTAAAATGAAGAAAAAACTAGTAAACAACGGCCGGATAGTCAAAAATGTGATTTTTAAGGCTAAACATAATAATGATAATAATAATGAAAATACGTGACGAAAAATTAAAAATGCGATTTCTAAGGCTGACGATGCTAACGACGATGCTAAAACGCGATGAAAATTTTAAAAATTCTAGTGACAGTAAATCAACTAAAAATGACAATAAATTAAGTAAATAACAGAAATGCTAAAATCAATTAAAAATGGCGTCAAAATTCAGGTATCAACAGTTGCCCCCTATTTACTATCTTATCGAAGTATTTGATAAGCAGTAAAGACAGTTGCCCCTACATATCTGAATTTTGGCGACACCGCAGGTCTTACCTCAAGCTTACAGTGATGATGTCGCTCTGGGAGGAGGTAAGTTGCTGCTGTCACTCTGGGAGGAGGTAGTTTGCCGATGTTGTTCGTTGATGTCACTCTGGGAGGACGCAGGTTATTGCTATTACTCTGGGAGGAGGTAGTTTGCCGATGTTGTTCGTTGATGTCACTCTGGGAGGAGGCAGGTTGTTGCTGTCACTCTGGGAGGAGGTAGGTTCGTCGATGTCACTCGGGGATCAGATATGTCGTAGATGTCACTCTGGGAGGAGATATGTCGTAGATGTCACTCTGGGAGGAGACATTGCTGTAGATGTCACTCTGGGAGGAGATATTGCGGTAGATGTCACTCTAGGAGGAGATAGGCTTGTTGATGTCACTCTGGGATGAGGTAGTTGGTCTATGTCACTCCGGGAGGAGATATTTGGTTGACGTCACTTTGGGAGGAGGCATAATTTTGATGACGTTATTCGTTGATGTCACTCTAGGAGGAGATAGTTTTGACGATGTTATTCGCGGATGTCACTCTGTGAGGAGTTAAGTTTGTGGATGTCACTCTGGGAGGAAGTAGTTCGTTGAACGTCACTATGGGAGGAGGTAATCTATTGATGTCACTCTGGGAGGAGATATGCTTTTGATGGTGTTATTCAGTGGAGGAAATTGATGCTGTCATTGGGGGTTAAAAAATGTTTACAAAATTGTTGAGGTTATTCGTGGATGTCACTCTAGGAGGAGGTAAGTTTGTTGATGTCACTCTGGGAGGAGGTATGCTTTCAATGTCACTCTGGGAGGAGATAGGATGTTGATGTCACTCTGGGAGGAGATAGTTTTGTTGATGTCACTCTGGGAGGAGATAGTTTTGTCGTCACTCTGGGAGCAGATAGATTCGATCGGATGTCCTGCAAAGATATAAACTTAGATCTATTCGGATATCGAGAGAAACGTAAGTTGCAGAAAATGTAAATGACAACTACTTTGATAGGAATGAAAGGTAATTTTACGAAAACGTAAATGACGGCTCCACTGGGGGGGATAATCGCTTGACATGTAACTGACGTTATTTCAGGAGGATAATGCGGGATTCGCAGAAGTACGAATGATTGGTCCTAATGATGTCACTCTAGGAGGAGGAAAACGCAAATGATGTCACTCTGGGAGGAGGAAATGCATGATGATGTCACTCTGGGAGGAGAAAAATGCATGATGATGTCACTCTGGGAGGAGGAAATGCAGTACAAAAATGTAAACAACGTCAATTCCTGTACGAGAAGACGTGCAATGGGGAAACTAAACTATGGTCACTCTAGGAGGAGAAAAATGCTAATGCTGTCACTCTGGGAGGAGAAAAATGCATGCTGTCACTCTGGGAGGAGGAAATACAGTACAGAAACGTAAACAACGTCAATTCCCGTAGGAGAAGACGTGAAATGCGGAAACTAAACTAAGGTCACTCTAGGAGGAGAAAAATGCTAATGCTGTCACTCTAGGAGGAGGAAAATGCATGCTGTCACTCTAGGAGGAGGAAATACAGTACAGAAACGTAAACAATGTCAATTCCCGTAGGAGAAGACGTGAAATGCGGAAACTAAACTAAGGACACTCTGGGAGGAGAAAAATGCTAATGTTGAAAATTAAATGTTGTCACTCTGGGAAGAGAAGAAATGATTTTGTCACCAGTGGCCTTGATACGATCCTAGAATGCGTCTGCATCCTGCTCAGGAGGTAACGACCCCAAGGACAAGACTTTCCAACGATTTGCAGCCGTAAGCAGTCCTCACCTGATATTAGTGTTTGTACTCACGCTCTGAAACAAGGCTAAGTGTTTTACGCTCATAAAGATGCAACTAACATGATACATAATTTACAGTTTGCAATGTCAATCCGAGTGAATAGACTTCGAATGAAGATGCACATGCATGGGCGTTCTAATAATCGATGGGACTTTTACGGAAAATAATGAAAGGACATGAAACGTCCGGAAAGGAGTTTGTTTTGGAAAAGATTGCTTTGCTGGAAGGTTTTTGATGAATGATGCTTTGTTGATTGGCCCTGAGGAGGGCGAGGTGCGCGAGTTCCTTCACTTTTTGCTGGGGATGCTTGCTGGACAGAGTGCGTGAGCTCTGGGATCCTTGTGGGTGCTTTTCGTTCGGCTAGGGGCCCTTTGCTCGAGTTTTCACTAGGGAGTGTCGTCGCTGTTCTTTTTGCGACTCACTACTTGAGTTGGCCTTGGGCCCTTTTCTTCTCGTGTCCTTACTAGGGATGCTTGCTTTGAGATTCCTCGAGTTGGCCTTGGGCCTTTTTGCTCGAGTTCACTGGGGAAAGTTTTCTTCGAGATTTCTCGAATTGAGTTGTCCCCGGGCTGTGCTTGCTTCGGCTCTTCGATTGTTTGTATTCTTCGAATGTCTCTGAGCATTTCTCTCTCTTTTTTCTCTTCTTCTTGTTTTCTTCCTCTTCTTTTTCTTTTTTTCTTTTTTTGCTCTCTTTCTTCTTCTTTTTTGATTTGAAATGCATCAGAGCAGAGCAAGCACAACTTTCGTCTTGATCTCTTCCCCTTCTGTCTTGAGGCCTCGGCCTTCATCGTTGCTGTTTTTTTTTTTTGGTGACAATCCTTAGCGATCTCCTGGTGACCTTTTTCGTCTCTTTCATCGTGTTCTTGGACTTGACGTGTTCGTACTTCCGGCTGGCAATTTTAGCTGAAACTGCTCTTTGGCTCCCAGGGTATGAGTGATAGTGAAGGTTTGGGGAGTGATGACATATATGGTGGAAAGAGGGACGAAATGAAAAAAGTGGAGAAGATCGTAAAAGTCCCATGTCATTTTATAGCTATCCCATGTCTAATTGCGCATGTACCCTGGATATTATGCGAACTCAACTAGTATCTAGTCAGGCCCTTACACTCATGAAGGATATGCCGCAATGGCTCAAAAATGCTTACCGGGATTTGTCTATGACTGCTTACGTCGGAACAAACCGCGGATATAAGAGCAAACAAGTAATATCATGCATGACATATAATTTAGATGGATGCTTGATTTAACAGAGGGATTGGGCATTCCTGACCTATGCAATGCATGAAAATGCTTATGGGAGTAGTATGCTTTTGTTTTAGCCGGGCTAAAAAGGAATTTTGATTGATTTTTGATTTTTGATTGATTGATGGTTTGATTGCTGGATAGTTTGATTGCTAGGATGTGGGGGACGACTTATTTGCAAGGGTCTAACGAGAACCTAAGGTTGCCCCAGTGGGCCAGACGACCGTACTCGACTTAAAGCTAACAAAGCGAGCAGGAATGAAACCAAATTTAAATAAAAGGGGAAAGAAAGATAGACTCCCCTAAGATGTGCAGCGGGGCTGCAAGGGCGTCTTCCACAAACTTCATGCGGATGACAGTGAGATACTTCAAGTCCCTGTGAGAAGCAGAGGGGACAATAGAAAGAGAGGGAAATTAATCTGAAAATGAAAACGAGATAAGTTCAGGGATTCTCCCTTCTCTTAACCCGGCCTTTCGAGGGTGCCTGCGACGTGGTCCCAGTTCTGGGATGCTTTGCTTTGATTGGTTTCTTTTTCAGCTACTTTGCGGGAACTGCCAATCCGAGCTGTAGCGAGGATGAGATCTGCATTCGGTTTGTTTGCTCACTGGCCGTTGCTGGACCTTCGCTGATTGGCTTCGCGATTGCTTGGGGATAAAGGGGAAAACCCTCTGTCCCCGAATTGTGCAGCGGGGCTGCAAGGGCGTATGCTTAACGTTCTTATGCAGGCAACGAATGGGGCGACCCAGTTCTTGAAAAAGACACGGCGAGAACTAATGAGGAGTAAATGCGAGATAATTTTTTTTTTATAGCAAAAGTAATGTGATTGATAAGTTTTAAGCTCTCCCTTTTGGACGGGCCATCCGTGGGTCACTGCAGCGTGACTGGCATCAGATGTTGGTTGATGATGGCTTTGCTTTTAGATGCTTTGTCGCAGCTCCTACTTTGGCTTGGGTGATGCTTGCAGCCTGGCTGTCCCTCAACTAAAGGATTGATCTTCACCGTGTTGATCATGGTGCGGATGTTGGGAAACTTCTTGAACAAGACCGCATTAAGTATGTTGATGGTGGTCCTAGGAGGACAACTTTTTGTCGTTCTTTTTCCAGGGGTTCTACCTGCAAAGGTTTGCAGGGGGACCATGGCGTTTCGGTGATGAGCTCCTCCGGATAGGTGAATGGAGAGGGGAGCTGACGTTGCTAGTGTTCCGACAGCTTGGCTGGCGTAGGATGGGCTTTGTGACTTTGGTCCAGCATTTAGTCCTTTGAGACCGGTTGTTTGCGATGCCGGTTGCGCTGGTAGCACTGCGAGGAAAAGAAATTTCACTTTAGATGGTGATGGTTTGTCTTAAAATCTTTCCTGATTCGCTCTTGTAGGTGGCTTGCTGCGGCAATTCAAGAGCTGCTACGAGCGGAACTCCCTGGTTCTATCGCGATGACGAGATGAGGAGTGAGACCTTACATCCCTGCAAAACTTAAAATTGATTAGTGGCGTTAATCTAAGTGACATGTCTTACGTCCCGAGCTACTCCTGGGGAGCCATCTATGCCATGCTTCCTTTTGTCATCTCACAATTTTAAGAAAAAGAAGGGGACAATAAATTTTAAAATAATAAGCATCTCCTGAAAAAAACTTGTTTTATTAATTTCAGGACAAATGTTTGTGCTAGATTGTCATGATAAAACCCTATGTCCTTGGTCTGGCTGAACGCTCGGTTCGCGATGCTTCATCGGCATTTACCGGTCTCAGGAGATCGTCTCCATCCACGTTGGTTAGCATCAGGGCACCCCCTGAGAATGCACTTTTGACCAGATACGGGCCCTCGTACCTTGGGGCCCACTTTCCTTGACTAGCCTCCTGATGAGGGAGAATTTTCTTCAACACTAAATCCCCAGCCTTGAACTTGCGAGGTCGCACTTTCTTGTTATAAGCGTTGGCTATTCTTTGCTGATATAATTGTGCATGGCAGATAGCGGCCAAGCGCTTTTCGGGAAGGCGGTTCAGCTGCTCATACCTCACTCTTGCCCAATCTGATTCTTCTACATCAGACTCTGCCAGGATTCTAAGAGAAGGGATTTCTACCTCAAGGGGAATTACGGCTTCCATGCCGTAAACTAATGAGTAGGGTGTTGCCCCTGTAGACGTACGGGTTGCTATCCGGTAAGCATGCAATGTGAAGGGAAGCATGTCATGCCAATATTTGTGAGTGATTACCATCTTTTGGATGATCCTTTTCAGATTTTTGTTTGCTGCTTCAACTGCGCTATTCATCTTTGGTCGATATGGAGACGAGTTTCAGTGCTTCACCTTCCAACGTTGGCAAAGTCCGTCGATCATCTTCCCATTTAGATTGGTGCCGTTGTCCGTGATGATTGTTTTTGGGACTCCATGACGGCAGATGATGTTCCTCTCAATGAAACGCATGGTCATTTTCTGAGTGATGTTGGAGTAAGAGGCGGCCTCTACCCACTTGGTGAAGTAGTCGATCTCTATGAGGATGAAGCGATGGCCATTAGAGGCTGTTGGGTGAATTTGGCCGATGATGTCAATTCCCTACATCGCAAAAGGCCAAGGCGATGTCATGTTGAAGAGAGGGGCTGGAGGGACATGGATATGGTCCGCGTAAACTTGACATTTGTGGCACTTCCGAAAATAGCCGATGCAATCTCATTCGATGGTGAGCCAAAAGTAGCCTTGCCTCATTATCTGTCTGGCCATCATGTGCCCACTTGCGTGTGTGGAACAAACCCCTTCGTGGATTTCCGTTATGATTCTTTTTGCCTCGGTCATGGTGACGCAGCGAAGCAAGGCTCTGTCAGCTCTTCTTTTATATAGAACTTCGCCGTCGAGGTAGAAGTCTAGTGCTAAGCGCTGGAGGGTCTTTTTGCTAACCCAGCTTGCCCCCGGTGGATACTCCCGGTTTTTGATGAATTGTACTAAGTCGTGGAACCAAGGCTTCCCATCGGGTTCCTCTTCTAAGGCTACGCAGCATGCCAGAGTTTCCTTTACTTCTACCCTTAGAGGCTGAAGCATTACTCCGCACTCTAACTTGAACATCGATGCCAATGTGGCTAATGCGTCTGCGAAGCGGTTCTTTTCTCGGTCGACTCGGTCGAACTTGGTTTCCTCAAATTCCCGGGTGAGTTGGGTGAGTAACTTTTGATAAGGGATGAGCTTGGAATCCCGTGTCTGCCATAGATCCTGGGCTTGGTAAATGACGAGTGCTGAATCGCCGAAGATTTATAGCTTCTTTACTTTTAGGTCGATGGCTGTCATCAGACCGCTAATACATGCCTCATACTCGGCGATGTTATTGGTGCATGGGAAGTCCAGTTTGCATGCTATAGGGAATTGATGGCCATCTGGGGCTATGACCACGGCTCCCACTCCCTTTCCCGAGAGGTTCACCGCACCGTCGAAGAACATGGTCCACCAGTCACCTTCTTGGAGATCTTCTGCGATCTCATCTTCAGCCACTATGATGTCCTTATCGGGGAATTTAAAGCTCAATGACTCATACTCGTCCAAGGCATGATCAACCAAGTGGTCGACGAGGGCGCTTGCCTTAACCGCTTTCCGGGTTACATAGATGATCTCGTGCTCAGCTAATAAGACTTGCCATCTACAAATGTGACTTGATAGGTACGACTTTTCGAAGATATACTTCAGTGGATCCATGCGAGAGATTAGCCATGTTGTGTAATACAACATGTACTGCCGGAGCCTTCGAGCGCACCATGCTAGGGCGCAACAAGTTCGTTCCAACATGGAGTAGCGCATCTCACATTCGTTGAATTTCTTGCTGAGGTAGTAGATGGCTTGTTCACGCCTTCCTGACTCATCGTGTTGTCCCAAAACGCAGCCCATGGCGCTAGCCGTGACTGTCAGGTACATGAGCAAGGGACGTCCTGGCGTCGGGGGAACTAGTATCGGTGGGCTCTGCAGATATGTCTTGATTTTCTCGAAGGCTTTCTGACAGTCTTCGTCCCATTCTGCATCTCCGTGTTTCCTTAGCATTTTGAACATCGGCTCACAGGTAAGTGTTAACTGGCTGATAAAGCGAGCGATGTAGTTGATGCGGCCTAAGAAGCTTCGTACTTCTGTTTCGGTGCCGAGAGCGGGTAGCTCTTGAATTGCTTTTATCTTATCAGGGTACACTTCTACGCCTTTATTGCTGACGATGAATCCTAACAACTTTCCGGAGGTCACTCTAAAGGTGCACTTAGCTGGGTTTAGCCGTAGCTGAAATTGCCTCAACCTTTCGAATACCTTCTTCAGGATGTCTACATGATCTTGCGTGCCGCGAGATTTGGCTATCATGTCGTCGACATATATTTCCAATTCTTTATGCATCATGTCATGAAAAAAGGTGACGGCAGCACGTTGGTACGTGGCTCCTGCATTTTTTAATTCGAAGGGCATCACTTTGTAGCAGAAGGTTCCCCAGGGTGTGATGAAGGTCGTCTTTTCGCTGTCCTCGGGTGCCATCCTGATCTAATTGTACCCTAAAAACCCATCCATGAAAGAGAACATGTCATTTCCGGCGGCACTATCCACCAAGATGTCGATATGGGGAAGTGGAAAGTCATCCTTAGGGCTGGCTCGATTAAGATCCCGGAAGTCCACGCACATGCGAACCTTCCCATCTTTTTTAGGCACTGGCACTATGTTGGCGATCCATTTTGGGTACTCGGCAACTCTCAAAAAATCCGCGTCTAGTTGCTTGGTAACTTCTTCTTTGATTTCAGAAGGATGTCTGGATGCATCCTCCGGAGTTTTTGCTTGACAGGCTTAAACTCAAGTTTTAATGGAATACGATGCTCACCTATCCCGGGATCAAGACCTGGCATGTCGGCGTATGACCATGCGAATACGTCGGAGTAATCTTTGAGGAGAGA
Source organism: Viola odorata (assembly GCA_963691705.1). Classification (NCBI taxonomy): domain Eukaryota; kingdom Viridiplantae; phylum Streptophyta; class Magnoliopsida; order Malpighiales; family Violaceae; genus Viola; species Viola odorata. Next base: position 31,685,190 of record OY829543.1, on the reverse strand, counting down.
AATCAACCTTTTCCTCTGACTTGTGTCCAAGGTAGTTCCGATCTTAACCAACTTCTGATTCTCATTGCTTGCCCCCAAGTTTACTTCGTCCAATTCCTCCCGATGAGGGGTTATTTCCTTTTATGAACTTTCTAGCAAACGGGCCAGTTCGTCGGAGATTTCGGCTTTGTCTTCGGTCATAGCGACGATTTCTTCGCCAGTAAAGACATAGGTTTTATCATGACAATCCGAACTAACATTCATCCTGAAATTAAAAATGCGAAAAGAAGAGATGCGTAAAAATGAAAATTGCATATATATTTGATTTTTAACAGAAGGGGAACGTGAGTTCCTACAAAAAGGTTTTCGTAAGAAAACGTGCAAACATGTGTTTTTTTTCTAAGAGAAGTAATTACGGAGAGACATCCGGAAGCATGGTAATGGTCCAGTTGCAAACAGGCTCCCCTAACTTCTTAACGAAAATGACTAAACTAGGTGACGATTCCTCTTCTCCCAGAGTGCAGATACGGAGGTCTGATAGCCTGACCGGACTTCCATTGATGGTTTCGGCTGCGAAGGGGAACGTGGTTCTGATATGGGGGATTGGCATTTTGCCCTCTGGCGCAGAACGTCCAAATAGCTTAGCTAGCTGCTTTTCTTTCTTTTCATGGGCAATCCTGGTGAAATCGGCCTTGCTGGGTTGGTACCCTAACCCAAAGCGGTCTCCGAAGCTCTTCGGAGGTGCCCAGCCTTTTGATCCTTGTAACTCGGCCCCGAGCCGTTTTCCCAATTGGAAACTTCCCTCTAGTATTGACTTAGTGGTTGTTTCGGCTATCTCAGATTTTGAGGCTTCGCAAACGGGGGATCCTTCCTTGATCCAATCCGTGTTGACGATTTCGAAGGCTTGGAAAGAACTCTCCAAGGTTTCAACAGTTTCGATGTAAGGCACGGATGCATGCTTGGCCAAGTTCAAGGCTTCCTCTGCCTTTATTGTGACGAGGGCATTGTCCTTGACGTATTTGAGGCACTAAGGCAGGGAAGAGGGGACGGCTCTCGCTAAATGGATCCAAGGCCGTCCTAGAAGCATGCTATAAGCGGGTTGGATTTCCATGATCTGGAACGTCAAGGCGAAAGTGTGAGGCCCGATGACCATATCCAACTCAAAGTTCCCGAAGATCTCTCGAGTGGTTCCATCGAAAGCCCTAGCCATCATTCCGCTAGACTTTATGTGAGAGAAATCGACCGGCAGTTGTTCGAGGACATGTCTGGGCATGACATTAAGTGCGGAACCATTGTCGATTAGGGCCTTTGCTATGACGTGTCCCTTACATTCTACCGTGATATATAGGGCCTTGTTGTGATCTCTTCCTGAGGGGTCGATCTCTCCTTCAGAGAAGGAAATGCTGCTTAGGGCTTGAATCCTTCCGACAAGGTTTTCCACCCCTTCTGTGGTGATATCCTTAGTCACGAAGGCTTGCTTCAGGACCTTTAAGAGAGCTTGGCGATGAGGCTCTGAAGTAAGGATCAGCTCCATGATGGAGATGCGAGCCGGGGTTTTCTTTAGCTGTTCGATGATGCTGAACTCGCTCTGCTTCATGATCTTGAGGAACTCGGTTGTCTCGTCCTCGGTCACAGGTTGGCTCAAACCTTGCGTCTCCTCTATTGTCTCTTCGCGGATCACAGGGTTTTTCCCTTTGGCTTGTCGTTGCTTCTCTACTTCCTCCGAGATGTAACATCTTCCGGTGCGGGTCATGCCCCCGATGTGAGAGGCTTCATCGATAGCGAGTCCGGTTTGTATGACTGCAGGAGGGGTGGTGATCACCGTGTATCCGTAGTTGAATGGAACTGCGTGTAAGTCCCGGCTAGGAGTATTCACAGCAAGTGTGAACACTACCTTGCGTGGGGTTGTGGTCATATCCCTTATTTGGGCCACATATTCGAAGGAATATGGTGCTGGAGAATTGTCCTCAATGGCATTGATTGCTCCTCGGGTTTTTCCTTTGGTCTGAATGATCCCGAATGTTGTGAGTTGCTTGACTTTCTGCCGAAAAAGTCTGCAATCCTGGATTTCGTGCTTGCTTTCCCCTCGGCAAAATAGGCATTGGGCCTGGTTATTCCCCGGGAATGGTAGATATGCGTTGTTAGCTAATGCGAAGAACAATTCTTCATTGAGTACTTCCTCCACTGAAGGGTGAGAATCATTGATCTCTCCTACTGAGATGGCGTTCACCCGTCCCTTTCCTTGGGAATGATTAGAGAGAGGGTTGGTGGAGGTGTTGGGCCCTTTTGCTAACCCTTCGAAGGATACCCATCCACTTTTGATCAAGTGATGGACTTTTGCTTTGAATGTGAAGCAATTTTCCAGAGTGTGACCCGGGGCTCCAGCGTGATATTCGCACCTTGCGTTGAGATCATACCATTTTGGGTAAGGAGGCAGTTGAGGCTGAGCTGGAACCGGTACGATCTGTCTGGCCGCCGAGAGATGCTTGTAGATTTCTCTCGCAGGAAGAGGGAGAGGAGGCAAAGGCTCTCGGTTCCACCGATTGTTTGATGTGTTTTGGTTATTTGGGTCTTTTGGTGGGTTATATGGCTTGGGTTATGATGTTTGTACTGCAGGTGGTGAGAAATGTGCAGGATTTTGAGGTGCGCTATTAGCAATGGGTGGCGAAGTGAAAGGAAAGTAGGTGGGTTGGTATAGTGATGGAAAAGGATAGGGCGATGACGATGGATAAGGCGGAGGTGGTGGAAATGGCTGCCCGTGATGAGCTTGGGGAGCCACAAAACCAACATCTCTTTTTACGATGGTTGCTTTCTTTGGCGCGAACTTTGACGCCGGAGGTATGATTCGCCCGGACTTAATCCCTTGCTCGACTCTTTCGGCAATTAGGACCATGTCGGAGAAGCTGTTTGAAGGGTTCGAGATCAGGTAGGTGTAGTAGGGAGCCTTGAAGGTGTGCAAGAAGATCGACAAGAGTTCCTTGTTGCTTAAGGGTGGAGAGATTTTAGAAGCCAACTCTCTCCATCTCTGAGCATAGGTCTTCACGGACTCGCCGACTTTCTTTTCCATACTTTGCAGATCAGCGCGGTCGGGTGCTACCTCTATGTTGAATTTATATTGCCTATAGAAGGCATTGGACAGGTCTCTCCATGTCCTGATCCTGGCTCTGTCTAGTCCCATATACCATGTTAGGGCGTGCTTGGTCAAGCTCTCTCGGAATAGATGAATCAACAACGGCTCGTTGTGGATCATCTCTGCCATCTTGTTGCAGTATGCTCTGAGGTGGGTCTTTGGGCACTCTACCCCAGTGTATTTTTCGAAGTTAGGGATCTTGTACTTCGGAGGTATAACGATCCCGGGGACCATACACATATCGACAGGGCCGGTAGGGTCAAATGGATCAGCCCCTTCAATTGCTCGGAGTCTTTCTTCAAGTAGATTTAATCGGTCACTTTTCAGTTGCTCAGCCCCGATGGGGTTAGAACCGAAGGGTAGCATAGGTTCTGATGAGAACTGAGGTTATGCTGGGTTGAAAGTAAGAGGCTGAGTTCCCATAGGTCCGGGCACTGTGCTCGGAGGAATAGGAGGGAGATACAGGTTCTCTAGGTAGGCCTAGCTCTTGCTGGGGTCCACGGCAGGGTTGATCGAAAGGTGCTGAAGCGACGGGGCGATATCTCCACCCGCCTTAACTGTAGGATTTGCAGGGGTGGGTGTAGTGAAGGGACTAACCCATTTCCATCAGCCCTCGGGGCTAGAAAGTGGCGGGAGTACTGAAGGTCCTGCGATGACGAACGAAGAGGGAAGTCCTACTTTTTGAGCGGGATCAAAACCCGGTGGTAATTCGGTGACAGCTTCATCTCTTTCCTTTTCGGCCCTGGCGGCCCTTTCTGTACTGATCCTAACTTGATCCTCTAACTCTGCGATTCTAGCCGTTAGTGCTTCATCAGTCTTAGCCGGTTCAGTCATTTTTTGCTTTTGAAGTCTAGTTAAAGAGAGCCTGTGCGGAGTAGCTTGCTTCCGAGGAGCTATTGTGAACCTGAAAAAAAAGGGAAAAACACATAAAAGAGTAAGTACAAGTGAGGATACACAGGTGATGTGCAATCCCGAGGTCTCCACGTTTGCTCATTCTCTTTTTCGGCTTCCTTTCACTTGATATTTTCAGGGCGGTCGGAGAGGCGAGATATCCTAGCTGTTGACAAGATACGAAGGAAGCCTCTATTCATTCCAACGTTGTGAAGCAATCGGAGATGCTATCGGTGAAACCCCAAATCAGCAGGGGCAACTAATGCCGCCATGCTAGGAAGATCTCTTTTTACACTACGCTTTCGACGATGCAGGGCCTGATGCCTGGTGAACCCAACCGAGGGGAGGGATGACGATCTATGCTATGAACTTGGATTTTCTTGTGATAAACTAAGGGGATAAGGCCATGAGGGAGCAATGCTCGGCTGTTTTTAAAAGTTTGGTCTGATTTTTCAGTTTTTTTGGAGAAATGATTGCGTTTATCCCGGAGGGATTTTCTCTTTCTTTTTGCGATGGTTTTTTGATTTGCTTTGGATGGATAGTTGATATGAAAAAGTTGAGGCGATTTAATAAATATCCGAAGAGTACGACTTTATTAAAAGTGTTTACAAAATATGGTAAACTTGCCAACTACCTAAATTCATCAAAAATGGCTAAGATAGATGAAATCAGGGGTCCTAACTACATAAAAGGAAAATGGGTTGCCGATATTCGAGCCTTTCCATGAAGGTGTCAATCCTGGACGTCAGAGTTTTCCTGCCAAAGGTACTCCATTGAAGCCAACTCCCCTTTCTGCATCTCTATCTCAACTTCTAACGCAGTAATTCGGCTTTGCAGTGCCTGGCTTCTCCTATCCCCCAAATCTGCGCGAGTAGTCAAGACCCTTATCGTCGAATCCCTGTCTTCGATTATGGCACTGGACGCTTCTCTCTTGCAGGTTTCGTTGCTCAAGCGTTCCTTAAAGGCCCTGAGGGCCACCTTCTGTTTTACTGCTTGTACGCGGATAAAATCCTTGTTACGCCTGTCCAGGTCATTCATCTGGACTTCCAAGCCACACTGATGGGCTTCGGCGATATCTCTTTCCTCTATCATCAGATCTCGCTCTTCCTGCGCTGCTCGCATTTGTTCTACCACTTGAGCGTAAGCCATGGCATCCATTCCTTTGCTTACTTGAGATTCTCCTTCCTCTTCCATCGGTTTCTGATTTTCTGGACGAGGTAGGACATTGCCGTTGACTCGCCTCAACCTCCACTGTGGATACTGTGGTATCGTGGTTGCAGGGGCAACGCGTCCTTTGAGACAAAAGGGGTGGGCCCAGTCATGGGCATACACCTGGACGTTCTGATTTTCCCCGGTGTGCGGTAGATCTGACTTCGTCATGCCGAAAGTCACAGGAATGATTTGGGTGATGCAAAACTGCTTGAGGACGAGGGCGGGGCAATAGTGAGTACATCCCCATGCTCCGATTAAAGGAACCAAGGTAGGGGTCCACAGCAGACGATGGGATCGGAGGTTCGCAGCCACTTGGCATGCCAACTGAAGTCCTCTTCTGAGAGGTTTATGAATCGGTTAATCCAGACGTCCTTATTTTCCATCTCCTATCTATCCGTGGTCATTGCGTTGATAACTCTGAGTAGAGGGCACGACCTGATGTAGCTTTCGAAGAAGATGGACTGATCAGGAATTTGTTTGAAGTGGCTGACCAACCATACTGTTAGTAACTGGGTGCAACAGGTAAGCCTCCCTTTCCCTTTTATTCGACAAGAGTCCAAGGAGCGAAAGGTCTCGGCCAAGATGGCTGTTGTAGGATTGATGGCATTTACCTCCATCTCGTAAAAGATGTTGGCTGCTGAAAAGTCGATGGCGTTTCTTATCCTCGGAAAAAAGGACGAATCCTACAATGGCGAAGGCCAGAATCCTTAAGCGCCTTGCTCCATTGGACAGCTGAAATCGGGCTTCGATATCCGACCAGCACCAGAAGTAGTCACCCTCCTTGACACGAGTAGTGATTCCTAATAGCTTATCGAGTCTTATTTTTACACTTGCAGAGTCTAGTCGGACGTTCTGGTAGATGGCTGATATGGGAGATGTGAAGCACATCAGAGCTGAATACTCCTCGAGTGTGGGAGTTAAATCTACTCTTTTGTCGAAAGAGAAGCAACGATAATAGGGATCTCAAAACTTTAGGGCTGCCCGGATGCAACCCCAATCAATTTTCACGTCCACTAGGGTCAGTAGTTTTCCATAACTACCCTCAAACTGTGTCTCCTCGTCTTCAGTCAGCTCATTTCTTAACATCCGAATCCTAGTTAAATCAAAGTCTACAACCTCTACTTTGATTTTAGTGGTGATGTCAGGGGCGAATCCCTGTTCTAACAGATCTCCTCGGGCAGCTTGATCGTCGAAGCTTCATCCCCCGAAAATATCAAATGAAAGTAACGTAGGTGTTGTCATAGCAAATGAGCAAAATGGGTCCTGTGGGACAAAAATAAAATTTTAAGTGCTAAGTAAACTGTGCGTGTGATAAATCCGCAGTTCGTATAATAGAAAAATCACGTCAATATGCCAACAAGAAAAATAGAGCCACGACAAACAGGTATAATCATGATGCACGTGCTGGGGCTCTGATTCCAACACCTCTAACTGGCTTGAACGGTTCCCGGATGATACCATGAAAAGGTCCCTAAAGTGTCGTCCAGTGTCCCGATTCCTTGCGAAATCGAGTAACCTTTCGACTGGCTTTAGGGGTTCATTCGAGTTGGGGTTGGTGAACACTACCAAGGACACGTGTCCTAGGGCGTCACTACTACCCTCCTATTTTGGTAATTGTCCCCTGGGTGTAGGGCGCTATGAAATGCATATGACAATTGATAAAGCAAATAAATGAACAGACCAACAATTGATCAAAGTAAATAAAATAAATAAACAAATAAAACACCTCTCTAAAAAGATAAAAACGGCTCCGACCCTAAAGTCCCCAGTGAAGTCGCCAAACTGTCGCGCCCTACGAAAATCAGAAATAATTCGCGAGTGTGCAATGAAATTTGGGACCTTACAATGCTCAGCGTAAACAGACGCCTCGCAACATGCAATAAAGTCGCCACCCTAATTTGGTTGCTAGGTTTAGGGAACCTTAATCGTCATGGCATAAGAAATATAATAAGTACAAAACTAAAGGCACAAAAAAAGGGTCTGGACCCTAGACAAAAGGTTCAGGGTTGTATTATGGTCTCAGGAAGGTGTTAGGCACCCGAGTCACATCCGAAAATGGTTACCGGTTGATGAGAGAGGTGTTTAAAAAGGTGTTTGATAAAATGAGTTTTGTTTTGAAAAGGGAGACCCTCAGAGGAATCGTCACTTTAGTCCTTTTTCATGATCGTGACCGTTCAGAAATAATTAATCGTTGAATGGGGTTACCATTTGAACGTCATTCGGACGGGGTTACCGTTTATCAAGACCGATTGATTATTCCTGACCGTAATATGATGGGACTGGATTTTCTGAAAGACTGAATGAGCGCCCTCGATGTCATCATCGGGCCATGCATGATTAAATTAATTACTACGTGATCCTATCATGGATTGCTAACAGAGTACAAATTTAAATGATAGATTTTGAAGTGAAAAACTGATGTGGGATCGAAAGTCCCCATGTACATGCAGTCAATATAAGCGAGTATTTAAAATCACATGAGCATGGCATTTTAAGCAACTCTTTAAACACGTTATTCATGTGGGTTGATTTTAATTCTAGCAGTTCTATATATCATGCGTACGATTGATATTTACGAAAAGCATTGAATAAATAAAAAGGAATCGAAAGGCGTACTTTCGAGCGAAGCTTGAAATTAAAACCTACATGGTGAGAGTGTTAGCGATAGCTTGAGAAATAAATAAGCAATTTTATGAGCGCGAAAATTTAAATGACAGTTGATTGTATGCGAGAAATGATGGATTTAATGCATACGAAATTTTAAATGCGGAGTTGATTGCATGCGAGAAATGATGGATTTAACGCATACGAAATTTAAATGCTGAGTTGATTGCATGCGAAAAATGATGGATTTAACGCATACGAAATTTAAATGTTGTTTTGATAAGTGCAGAAAAATTGATTGTAGTTGACGATTCACAAGGGATTTAAAACAGTTGAGGATTTGCAGAAAATAAAACAATTGATATTTGCGGAAGAATTTTCAGCAGTATGATGAGTGCGGAAATTAAAACAATTGATATTTTGCAGGAAATAAATAGTTTGATATTTGAAGAAAATAAAACAATTGATGTTGCGGAAGAATTTCCAGCAGTTTGCGAAAAAATAAAGCAGTTGATATTTGCAGAAAATAAACAATTTGATATTTGCAGAAAATAAAACAATTGATGTTGCGGAAGAATTTCCAGCAGTTTGCGAAAAATTAAAGCAGTTGATATTTGCAGAAAATTAAAACAGTTGATAGTACGAAAAAAATACTCATACGAAGCATACGAATTATTTTTACGAAAAAAGCGTGATCCGAAGTCTCGGAAAGAATTGAAAATGGGCTGGGCCCAATTTTTAAAAAGAAAGGAAAATTGAAGTGGGCCAGGAATAGTGCCTGGCCCAAGGAAAACATTTTAATGGTGATGGGCCAAGCCCATCACCTTTCCACACGTGAAAAGTGCCGAAGCCTGGCACTGTTCATCATCTCCTTCTTTGGTCGCCGGCGTACTGCCGGCAGCCAAACTCCGGCCACAGCTGGCCGTTTCAAAAACCATTCATACCGAGATGCTCGTGTCTTCGACGACTTCTCGACCGTACGAACCTCAATTTTTTATTTTGACTCGTACCGAATTTAATTTTGAAAAAATGACAAAACTGTTAATTATCAAAAACTAATTAATTCGCACAATCTAGCTAACGATTTTTAAAATTGAAAGCATGTATTTAATCTACATCATGCACATGAATTAATGGCACAAAAACAAGCAATTAATCTACTCTAAATTCGGCCAAACGAATTAAAGAAGAAAATAAGCTTAAAAACCGAAAATGCTTAGAGAGAGAAAGCTTACTCTCTTAAGCTTTAAACTGGACGATTAATGGCACAAAAACAAGCAATTAATCTACTCTAAGTGAGCAAACTGATCAAGAGGGAGAAGGAGCAAGGGTTTCTTGCAGATTTGGTGCCCGTTTTACGTTGAGAGGGCCTCGGTATTTATAGGCTCGAGTCGCGTGAGGAGGGAGAAACGGTTGTGCGCGTGGAGGCCGTGACCGGAAGCTGGCGGGGCTACGGCGGTAAGGTGGCAGGTCTACGGTCGCCGTGATGATGGTTGACGGGCCAAGAAACGGCTTGGAGGCGACGGGAGCAGGCTGCTCGGTGGCCTGCTCCGCTGCTGTTTATGTCCATGATGCATGTGCACCATGGTTGATTAATTAGTCAACCGTTGATCTGGTTGACTTTTTTTAGTTGACCAGATCAACGGTTGTGATCAACTTCCCCTTCATCTTATTTAAATGGCCTCGAGCCGAGCCCTGCGAGCAAACGTTCCGACTTTTCAAACCGAAGGTACCAGCGCATAGAGAAAAATACGATGAGTTTAACCGTCTACAGCGAATGATGAAAATTTTTCGTTTAACGTATTTATTTTCTCGTTCAAAAATGTGAAACGTTCGAACGGAAAAATAATGACGTTATGCCAAAAATTACACGAAACGCTGTAGACCGTTATGAACGGAAAAAAAGCTAGCAACTAGTTGATGGAAAACATTTGAAATTCAAGCTATTGTCCGAGCAAACTTACTCGGGTCCAATAGAAGCTCGAACGAAAATAATAATAAAAAAATAAAAAAACTAAAAAATGCGCTAAAATTCTAAAAATCCTAAAATTCATGTGATGACCTAAAATGAAGAAAAAACAAGCAAACGACGGCCGGATAGTCAAAAATGTGATTTTTAAGGCTAAAAATAATAATGATAATAATAATGAAAATACGTGACGAAAAATTAAAAATGCGATTTCGAAAGCTGACGATGCTAAAACGCGATGAAAATTTTAAAAATGCTAGCGATAGTAAATCAACTAAAAATGACAGTAAATTAAGTAAATAACAGAAATGCTAAAATCAATTAAAAATGGCGTCAAAATTCGGGTATCAACAGAAAGTTTAGACTCAAGAGCAACAACCATTACCTCTAGTGTGGGAATGACTCTATTATGACGATCGTTGTTAGCCATGGTTTCAGTCAATTTTCTTGCTTGGACAGAAGTTAAGTTGATCAAGGCTCCTCTAGTAGCATAATCCAATTTGTCTTGGTCATTATGTAGCATGCCATCGTAAAAATATAGAATCAGGGATGCTTCTGCTATTCCATGAGGTGGACATAGCAATTGCAATCCCTGGAATCTCTCATAGTATTGGACGAGGTTCCCATCATCTTTCTGCTGAATTTCCACTATCTCCTTCCTTAAAGAGCTCGCATTGCTAGCTGGAAAGTACTTGTCTAGGAATGCCTCAGACATGTCATCCCAACTCCGGATGGATTTGGTAGAAAGGTTGAAAAATTAACTCTTGACGTCCCCTTCTAGAGATCATAAGAGTGCTCTAAGTTTAGCACGAAGGATTCCCACCTCTTGAGGTTTCATTGAATCACAAACCCAAGAAAATTCTGGAAGGTGGTCATAGGGGTTTTCATTAGCCAGGCCATGGAACTTGGGAAACATATGTATGGTACTCAAGTTGATCACCCAATCATGCATAACTCGTGGATACTCAATGCAAAGTTGTGTTTCCTGTTCATACGTAATAATTAAATCCCCGATGCTCTAACGGTTGTCATTTTCTGCCAATTCGTTCGAATGGTTATTCACTGGCTCTTTCTCCTCTTGGGCAAGACGAGGTATGACTTGTTTAACGAGAGAAATTGCAAGAGAGTTCTCTTTTGATTTTTAGGGATCTAGTTCTTCTTCTTCAAATCTGGTCATAAAAAAAATAATCTAAATAAGTACAATAAAAATTGGACAATAATAAAGAAAAATTTGGACTTTGTCTTGGTCATGACGTAAACCATTCCCCAACAACGACGCAAAAAAAATGATCAGTTGTCGAAGTCGTAAAAAACATTACAATATTTCTTCCAATTGTATTGTTATGATCTAAGAGTTGGAGAATACAATGATGATTATGATACTGAAAATTTGAATGATGTCATTATAACAAAATTGATGGATATTCTAAATAAAAATCCTTATGCTCAATTCTTACCAAGATTGAACAATTATTCTTCACTCGAAAACCTCAATATTCGTATAGTGACAAATCTTATCTTGGTTCAAAGAGTGTACAATGCTCCTCGAGTAAATGATATAGTTGACAGATGGGTGCCGAATCCGTCAAAAATAATAAAAATATAATTTATTACAATGAGATAAAAGATATTGTAGCAAGCAATAAGAGATTCGTTCCACAATGATTTACGATCCAATTAATTCTTACAAAATTGATGGTGATAATGGTAGTAACAAAAAAAAGGGAATTTTGTAAGAATTAATTGATAAAATGGAATGCAATCAAAGCATTAAATAAATAAGTAATGAATAGGACAAGATGATAAGAAATTTTCAGTAAAGACATACCCAAGGTCATAATTCACATGTATTGATCATTGATACAAAGATATTTAAAACTGAGTTTCATAGGGTGGCTATAGAAATTGGGTTCACTTTGACTTCTTAGTCTCCTCCTAATCAAGTTTCTTAAAGAAATCTCTCTATTAAGAACCCTAACCTTCTTAGCAATCCTAAGGTTCACTTATAAGATTTAACTAGTTGGTTAATAAAAACAAAGAGAGACCATTCCTAGGCCTAGGGATCAGTCCACCTGCCCCTATAACCTAATTCTTCTCTTTTGCTAATCGAGTCCGGCTCGTGACTCTAACTGAGTCCCGACTGACCATGAGCTAGTTGCCTACTGATTCCTTCTAATAATGTAGACCCAAAGTTATTAGGAAAAAGTTGTAATTATTCAGGTTTAAAACTTAAGTTGATCACTCTTAAATCAAACCAGAATAAATTGATAAAAAATCAGAAAGAGAAGAAATATGAAATTCTGAATTTATGAAATACGTTTAGATCTCACAATACTGGAATCATGAACCTTGGAGTCTTTACCAGGAACGATTTACTTATCTAGACACAGATATAATAAAATAAAATATGAAATTCAATTGCATAAAAACTAGAAATCTCCTCGTTTGTGGGAAGAAGACGAGGAGAGAAAAATAATGGAGTTCCAAGTTTGGTTGCAGAAAGAACGAAAAAGAAGAGATAAGATCGTTCCCAAATCCCCATCTCCCTTTTTAAAACTAAACAAGGAAAGATTAAACAGAGTCCTTATTTTCTTAGAATTTAAGATAAATACAAAAATGAATTGTTCTCATCTCTTACGATGTTTTACAACTCTGAAACTCTTTCTGGAAGTCTTTTTTCGAGGGCAGGAATATTGGCGTGCTTTGCCTTGGTTTGTGGCCCAAGCCCACTTTGCTGGCTCCTTGGTCCCTTTGACATCGTCCTAGGTCTAGTGCAGATGAGCTTTCTCTTAGTGCAGATATGCTCTCTTCTAGGCCTAGAGAAGAGGCTTGTTCATATTGATTTAGCTCTTCTCACCACTGTCTTTTTTTTACTCTATTTTCTTGTCATTTCTGTTCCTTTCTTTCTTCTTTGGTTCTTTTGTCTGGTTTCTGTAAAAAGGAAGAGAATACACCCAAATTAGCAGTATCATAATCTAAAAAGATGTAAAATAGATGACGAAAGTGTACAAAATAAGTATCCAATCAAATCGCCCCCCCGCCACTACCCTAATGCTTGCCCTCAAGCATTTCCATGCAAAAACAAACGAAAACAAAAATCATGAACCCAGAATTTACTCCAATCATCTATTTCATCACTAGAATTACCTAGACACTTCCATTACCAAATCCATACTAGACTATCAAGGACCGATCAATACCCTAAATATTTCTCAACATCCAAATAGTGCCCTGATATCTAGCTATGCATTCAAGTCATGATTGGGGGAACAAAAGATTTTATTACAATTTAATTTGTCCAGCCATTAAACCTTGAACATATATAACTGCTGACTCTCATACATTTGCGTATTCAATTCAAGTAAGCCTAAATCTAATGCATCATATAGCCACAACAGAACTTACCAATATTTATCAATTTTCATTAGCCTTTGCCCTCTGCCATTTTTTCTCTGCTTTTCTTGCATTGCATAAATGTTTTTCAAAGCTTTGCTTTTGTCCTTTTTAGGCACAACAACTCCCAGGATTTTTCATCTCTTTTCTTTGCTTTTTCACAAAATATTTTTCTCTTTTTCAACAGTTCAAAAGTAAGTAAAATATGCATGTGTTTCACGCACACTGCCATGGTACCAGTTTCGACCCTTAAGGGGTTGGTACACTATCGACAACTAGATATTTTTGTGGGTGAGGATGCCGAACTATCCAAACCTTTTGGAAAGAGGACTAGTGGTGAAAATATCATAGGCAACACAGTTACATACATATCAAAAGGAAAGACTCTCATGCAAGAAGAAATAAAAATTGGGTAGCCATATATGTTCAAAACAGTCAATTTATTTGAGTTATGACAAAACAGTTTTAGGTGTTCCAACAATCACTTCTCAAATTCCAAGCTAGGTTAATGTAAAACTATAGGGATGGGCAAAATATTCTAAGTCCATTAGGTTATATGTCTTTTAAGCATTGATCATGTTAAGTTCATTCACTCCCCTAATACTAGAGCATGGATTTGGTCAAACAAGTGTCAAATTGTATGTCTAGTAGTGAGGCAAATGATTGGATGCAATTTTTGAGTTCTGATTTTGAAAAACTAAAACAAACAGTCATGTAAAACTAACCTAGAAACACATAGAATAAGAAAATAAAAATCATGCAGAAAATTCTAATTAAAGGCTAATCCACACAAAAATGAAAAATATAACAAAAACTAACACTATCACAAACACTTATTTATAAACAATCACAAAAATCCTAAAATCCCCCCCCCCCCCCACACTTAAAGGACACATTGTCCTCAATGTGTGAGTTTGGAGTAAAAGAAAAATAAAACAATAAAACATGGGGGAAACTCAATCAATGGGGTGTGGTGGTGGGGGAAAGGAGCTTTCTAGCCTCTCTAGAAAGTGTTGGTGAAGTTCATTGGTGGTCTTTTGTTCTTCCAACAACCTCTTCAGTAGGGCTGTTCGTTCTTCTTGTTTTCTCAACAGGGTAGTTAGAACAACCTCCTCATTCCTAGGATTAGGGACAGGGACTGCATTAGGGATGTTATCTTGGCCTAGGAAAGAGTCGTCTTGTTGGTCTTGGGCAGGGGGGATGTCGTGAGCATCTCCAGTTCCATCCAGGCGAGCAAACATGAATATGCCTTTGTTCTTGGCTCCATAGATATGCTCAACGACTGGTATGAAACTTGTATTACAACAGACAAACCCTTTCTCGAGGTGGAAATATCTCAGAGCATAAAGTGCTTTCAAATTCGTCTTTTCGTTTCCATTGTACTAGTCTCTTCCCCAGGCCTAGGGAAGAGTCATGTGATTCTGCCTCTGGAATTTTTCTCACTTATTCCTGAAAATGAAAAATCAAGACATCTATTAGTTTTATTTCAACGAAGTATCAGTTTTATCGAAAGGAAATTATCTAAAAATTGAAAACAAAATGCATGGGTTGCCTCCCATGTAGCGTCCCTTTTATTGTCTTGGACTCGACATTTCTTGATAAATTTTTAGGTGGCTGGTGTAGTGTGAATTGCTCCACAGTGTTCTCTTTAAAATCTTTATAAAAAAGCTTCACTCTCTGCCTATTCACTACTTCCGTCATGGAAGGGTTTGATCTCCTTTGAGGTTGCGTTACTATCTTACTTTCTTCCTCAAGGTGTATCTTGTGTGTGTAGATAGAAGGGGAGATTCCCTCTATATCGACTATCGTCCATCCAATAACCTCTTTGAATTATCTCAGTATCCTCACAAGTCTTTCTTCTTCCAGTTCAGACAACTTACTAAAAATTATTACCAACAGACTATTCCCTAGGCTTAGGGAAGAGTACTTTAGGTGATCTGGTAAACTTTTCAACTCGAAATCTAGTGCCTGCAAAATTGAAGGTGGAAGTTTGTTATGCTTTTCTGGCAGTTCTAAAGTCTTAGGAACATCAGTAAAAGATTCAGAAACATCAAGTTCAAATAAATTTTCTTGTATTTCTTCACTGATAACCAAATCACTTTCCAATTCAATCAACCTTTGCTTGTCAACACCTCTGCTAAGAACAAATTCCAAGGGGTCAGTAGCATTAAGTTCATGAATATCATCAACATCAGGATCAATAATACCTATGAAATTAACACTGTGAATTTCGTTTGGGAATTTAATGGAGTCATACATATTGAATTTAACAATTTCTCCACTAAATTCAAGTGTCAAACATCCATCAAACACATCTATCTTTGCTCTGACTGTTCTAAAAAAAAGGTCTCCTAAGTAGCACCTCTATGGATTTGGTCGAGTCATCATTGCCCATATCTACAATGTAAAAGTCAACTGGAAAGATAAAATCATTTAACTGAACCAATACATCCTCAATGACTCCTACTGGATAAATAATTGATCTATTCGCGAGTTCGATTACAACCCTTGTTTCCTTCAGTGCTCCAATTTTCAAAGTTTTAAACACTGTGAGTGACATAACATTAATACCTACACCTAAATCACACAGTGATTTTTCTATAGTTTTGTCACCAATCTTGCAAGAAATTTCAAATGTTCCTTAATCTTTGCACTTGTTGGGGAGATTTTTCTAAAAGACCGCTAAAACATTCTCATTTAAATTGATTCTCTCTATACATGAAAGTTTCCTTTTATTAGCGCATAATTCCTTAAGAAATTTAGCATACTTAGGTATTTGAGTTATCACATCAATCAAAGGAATATTAATAGCTACTTTGCCAAAAAATTCCAAAATCTCCCTCTCTTCCCTTGCATTCTTGGTTTTTGCAGACCTTTCTAGAAAGGGTAGAGGGATTACCTGTAGCTCCTGCTTGACAGGGATCTCTGAAACTTCATTGGTTTGGGCTAGTTTTTCTGGTATCACTTCCGTCTCTAGTTTAGAGACTAATTCTAGGAGACTCTTCCCTAGGTCTAGGGAAGCATCCGATGTCTTTGGTAGATTCTTGCTACTTCTTGATGTGACAGCTGATACATTGTGCAGCGTGGTGGGTATAGATCGAAAGGATGACCCTTCTTGATTGTCATTTTCATTTCTTGCTGCTAAAAGTTGTCCTATCTGCCTTTCAAGGTTTGCGATACTCAATTAGGCTGTTTGAGCAAATTGATTCAACATCTCTTCAAAAGAGTTGTTGGCATTTTGTTGAATTGGTTGAAATAGTTACTACTGAACAGGAGGTATGGGCATGGAATCTTGCAGGTTGAACTGATGTTGTTGTTATTGTGGAGCCCAGTTGAAGTTTGGGGATTCCCCCATCCTTGATTGGAGTTGTGGGTATTTACTGAATGGTGTGATTAGAAGCAAGGCCCACCAAATGTAAATTGTTGCATCCGATCTGCAATAAAAGAAACAAGAGAAGATATTTTATTAATTTTATTTTCTATGGAACTTAACCATACCTCTCCTGCATCAGCCATTACTTCTTCTTCTAATCCTTGTAATTGAGACTTATTGTACTTGGTCATAAAATAAAGAAATAAAAATTAGTACACCGAATCCCCGACAACGACGCCAAAATATGATGGGTGCCGAATCCGTCAAAAATAATAAGAATACAACTTATCACAATGAGACAAGATATTCTAGCAAGCAATAAGAGGTTTGTTCCATAGGCATTTACTCTCCAATTTCAGTTCCCAAGTATGACTAATGGTGATAATGGTAGTAACCAATAAAATGGGGGTTTTGTAAGAATTAATTGATAAAATAGAATGCAATCAAAGCAGTAAATAAATAATTAATGAATAAGGCCAGATGATAAGAAATTCCAAGTAAATACATACCCAAGGTCATAATTCACATTTATTGATTATTGATACAAAGATGTTTAAAACTGAGTTTCATAAGGTGGCTATAAAAATCAAGTTCACTTTGACTTCCTACTCTCCTCCTAATCAAGTTTCTTAAAGAAATCTCTCTATTAAGAACCCTAACCTCCTTAGCAATCCTAAGGTTCACTTATAGGATTTAACTAGTTGGTTGATAAAAATAAGGAGAGACCATTCCTAGGCCTATGGATCAGTCCACTCGCCCCTATAACCCAATTCTTCTCTTTCGCTAACCGAGTCTGGCTCGTGACTCTAACTGAGTCCCAGCTGACCATGAGCTAGTTGCCTACTGATTCCTTCTAACAATGTAGACCCAAAGTTATTAGGAAAAGCTATAATTATTCAAGTTTAAAACTTAAGTTGATCACTCTTAAATCAAATAAGAATGAATTGATAAGAAATATGAAAGAGAAGAAATATGAAATTCAGAATTTATTAAATACGTTTAAATCTCACAATACTGGAATCATGAACCTTGGGGGCTTTGCCAGGAAGGATTTACTTAGCTAGACACAGACATAATAAAATAAAATATGAAATTCAATTGCATAAAAACTAGAAATCTCCTCCTTTCATGGAAGAATACGAAGAGAGCAAAACAATGGAGTTCCAAGTCTGGTTGCAGAGAGAACGAAAAAAAAGAGATAAGATTGTTCTCAAATCCCCATCTCTCATTTTTAAGCTAAACATGGAAAGATAAATAAAGTCATTCTTTCCTTGTTTTCCTAGATTTTAAGATAATTACAAAATCGAATTGTTGTCATCTCTTAGGGTGTTTTACTGCTCTGAAACTATTTCTAGAAGTCTTTTTTTGAGTGCTAAAATATTGGCGTGCTTTGCCTTGGTTTGCGGCCCAAGCCCACTTTGCTGGCTCCTTGGTCCCTTTGACATCGTCTTAGGTCTAGTGCAGATGAGTTCCCTTAGTGCAGATGTGCTCTCTCCTAGGCCTAGAGAAAAGGCTTGTTCATTCTGATTCAGCTCTTCTCACCACTGTCTTCTTTTTGCTCTCTTTTCTTGGCATTTCTGTTCCTTTCTTTCTTCTTTGGTTCTTCTATCTGGTTTCTTCAAAAAGAAAGAAAATACACCCAAATTAGCAGTATCATCATCTAAAAAGAAATAGATGACGAAAATGTACAATAAGGATCCAATCACTGGCATGTGTACCTTATATCTTAATCAGCGTAGGAAGAATTATTATGCTACTTTAAGCTCGGAGAAAAGAAGAGAGCGAGCTCAACAAAATATTGATAGTAGAAATAAGAGAAAATATGATAGGTAAAAAGGCATAAAACAACCCTGAACTTTAATGTTTTGATTAATCGCAACCCGTAGCTTTTTTTTTGTTTAATTACCCCCCTGGTCGTCGCGGTGATTGTTCAATCACCCCCTACCATTACAGAAATATGACATGGCATCGTTGACCGTCGTTATGTGCCACATCATCCCCTCACCGTTGCCACGTTCGCAAGCCGCCACGTTAGTGAGTGGATGTTTTTTTCCTATTTTTGTAATGGTATCAAAACGGCGTCGTTTTGATGTTAGTCATATCGAAATGACGTCATTTTGATACCATCAAAGGAAAAAAAAATCAAAAAAAAAATCCACTCACTCACGCCCCCCCCACTTGCCACGTGGGAGTCTGACGTGGCAGCTTGCAGACGTGGCAACGGTGGGGGATGACGTGGCACATAACGACTGTCAACGATGCCATGTCAGATTTCTGTAACGGTAGAGAGGTGATTGAACAATCACCGCGACGATTATAGGGGTAATTAAACAAAAAAAAAAACTAAGGGTTGCGATTAATTAAAATATTAAAGTACATAATTATTTATGTATTTTTCTCAAATATGATGAAAATATTTTATTTTTTTCCTTTACAGTTGTTATCTTTATAATAAACCATCAAAATCCCCATTTTTATCAACGTGGATGTTATTTAATATTTTTAAGGCCATGTCTCAAAGAAGAGAAGATGCAATGTCAGCCATGGCGGTCAAATTTTAAGAGCTGAAATACCTCCTGATGACGATGAAGGTTTAAGCTCTTTCTTTAAAAGAAACTTCTAATTTTAGAAACAATATGAATCTTAATGTATCAAACTACTCACACCAAACCAATTATCTTTAATGTACCTTTCTTCCACGAGAATTCCCACGTATGTTTATGAATAGTTAGCCCATTAAAATTGATCTTCTCAGGAAGTATGTATGTCATTGATAGTGCGCATTTATTATAAGTTTTATTCTCTTTTCTTTCCAATTTAGCTCAAGATTCTATTGATTAGTGTTTATTTATTTTCTTCTTGCAATTGGTTTAATTGGTTTAACTCTCAATCTCAAACCTCCTTTGTTTTATTATTTTGTTCATATCTACTCTTTGTCTAATTTACGGCCGACCTTGTTTGAAATTGTTTAGCTTCTTTTGATTTACCCATGTATAATTCCAATAATTCATGTGGAGTTTCTGGAGTTTCCAATTTTATTTCTCTATTGTGACAGAAAAAAATTGTGGTACATGCTGGATTTTTTTAGGTCCACAACAAATTCACGGTTAAACTTTTCTTAATTTATGTAAACTGGTGTGAATTGAATACGTAAAAATACAACAAACATATATAAAAAAGTGCATAAACTTGATTATTTTACTTTAGTTTTAAATTTCTAAAATAGTTTTAGAAATATGACTTGAAAATATTTAAAAAAAAAGACACGGACCATCAAGAGGTATTTGAGCCTTTAAAATACCTTTACTATTTTTGTTGCCACATCTTTTCTGTGAATACACACAGTGATCTGACAAAAGAAAATTGCAAAATGAATTTTAACAGTTTACTACCTTGAGAAAATATTACTTAAGAAATTTAACCTTTCAATTTGTTACTATCACTATATTTTCTCTTGTTTTGGGTCTCCCTATATATTTTTTTGAATTCTTTCTCTTCAAAGTTAAAGTGGTGTAATAGTTCTTCCTTTCCTGATCATATCAATTGATAGTGCAATATATAACTAATAGATTGTTTACTGCACAATGGTTCTCAAACTAAATATGGAATTGGTGAATTAATCATTTAGGGATGTCATAGCCTCCATCAATCTAGGAGTTTTCATATAATAGATTGGAATTTCTAAGTTCAAGAATCCAGAATTAAACTAGTTAATTAGTTACCATACATGCTTTTACCAATTCATAAGGACGAATTAAAGTGATTAAACTACTAATCCATGACAATTAAGTTGAGAACTAATTACTCATGACAATTAAATTGAGGACTAATTACTCAATCTCTTGGTTTCTAGTTTCTGGTTTATACTTGATGGCGCAAACTCCCGAGTTATCCCCAACTCTGTTTGCATATAGCCTTGCATTTCTATCTTAATAAAAACTACTGCTTATAAAAAATAATTAAAGAGATTACACAATTAAAAATCATGATAAACTTGTTACCGTGTATTGTTAAAGTGATTAAAATATTACAAAATTGATTGATTGAATTGATAAACTTACCATAGATCCATAATCGAAATAGCTATAATTAGCACTGAAGTAAAAGAGTTCGCCAAACAGCTATATAAGGTCCTCAACTTTTCTTAGTTCGACGCACAGTAAGAGATCGACGCAAAAATAGATTGAGGCAGAAGAGATTAATTTATTCAATTTTACAAAGAATTGGTTTGCTCCTTTACAAATAATCAGGTGGCATAATATATATGATGGCGTGATGGGTAAAACCAAACAATTAAAATTAAACTAACTAATTATGTTTAGAATTAAAATTAAAATAAATTACATAAAAATATCATTTTCATTAAGAGTATAAAAGTAAGTTCAAAAGTTTCACACTTTCTTTTAACTATTTATTAGTCTCGTACCTGCACGATGCGTGAATGTATCATTTTTTAATTTAACTAATTAAATTTTACATGGACATGTTTTTAACTATTAAATTTTATTTTATTAATTACTAAGCTTCTTTTTTATTTCATCGGGTAGTCCGATTCGAGTTCTGTGTGCTACCAAAGAATGGTGACTCTCCTAGCATGGTTTTCTTAATTCCTAAGAGTCAAATTCGAGACCTTAATTAATGATGGACAAATCCCTTATCATTTAGTCACAACCAATGTTGGTTTTATTACTAAGCTTTGTATATATTTTACAATATACTTTTAATTTAAAATAATTAATTAAAATGTTTTATTAGTGAGAATTTTTAAAATATATTATTAATTAAAATATTAATGTCCAAATTCTAATTAATTCTTGGGTTGCATTTTAACAATTTAATACACGCATCCTTTCATGCTATCATTGCTTACAAAAATCAATTGAGGCATATCACCCTCCTCATAGTAGTCATAGAATATGTGTAAAATTTAATTGAAATTTTTTTAACATCAAAAAATTAAAAATGATTATTGAATAACTTAAAATTCAAAAATTCAAACACACAATTAGTAAAAGTATTAATCAATCATGTTAAAACTAAAGCTAAAAGATAGTTAATAAAATAGTGGTATAAGTAAAATAATTTATAGGGAAATACATGTGTATTTAATTTTGGAAGACTCGCCCGATCAGTAACCTAAAATCTCTTGTCTAGTGAATTTTAAGACTATGTTTTCCTCAACATTCACAATTCTTTTTATTGCTTCTCATCCCAATTCATAATCGTCATCGATAAATTCAACGAATTTCTTACCATCAGCCATAAGTGTAATTATAGAGTATACTTGATGGGCCATGTCATTCCGTTCACTCACTCACGGATGCAGACCCGGACCTTAGCAGCGCAGCGATCCCACACAACGGAAACCTTAGCGCATCGCAGGTGTAGGCGCGCGCACAGAAACCCTAATTTACCGCATACGCACGCGCCAGCCATGCCCTTGCCACCCATCGGGCCTATGACCCGTGTGAGAGCCAAGAAGCTGCAAGTGAAGCTATCCTCACTCATTTACAAGGAGCTTGAGCGTGAGAACCTCACCGAGGATGCTATCCTATGAGAGAAGACTCCAAGACTCGTGATGCTACTCATTGCCGCACAAGGCGCGGCGAGAGTGACGTCTGAGCCATCTTAGACATATGAAGACTTCCACGAGCCCTAACCTAAAGACAAGACCGATTGGGATGTGAGAAGGTTTCATGCCAATCGCACGAGGGATTTGGAAGATGGCTCGAGTCGACCTTGTGACACGCAAGCTAGGCGCATAGGCGGTGCAACTTGAAGGGTTCGAGCCAAAACGCATGTTGACAGTGCATTTCCATGTTTTATTTCTTAGGAAACTTTTATTTTAATTGTTTAATTAGTTTGGATGATAATTAGAATAATTACTCAAATAGAATTCCTAATTCTATTTCGACTAGGTTTAGGTTATGCCTACTTAAGGAGCTGCTTGGCTCATTGTAATGTTTTTTTACCCCGACTTCAATAATTTTAAGACTATGTCTTGCGAGATGTTTCTCCAAACCGTTCATGCGTGAACCTTGGCATCAATTGAGTCCGAATGCTCGGTTGGTTTTCAAGTAAAACTCAAAATTTCAAACACTTGTGTCGTTTCCCCAAGGTTGATATTCACAGGTTGAATATAGATCTAGAACTCGATCAAGAACCCTCACTTTTATCGATTAGGTTGCTTAGCATAGGTTACTAAGTGGTCTAAGCTCTTCAAGTTGAGCTTATCTCATCTTGCGTTCGAAATCCAAGCTTGAACTAGATCAAACAATCGAAGGCGCATTCTAGGCAACTAGGATCGTATCAATTGGTAGCGGAGCTCAAGGCGTTCAAGTTTGGTAAGTTATCCTTTACGTTTTTAAAGTTTTCTTTATTGAGATTGGGTCTTCTTCTACTCCGTTCTAAACCCAATCTCCTTACGTGCTTGTGTTAGTTGTTTGTGCCAAGTCGATCTAGAGTTTCTAGATCATTATTTGCGTTTTTGTGTGCGTCTTAAAGCAAATTGCCGTGCGATTTGTTGTGTCATTAACTAGGTTTATTTTCTATCTAACAAGCGTCACAAAAATACCAAAAAGAGTCGTAGTTATTTTGTTATTTATTTAGTTAAAAAAATAAAATAAAACAAAATCAAAATACAAAATGCTTCAATCAATTACCATTGCAAAGCAAAAAGAATTACTCGATTTAGTGTTAATAATTGAAAATTGGCTCGGAAGGAACCTAGATACGAAATCACACCTAAGCGCACACATTCACACCTTGCGAATTACTTGAATATTTCGTGTCTATTTGAGCTTTCCTTGATTCCTACAATTATCTTCTACTCCTGCCTAACATTTGTTTAGTTGATTGCTCTTGCGATTAACCAAGTATTAAGCCTCCAAAATTTCATTCGAAGCTAAGTTGTCTTTGTGGTCTTCTATGGAAGCTTTCTTTAAAACTCTTGAGTCACTAACATTTGCGCTTGAACAACTTGCAGGACATAGTTAGTGAGTGATTTTTGTGAGTTTAATAGAGATATAAACACGAGATTAAACACATGAGGGAGTGCTAGGTTTAGTGCAATTTTACGTCGTTTGCTAGTGTTGTGTATTTCAGGATTTACAGGATGTCTAACCATTGGTCCAACGAAGTGGACAGACCCAAAGGAGCAAAGATCCGAGAAACCATTCTCGAACGTCTAGCGGATATAGATGCACGTCTACAAGTTGTCTCGCTCAAGGTGTATGAGCCACGCGTAGGAGTGCCTATTGCGAACTTTGCAGCAACTCACAATGTTGCAAATAGCTCTCACACATCCAGGGTACCGAGAGTGGACCAAAAATAGCCCCTTGTTGATGGTCTGATTGCGAGTGATAGTGAGGAGGATGAAGGACTTCCAAGGCGTGAGGCAATCCCTAGGCGTGCGCCGCAGCACGAGCGCCCAGCAGCGCACGATCGCCTAGCCTACGAACACCAAGCGCACTATGCACGATGGATTGACGAAGATGATGATGAGGACTATGCCTATGAGCGAAGGGGCAGATTTAACGATAGGAGTCAGGCAAGAAGAGAGACTTGATTCTAACCTCGGAAGTATTAAGATGAAAATTTTGCCGTTTGAGGGCAAAGATGATTTGGATGCCTACTTGGCGTGGGAAAGGAAGGTCAACTCGATCTTTCTTTGTCATAATTATTCAGAAGACAAGAAAGTGAGGTTAGTAGTCTTTGAGTTTAGTGGATACGCCGTGCATTGGTGGGATTCATTGAACCAAACAAGAGATAGGGTTGGTACCGGTCCAATTAGGACTTGGGAGGAGATGAAAGCCCTTATGAAGAGGAGGTTTATCCCTACTTATTTCCAATGTGACCTAAACCAAAGGCTACAAACCTTGAAACAAGAAAGTAAGAGCGTATGGGATTATTTCAATAAGATGAAAATAGCGCTAGCTAGAGTGCAAGTTGTGGAAGACGTGGAGGCAACAATGGCGAGATTGCTAAGTGGCTTGAATAGAGAGATAGCCAATGCGTTGGAACTAACGCATTACAACACATTGGAGGACATGCTACACATGGCTATCAAAATAGAAAAATAAAGGAAATCACGGAGTTCTTATACTAGTTAGACTGTGAATAGTATAAGAGTCATACCATGGAAGAAGACGCCTTGAACGAAAGAGGCCAAGGGTGTGAGCACAACACCTAGGGTGCTACCCTAGAATTATGGCACCAAGGGTGCGAGCGGTTCAAGTGCCCCTCTAAAGATGAACAACAATAACAATAATCCTTCCTCGACTCAAAGTAAAATCGCAACAAAAGACGTTGCGTATTTCAAGTGTGCCGGGAGAGGACATAGGCAAGCCGAGTGCCCTAATAAGCGCGTCTTACTTATTAAGGAAAACGGTGACCTGGGCTCAGATGAAGATCACGAAGTCGACGAGCCCGATAATGCGAAGGAAGAAAGGGAAGGAGATGGTTCGGATGAAGATGATATACAAGAAGCTGAGCATCCCCATGCGCTAGTCATTAGGCGCAACCTAAGCGCCCAAATAAAGCTTGAGGTGTGCGAAGCAGAACAAAGAGAAAACTTATTTCATACGCGATGCTTAGTTGCCAAGAAGATGTGTTCGATGATTATAGACAACGGGAGTTGTACAAACTGTGTGAGCACTCTATTGGTTCACAAATTAGGGTTACCTACCCAAAAATATCTGAAACCCTACCTATTGTAATGGATGACCGACGAAAGCCAATTGAAGGTAACAAAGCAAGTTTTGGTCAATTTCTCCATTTGTAAATATCATGATGAGATACTTTGTGATGTGGTGCCGATGCAATCGAGTCACATATTGCTTGGGCGACTATGCCAATTTGATAGAGAGGCCAATCACGAAGGAAGGAGTAGTCGCTACAAGCTTGTGAAGGATAGGAGGAAATTTACGCTTGCTCCTTTGACACCAACTTAAGTCCTTGAAGGTCAATTGTGGCTACAAAATTCATATGCCAAGTTCGAAATTTAAAAAAAATAGAGAAAGAAAAATGAAGGTTGAGTGTACAAAAAAGAGAGAGGAAAGGTGAGAAAAATAGCTCCCATGAAAAAAATGAGCATGGGAAGAGTGAAAGAGAGAAAAACAGCTCCCATGAAAAGAGTGAGCATGGGAAGAGCGACTGTGAGAAAAATAACACGCATGAAAAGAGTGAGCATGCTAAAATTGCCATTGTGAAAGGTAAGGAAAATAAAAAGAAATTGAGTGTATACGCCAAAGGGAGAGAAGTGAGGCAAGTGCTTTGTATGCACAAGAATAATTTGAGCAAAGGTCGTCCTTTGATTTTCCTACCCGTTAAACATTTGTGTCTAAGCGCTTCTAACCCTAACCCTTTTAACTCTTTGCATGTTGAAATTGCGTCTCTTTTGCAGGAATTCAAAGACTTGTTGCCCAATGAGATGCCACCCGGTTTGCCACCCATTCGTGGTATTGAGCATCAAATAGATTTCATGCCCGGTTCAACTATTCCAAACTCTTCGGCCTATAGGAGTAATCTCGAGGAAACGAAGGAGCTACAAAGGCAAGTGGACGAATTGCTTACCCGAGGCTACGTTAGGGAGAGTCTATCTCCATGCGCGGTGCCCGTGATCTTAGTGCCCAAGAAGGACGACACTTGGCGTATGCTGAGCGGTCAACAAAATAACGGTAAAGTATCGCCACCCTATCCCTAGGTTAGATGATATGTTGGATGAATTAAGTGGTAATCAAGTGTTCTCTGAAATTGATTTAATGAGTGGCTATCGTAAAATTTGTATGAAAGAGGGAGATGAGTGGAAAACGGCTTTTAATACTAAGTATGGTTTATATGAATGTATAGTCATGCCATTTGGGTTAACTAACGCACCTAGTATGTTTATGAGGTTGATGAATCATGTTCTTAGGCACTTTATTGGTAAATTTATTGTGGTGTATTTCGATGATATACTTATTTATAGCAAATCAATGAGTGAGCATGTTTCGCACCTTAGGGATGTCTTTCTTACACTACGTGATAAAAAATTATATGTAAAGCTAATCAAGTGCTCTTTTGCTTTGGAGAAAGTTTCTTTTCTTGGTTTTATTATTAGTGTAGAAGGCGTGAAGGTGGATGAAGAAAAGATAAAGGTGATCAAGGAGTGGCCTACTCCTAAAAATGCGAGTAATGTATGTTCGTTTCACGGCTTAGCAAGCTTTTATAGGCTTTTATAGGCTTTTATAGGCGTTTTGTCAAGGATTTCAGCACCATTACGATTTCGTTGAATGCGACTCTATGAACTAAGAAGAACGTCGTGTTCAAGTGGGAGCAGCCACAAGAAGAAGCATTCCAAACTCTTAAGGATCGGCTTTGTTTGGCGCCCGTTTTAGCCTTACCGGACTTTGACAAGGTGTTTGAGGTTGAGTGTGATGCGAGTGGGCTTGGCACTGCGGCGGTTCTTATGCAAGAGAAGAGATTAATATCCTACTTTAGCGAGAAGTTGAAAGATGCGTAATTAAGGTATCCTACGTATGATAAGGAATTATATGCGCTTGTGAGGGCTTTAGAGGTGTGGCAACATTACTTGATGCCTAAGGAGTTCATTGTGCACACTGATCACCTAAGTTTGAAGTACCTCAAGGGCCAAGGAAAATTGAACAAGCTTCATGCTACTTGGATGGAGTTCATAGAGTCCTTTTCATATCACATCCAATACAAGCAAGGTAAGAAAAATATAGTGATCAATGCACTATCTAGAAGGTACGCACTTCTAACTTCTCTTAGTGCCAAATTGCTTAGATTTTCACATATAATTGGACTTTACTCTAATGATGCTGATTTTGGTGAGATATATAGTACTTGCATGACTAGGAGTGAGTCTAAATTTTATAGGCATGATGGGAATTTATTTAAGTGCAAGCGCTTATGCGTTCCTCAATGTTCTTTGCTTGATTTATTTGTTCATGAGTCGCATAGTGGTGGATTGATCGGTCACTTTGGTGTGACTAAAACCCTAGAGGTCCTTAAGGAACACTTCTATTGGCCGCACATGAAGTGCGATGTGGTCCGCATCGTTGCGTGTTGTCTAGTGTGCCGCAAGGCCAAGTCAAAGATTGCTAACCATGGTAAGTATATGCCTCTACCAAATCCTTCTCACCCTTGGACCGACTTGTCCATGGATTTTGTTGTGGATTTGCCTAAGTCTAGGCAAGGGAAGGATAGTATTTGTGTCGTTGTGGATAGATTTTCTAAGATGGCACATTTTATTTCGTGTGCTACTACTCATGATGCGACTTATATTGCTGACTTGTTCTTTAAATAAGTGGTACGATTGCATGGTGTACCTTTGTCTATTGTCAATGGTAGGGATAACAAGTTCCTTAGCCTTTTTTGGCGCATTTTGTGGAAGAAACTTGGTACAAAGTTGCTCTATTCGACATCTTGTCATCCCCAAACCGATGGCAAAACAGAGGTGGTGAATCGAACCCTAGGTTCGTTGTTGCACATATTGGTTCGTAAGCATGTGTCCACATGGGTAGAGTGTTTACCGTTTATTGAATTTGCTTACAATCATTTTATTCATTCAACTACACATTATTCACCTTTTGAACTTGTGTACGACTTTAATCCTATGACACCTTTGGATTTGACCCCTTTTCCTTTAAGTGATATTTCTAGCTTAGATGGTGCAAAGAAGGCAGATTTGGTGAAGAAATTGCATGAGAAAGCCAAGCACAACATAGAGCGAATGAATGAGAAGTTGGCGCACAAGAAGAACGTTGGAAGGAGGATTGTTTCCTTCAACGTTGGTGATTGGGTATGGTTGCACTTACGCCGTGAGAGGTTTCCAGCCCAACGTCGTGGAAAGCTGGCCGCGAGAGGCGACAATCCTTTTCAGATCATTAAGAAGATCAACAACAACCCTTACAAGCTCGACTTGCTAAGTGAGTATGGAACCGTGAGTGCTACATTTAACATTTCTGACTTAATGTTATTTGATGTAGGTAATGATCGTGATTATGTTGTCGTTGGAGCAAATTTGAGGGAGAATTCTTTCGAAGGGGGAGGGGATGATGTGGACCTAGACCTTAACAGCGCAGTGAGCCCGCACAATGGAAACCCTAGCGCATCGTAGGCGCACGCGCACGGGCATGGAAACCCTAATTTGTCGCATACGTACGCACCAGCCATGCCCTTGCCACCCATCGGGTCTATGACCCGCGCGAGATCCAAGAAGCTGCAAGCGAAGCTATCCTCACTCATTTACAAGGAGCTTGAGCATGAGAACCTTATCGAGGATGTTGTACTACGAGAGAATACTCCAAGACTCGTGAGGTTACTTATTGTCGCGCAAGGCGCGACGAGAGTGACATCTGAGCCATCTTGGACATATGAAGACTTCCACGAGCCCTGACCTAAATACAAGACCGATTGGGATGTGAGATGAAATCGGACTCATCTCACATAATGCAAATGAAGTCGCCACCCTATTTTGTTTCTAGGTTTAGGGAACCTAATGTCATGGCATAAAAGATAAAATGCTAAGGCAAGATGGGTCTAAACACGAGAACAGTGGTTCGAGGTCGTATTATGGACTCGAAAAGGTGTTAGTCACCCGAGTCACATCCTAAAAAGGTTACTGGAGAAAGAGGTGTTTTATCATGTTTAAAAATAAAAGTCCTAATTTAAGTGATCATGCCCAACAGATAAATTAAATTTTAATAATTTTAAATAGTCATGCATACGAGCGTATATGCAAAAAAGAGTGGAACAAATAAAAGGGTGAGAAATGCTTGCTTGTGAAGGGTATCGGTTGTTTTACCCTACAAAGTCGAGATCGTTAGTTCGGGAAAATGATAGTTGGAAAATAGATAAATATTTAATGACTTATCACGAGTGAAATAATTAATTTAGTGATTAAATGCGAGCGGAATAATTTAAATATTCAAAAGTATGCAAAGATAATTAGTTAAATAGTACGAGTATTCAAATAATCGGCATCAAAATTATTGTAGGCACGCAAGTGAAATAATTATTCTTGACGATTACACGCAAGCAGAAAAAATTAAAGATGTAAGAGCATACGGAATTAATAATTAAACATGCAAGCATACGAAAATAAATAAACAGTACACGCATAGGAAAAAATCGGCACGAAAACTAAATGGACTGAAAGAATGGACTATGCCCACTAGGCCTAGAAATTGGGCCCATTAGCTGGGCCCAAGACCAACCCCACAGATGGGTCAGGCCAGGCCCATGATTAACCAAAGCTGAAAATTAAAAGGCCCAACCCATCTTTCTTCTTCTCCTTCAATGTCGTCTTCTTCCTTTCTTCGTCAACCAAGAACAGCAGTTCAGCGGAGCACAGCAACGGAGGGCAGCTGCAGCTCCACGGCGAACAGAAGCACAGCGGCGGCAGCAACGACGGTCATCTTCGTGGCGAACAACAGCACAGTGGAGCGGCAGCGGTGAGGTAAGGCAGCGGTGAAACCAACACTCGTCTTACTCGGGCGAGACAGCAAGTGCAGCGGCGATGGAGCACGGTGACGAACAGGCAACAACGGAGCAGCGTCGGCAGCAGAACAACGGTAGCTCCGGCGGAAGCAGCCGAGCAGTAGCAGCCAGAGTAGCAGCAGTCCGAGCAATGACGGTGCAACGGACCTGCAACTCCGGCAAGAAAAAGATAAAACATAACAAAATAAACTAGCGGAGGATAGAGTTTATGAGCTCTTCACTTGGCTCCTCTATCCACCCCCCAACCAATCGCTCGAGCTTGGTATTTATAGGCGAGTAAGTCAGTTGATCGAGGGTGACGTGTCGACGAGCAGTAGTGGGAACGGTTGTGTGGCTGAGGATTGTTGGCGAGGCTCGAGGCTGCTGGTTGCGTAGGGACGACGATCGAGGCAAGATTTGATTGCGAAGAGATGAGGAAAGCTTGTTTCCTGGGTTCGTGCATGAACCAAATGGAGAAGATGCATGCCTATGTGGTAATTACCACAGCCACTTGATCTTGTTTGACTTTCAAAGTCAACTAGATCAATGGTGGAGATGAAGAGCTTGATTTATTATTTAATTATTCAATTCAAGCTGACGGTACGAGCAATTTTGCCTAAAAATGAATATAAACTCGAACTAAAAAAGTTAAAATGTATAATAAAATAAAATAACATATTTAGCATACAGGAAGCGATAAAAAGTTCGTTGTACCGCTCGATAAAAAATTCGCTTATAAGTGACAAAAGTTCGAACAGAAAAAATGCTAAAATAAAAATTTGAACGAAAAGCAATGGGATAGCGCGAGCTAGAAATAATAAAACATAAGTAGCTAATGAGCGACATTGTTCGACCCTTGGTTTTGAGAATTCTACTCGGAATCGATACGAGTTCGAACAGGAAAAGCGATAAAAATACGAAAAAACTATGAAATAAAATTTAAATGACACATGGCGCAAAAATAAACATCAGTTGGAGGAAAATAAATGCAAGTATGATTTTC
Organism: Viola odorata; assembly: GCA_963691705.1. NCBI lineage: Eukaryota > Viridiplantae > Streptophyta > Magnoliopsida > Malpighiales > Violaceae > Viola > Viola odorata. Next base: position 31,654,154 of record OY829543.1, on the reverse strand, counting down.
AAAAAATTGATGATAAAAATGCGAAAAAGCTTTAGTGAAAAATCAAAAATCGGGTAGCAACAGTTGCCCCCTCTTTACTGTCTCATCAAAAAAATGAGGTGTAACCGAGATTTTTGATGAGCAGTAAAGATAGTTAGTCCCGTGTCAGCGATGGTTGAAATTGCGGAATATAAGTGTAGACTTACTTGGGAGTGGGTGATTTGGTGAATTTTGGCCTGGGCGAGGGTAGTGCTCGTAGGCCCTAGGTTGGTGCTGAAAGTAAAGTGCGAAAAACATAATTTGACATCCGAACGGGGATACCGCAATTGTCAGACATCGATGCAGAAAACGTAAAATTGAGATCCGAACGGGGACACCGCAATTCTCAGACGTCGATGCAGAAAATGTAAACTTCAGCTCCGTCGAGGGTCGTACTCGTAGGCCGTCGCTGATTGATGCAGAAAATGCACTCCGTCGAGAGTCGTACTCGTAGGCCATCGCTGATTGATGCGGAAAATTAAACTTCAGCTACGTCGAGGGTCGTACTCGTAGGTCATCGCTAATTGATGCGGAAAATTAAACTTCAACTACGTCGAGGGTCGTACTCGTAGGGCATCGCTGATTGATGCAGAAAATTAAACTTCAGCTACGTCAAGGGTCGTACTCGTAGGTCGTCGCTGATTAATGCAGAAAATTAAACTTCAGCTACGTCGAGGGTCGTACTCGTAGGTCGTCGCTGATTGATGCAGAAAATTAAACTTCAGCTACGTGGAGGGTCGTACTCGTAGGCTGTCGCTGATTGATGCAGAAAAATTAAGTTGCTCGGGCGTTGTTGCCCCCCTAAGACATTGATGTGGAAATTGAAAGGGAAAACCCCACTCAGATGCTGCTGCCCGTTGGAGGTTGGTGATCCTTCCGGATGCTGCGGCCCGTCGGATGTCGGCTTAAATCCTTCTTCGAACGTTGCTGCTCGTTGGAGGTTGGTGCGAGATCCTTCCGGACGCTGCTGCCCGTTGGATGTTGGCTTAATCCTTCTTCGGACGCTGCTACCCGTCGGAGGTTGATGCGAGATCCTTCCGGACGCTACTGCCCGTCGGATGTCTGCTTAATGGTAGCATACATTTGAAAACATGTTGTGGGGACGTGACCGCTTACAACATTTTGAAAAAAGACATGTTGTGGGGACGTGACCGCTTACAATAGTTTTTAAAAAGACATGTTGTGGGGACATGACCGCTTACAACATTTTGAAAAGACATGTTGTGGGGACGTGACCGCTTACAACATTTTAAAAAAGACATTGTGGGGACGTGACCGCTTACAACATTTTGAAAAGACATGTTGTCGGGATGATCCGCTTACAACATTTTGAAAAAGACATGTTGTGAGGACATGACCACTTACAACATTTTGAAAAAAGACATGTTGTGGGGACGTGACCACTTACAACATTAAAAAAAGACATGTACTAAAGTCGCTCTAGGAGGAGATGAATTCATGCAGGAAAATAAATAAAGTCGCATTGGGAGGAGGGAATTTTATGCAGGAAAGTAAATAAAGTCGCTCTGGGAGGAGGGGAAATGCAGGAAAGTAAATAAAGATTAGAACGTACCTTTGCTCGGTCGTTGGGGATATTTGAAGATATATTGCGAGGGCATGACCAATCATAACGTTTTAAAAGATAGGATGTGAGGGACATGACCTTCAATCGGGTATTTGATTTGCGAATGAGGGTGTGAATCGTCGCACGACATTGATTGTGGAGTGGTAACGTGCTCCATTCGGGCGTCGATGGGACGGTTGGGAAGCGTGATCCGCCGCACAAAACTGATTATGGAGTGGTAACGTGCTCCATTCGGGTGTTTGATTGGATAGTGGGGGAGTGTGATCCGCCACACGAAGTTAATGGTAGAGTGGTAATGTGCTCCATTCGGACGTTGATGGGACGGTTGGGAAGCGTGATCCACCGCACGAAGTTGATTAGGAGTGGTAACGTACTCCATTCGGTCATTGTTGGATTTGTTAGTGGAAATTCTACTGAAGCATACCTGTATCCTGGAAATAGGGAGGAAACAAACACGAAGCAACAATGGATGGAAAAAGAAAAAGCAACTGATAAATGGGAAGACAATGAGAACAAATCATATATGATGCATATGAAAGTATTCCCGCACTACCCTAAGGTTTGCCCCCAGCATTTTATAAAAACAACTTCCCTCTCAAGAGAAGGTTCAACAAGTTTATGCATTTCTGGAGAACATGTCATCCGGTTTCTATCATATAAGCATGCTTGACACAAGCCTAAAAAAGTATTTGCATCTTGCCCAGGAGATAACGACCTCAAGAACAAGACTTTCCCACAACGTGTAGACGTAAGCAATCCTCACCGGATATTGGTGTTTGCACTCGCACTCAGAAATAAGGCTGCGTGTTTACACTCATAAAAATGCAACAAACATAGCACAAAGTCAGATTTGCAATGTCAATCCGAGTGAATAAACTTCAAATGAAGATACACATACGTGGGCATTCATATAATCGAAAGGACTTTGCAAGAGAACAGAAATATGTAGTGGATAGCTAGAAGAGGAGAAACAAATATGTTTAGAACGAGAGCGCTTTTTGGCAAAGGAAGAAAGGGTTTTGAATGAGCGATGCTTAACTGAAGTTGCTAACCGGAGGTAAGGTGCACATCGAGCGCAGTTTGTGAGAGTTTGGTGAAACCCTGAAGCTTTTCCTTTGAAATGTCAGTCTTCTTCTCCACAAATTGGTGTTTGAATACAACCTGAGACCCCTTCTTCGTAATACCCAACTGGGTTTTTGAATCTTTACAAGGAATGATCTTTTTCACTTTTGAAATCATCATTTGTCATTGACAAAGTGCACCAATTTTTAAATCTTCATTGGAAATGATCTCTCTTACATTTGAGATAATCATTTGTTAACTTTTGACTTGCTTGTGTTCTTCGAACACCCTTCTTTTTTTTCTTTTCTTTTTTTTGCGAGCACAACAAGTACAATTTTTTGTCTAGTCCGTCGTCATTTCCGTCTTTGGCAGAGGCCTTTAAGTCTTAATTTTTGGCCTTCTTCCGGCGTTGACCATTAGCAATCTTCGGAGATTTAGGAATCCCTCTTGTGCAACCCAAGTTCGATGTGCACCTTACCTTCGGTTAACAACCTTAGTTGGGCACTGCTCATTATTTAGGGAATTCAAGTGGAAGCAAGTGTTTGAAGATAGAAGAATGAGAAGACCAAAGAAATGTGGAAGCAAAGAGCAAAGTCCCCTGTCATCTTACAGCTATCCCATGTCTAAATGTGTGTGTACCCTGGATATTATGCAAATCTAACTAGCACTTAGTTTGGCATTTGCACTCATGAAAGAAGTATGGTGTGAAGGCCCAAAATGCTCACAGGGATGTGTTTGTGACTGCTTTCGTCTAAACATGCTGCAGATATAAGAGCTAGAAAGCGAGATCATGCATGTCATATAATTTCCAATGGATGCACAAGTTATCCATGATGCAGCAACATGTTGAACATGCTCAATTTATGGAAGGTTTGAAAACTTTGAGGGTAGTGTGGCTTTTATTCACAATTTTATTCACAATTATAAAGTTAAAAAAAACTTAGCAGTTTTAAGGACAAAATGTGAGGGTGTAACTATTCATGAAAAAGTTATGAAAGAGTTGCCCCCGATGTAACAAAAATAAATGCAGAATGATTGTATAATTGCTAAAATTTAAAAGAGGCGAGAAGGAGAAATGGACTTCTCTTGATATGTACGACGGGGCCGCGAGGTCGGAGCAAGGATGCTGCCGCGGAAAAGTAAATGTAGACTCCACTCGGGTGCTGTTGTCCACTAGGAGGTTGACGGGAGTTTAAAATGGAAACTCCATTTGAACGTTGTTGTCTGATGGGCAGCTGATGGCTAGGATTTCCAGGTCTAAGAAGTCGTCCTTGAGATAGGTCGCTTGCGGGATCTGGCGGTCTATTTTGTGAAGAGACCCATTCTCTGTAGATTACATAGCAAGGGAGAAATGACCTTTTCTGATTTGTTTTTTTGTTTTTTTTTAACTGTCCCGGGGCGGGGAGGAGGATCATTCGAGAGCTGATAGGAGGAAGATGAAATGATGCAGACAACCATGGCATGATTCAAGTTCCCTTGTATATCGAGGCTTATTGGCAAGCACGTTATGATTCTGATCGGATGTCGAAACCCATTTAAGCTTTGCGGAATTATGTTTGGATGTTGCCGACCATTGAGATTTTGATGGGGAACAAAAATGAAAGTTCCATTTGGGCGTTGCTGCCTGCAGGAAGGTTGATGCGGAAAGAGAAATCCATTTGAGCACCGCTGCCCCCTGGGATGAAGAATCCATTCTGTCATTGCTGGCCACTAGGATGTTGGTGCTGGACTTAGAATGAAGGATCCCCTCGGGCGCTGCTGCCCAATGGGATGTTGGTACTGAATTTGAATTGAAAAAATCCACTCGGGCACTACTGCCCAATGGGATGTTGGTGCTGAAATCTTCATATCCGTACGAGAGTAACACTTGCGGTCCTGGATAAGACAAGTAGAAGGACGTTGATGACTTTAGTCGGACACCTTGCGGAAATGCATATTGGTGTTCCGGACTTAGTGTGACCGATCTTTTCTTAGCTAATTTAATTGTGTGGGTTGCTTCTGGGAATGCATCGATTTAGGCCTGACTTTCGATGTCATCCTCGGGGAAAGACATTGCTTCACCTTTTGAAGGGATGGGAAACTCCTTTAATGAGGGTTCGCGACTGTTGTGGTGGATCCAGAAAATGAAGTCCATGCACCACATTTCGGGGAATGCTCTTTTGAAGATTTGGCGCTTGAGTTGGGCCTTTGCGTGGATCAATGTCACAATGACAGACTTTGAATGATGCCCATTTAGTACGTGCCCTGATCAAGGTGCGAGGTGGACAAACGAGATGGCTTCTTCGAAGGCTCCCTCATCCGATTTGCTTGCCCCTGGGTAGAGAGGATTGAAAATGTGATGTAGTGTCAATGACATAAGGCCTTCTGATTATGATGAGTTTTGATACCCACGATCTTGTTTGGCTCTGAAGCTTCAACTTGGTGGCACCTTCTTAGGTGATGATCATGACGAGATCAACATGTTATCTTGAGGCTTCTGCTCGTTTGGTCCTCGTTGGACTTTTGCTGGACATTTCTTCTTAGAATCGTGATGGTTGAGGAGATGACAACCCTTTTGAACCACCAGGCTGGTGAGCTTGACTGAGATACAAAGGGAAGCTTTTATTCATTCCCCACAGTGATGATGAAGAGAAGGTCATTCGATCATGGGTGATAGTCATCCCTGAAAAGCTACCCACTCATGAAAGGATTAATACCCATTCGATCATGATCAACTGCTTGGGAAGAGAGACGTCGGTGATTGCTTCGGAACAAGATCAAATTCGACACATAAAAGATTTGACCATGATTGAATTTGAGTCCGTAGTTTGGAGCATGGCGGGGCGTGAATGTCCTTATGCCACAGAACAGGATTGATTTAATTATGTTGATCGGGACCCTAGGGGAACACCTATTCGTCATGTTTTTGTAAGGTTAAGGGTTCCGCTTGTAAAAGACATCTGGCGACGGTAGTGTCTTGATGGTGGAATTTTCTGAGGAGGCGGATGGAGAGAAAACCTTCGACAATTTACACCCCCAAACAAGCTTGTTAGCGCGAAATAGTCTTGGTGACTTTGATCCCACATCTTTTGTATTCAAACTAGATAATAGTATTGCTATAAACATAGCCAATCGCAGCATTTTGAAGAATGACCATTAAGTTCTAGAATGGTGTCCTGAGCTTAGACAGTTTTCTGGATAATCAGATGATAACTCATTGCTCAGGATTGCATGCGTAGTCTTCTCATGTGGATTCAGCCTTTGAAATAGCTAAATCGCTTCTGGACTTGGTCAGATTGCCAAGGAAAGATGAGCTCATGATAATCCTTGAGACTGGTTGTTTGTAAATGCAAGATGTTCTACAAGGAAACCAGCTCATTATGGTGACTGAAGGATCATCTTGAAATTTTCTGATTTTCTCCTTGACTGTCTAGGCGAGGAGAAATATTCCATGCTGAGGATTGCCAATTGCTGATGATTTGTTCAAGGGGTATGGCTTGAACATTCTTTAGAGTGATAAAAGAGAATCCTTGGTCAGCTGGAGATTCAGGTGCCCTTGGGGAATCTAGCTGGTTGATTCTTTGCCGAGAAGTTCCAACATCCCAGATTTTGAAGGAAGGGATTGCGGCCGAAATAAGTGAATGCCATCCCATCGATTTCGGTGCCCGTTGGTCCACAAAGTAGAGGGTCGTTCTTCTCCGTATGTTCCCTGTACGCGAGGACTTCTTGTTGAGGATGATTGTGATGACCAAATTCAAAACACGAAAGATTTTGTTCGTGGTTGAATTTCAAATTCATAGTCAGGAGCCGGGTAGGGCGTGAACACCGTTATCGCATGGAACGAGAATGCGGTATGTTGATTAGAGTCCCTGAAGGACACACATCCGTCATTGTTATGTTTCTTCACCAAGATGAGGAACTGTTTGCAAAGGACACTTGGTGATAGTAATGTCTTGATGGTAAAATTTCCCGAGGAGAATCGTTCAAGAGTTGATAGGAGGAGCGTTCCTCTGCACCTGCTACAACGATGATCTGAAGGCGAGGGGAGGAGGGAAGAAATAAGCTCTTCGTGGCGAATTACCTCCCTATGCCTTGCCCCCCGGTAAAAATATGTTCGATCTTTGATGCTCACTCGCGCCTTCTTCCGGTCATAATTCTAACTACTTGCCCCCCAATTTATAAGTCTCATTGCACCTGAAATAAATGGGGAATTAAATAGTAAGTTTGGAGGGAAGGATATCCCAAAATTCTGAATTAAAATTAAAACTGACAAAAATAGAAATATTTGAAAAGAACACGTGGGTTGCCTCCCACGGAGCGCCCTTGTTTATAGTCGTAGGCTCGACTGATACACAAAAATATCGGAGATATTCCTGCTAAAGGAATAAGCTGAATGGGTCCATCGTGGGCCTGGAGAGCGTTCATTCAAGAGCTGGTGGTCGGGTAGAGTCCTTCGGCTACCCTTCTAGAGAGATTCATCCGCTCTTGAGCAAGTGATTAACCTTTCCTTTAAAGGCGTAACAGTTTTCTATTGTGTGGACCTGAGTTTCAGCATGGTATTCGCATCTTGCATTAGGATCGTACCATTTTGTTGAGGTTGTTATGGAATGGGTATAATTTACCCCACTGCCACGAGATGCTCATAAACCTCCCTTGCAAGGACGGAGAAAAATGGCTGTGACTCCCGATTCCCTTGCCTATTTCGTTTATTTTGATCGCTCGGGTTGTTTGGTGGATTGCACAACGGTGTGGAAGGTTGTCTGCGACCGGGTCGGTGGGAGACCAAGTTGACGTCTTCCTTTATAATAGGCGTCATCTTGGGTGTTTCTTTTGGCAACGATCTTTCCAAATTTGATTCCTTGTTCCACCCTCTCCGCCACTAGGACCATGCCAGAGAAGCTACTGGACAGATTGGAGATGCGATGAGTGTAGCAAGGGGCTTGGAAAGTGTTCTCAAGAACTGATATGAGTTCTTTGCCACCCAGAGGAGGAGAAATTCTGGCAGCAAGTTCTCTTCATTTTTTAGCATACGCCTTCACTGGTTCGTTGGTTCCCTTCTCTAGGTTCTGCAAATCAGAACGGTCTGGGGCTACTTCCATGTTGAACTTGTATTGTTTGAAAAAGGCGTCAGACAAATCTCTCCAAGTCCTGATTCTATTCCTATCCAGATTCATGTACCAGGTTAATGCATGCTTGGCCAAACCTTCTCTGAACAAGTGGATTGGCAGCGGCTTATTATGGATCACCTTGGACATCTTATTGCAGTAGATCTTGAGATGAGTTTCGGGACTCCATCCTAGTATACTTTCCGAATTTCAGGATTTTAAACTTCGAGGGCATAGTTATCCCTAATACCATGCACATGTCCTCAGGTCCTGTAGGATCGAAGGGATCGGTCCCTCCAACAACCCTCACTCTTTCTTCTAACAGGCTCAACATGCCAACACTCAGCCCTTCTACTTTACCAGTAGTTGACGGATATCCAAAGGAGACTCGTGGCCGTATCTAATTGCCCCAGGGGGTTGAGTTCCCGAAAGTCCAGGAATTGTGAATTGAGAGGAATAGTCCTAAGGCAGGAGGAAGTACTGAGATTCCGAGCGGACGATGGAATGACTCTGCGGCGGGAGGAAGTACTGAGATTCCGCATGACCCTCCTTCCTGCTGGGGTCAAAGGTAGGTCTGAACAGTACACTTTGTCCGGTGGTGCCAGTTCCAGATGTCGGGATAGCTGACGTGACGAGCTGAAGGGGATTTGGATTAAGGAAAAATGGTTGCCGTGAACCGGGAGATGATGAAGGCATGGAAGTACTAGCGACCACAGATGAAGCGGTTGGCCCCATTGTTTGAGCAGGAAAGGGATAAAAAATCGGGCAAAAAATCAGTCGTTGCCTCATCCCTTTCCTTTTTTGCTTGTTCAGCCCTCATTTGTAGCAACCCGAACTTGTTCTTCCAATGTCTCCTCCGTTCTACCATGCTCTGCCATCTAGTCGTGTGGACCTCGAGAGGAATAGTTTGCTTTTTAGGAGCAATGTTTTCCTGAAAAATAAACAAGTGAAATAATTATAAGTTTAAGCAGTGATTGCAAAATGTCATCCCGAGGTCTCCACGCTGCGAGAGAAACAGAGGGGTCAGTACGGTAACAACAATAATGCAGGCACCATAAAAAAATCGCAGACATAGAGAATTACGAAAATAATTAAGACAAAATTATAGACATTGAAAAATTGCGAAAGAATTGGCATGTGAAAAATTGCGGGATTTTATTTTACATACATGGAAAAAATTACGGAAGAATCACATGGAAAAATCTTCGGAAAAACTTGTGAATGTGAAAAATTGCGAGAAAAGTTACCTCCGTGGAGCAATTTGCGGAGAAATTACACACGTGGAAGAATATCGAAAATTATTGCTCACGTGGAAAATTTGACACACGTTGCGGAAAAATTTGACGTGGAAAATTTGTGGAAAATTTGACGTGGAAAATTGCGGGAAAAATGTACACGTGGAAAAATGGCGGAAAATCTTGACACGTGAAAAATTGTGAAAAATTGCGGAAAATTTTATTAATGTGGAAATTTTGCGGAAAAATTAGATATGGACAAGTTGTGGAAAAAATTCGCAAATAAAAAAAAATTGTGAAAATTTTGTAACCATGGAAAAATTGAGGAAAAGATTTTGCACATGTGGAAGAATTGTGGAAAAAGATTAGAAGCATGAAAGATCGCGAAAAAAATTGTACACGCTAAAGACTGCGGAAAAATTTGTAGATATTGAGAAATTGTGGAAAATTTTATGAATGTGGAAAAATTAGTTGTAAAATGTGAAAAAATTCGGGAAATCATATGTGAAAATTTTGAGAAATCAATTGTGAAAAAAAAAAGGTGAAACACAGTCGCATTTCAAAATGATGCATATGTAGGGGTGACACCAACTATTTCTATTCTAGGCTGGAAGGCTCCCGGACGATACCATAGAAGTGGTCCCTCAGTAAATGGATACGAGAGTGCTTACTGAATCATAAAATGATCCAGGGTGCTCAACCCATTTAAGGGTTCAAGTCCGAGTGAGGGTTCGTGAAAGCTTACTAGGGCGTGGACCCCAGGACTTCACTACTACCGACCTAATCCTATTTCGAAATGCCCGGCGATAGGGATTATGCGTGGAAATGCGTATGCAATGACAATTTATCAAAGCGAGTAACACATAGCAACAAATCATGTATAAATAATTTACAGAAGCGAATGAATACATGAAAAATAATTAATCATGCAAAAAAAAAAATCATGTGATAATACAACAATTCATCATATCAATTAAATACATGAAAATAATTAATCATGTACAAAAATCATATGAAAGAAAAAAACAAACACCTCAAAAAAAAATCCAGCTTCGACCTTATTAGTCCCCAGTGAAGTCGCCAAACTGTCGCACCCCCTTTTTGGATTTTTCCTAATGCGACGCGGGCTTGGGACTGGATGTGAGATGAAATTGGACTCATCTCACATAATGCAAATGAAGTCGCCACCCTATTTTGTTTCTAGGTTTAGGGAACCTAATGTCATGGCATAAAAGATAAAATGCTAAGGCAAGATGGGTCTGAACCCGAGAACAGTGGTTCGGGGTCGTATTATGGACTCGGGAAGGTGTTAGTGATAGCATGTTTTTATGCATGATTTTCTTTCCATTTTCTCACCCATTTAAGGCATGATTCTGCTAATTTGTCTTTGTTTTCATTACTATTTCAGATCTAGGCCTAAAAAGGGAGTTATGCAAAAACATGCATTTTTGGTGCGTTTTGGGCGAATTCGAGCTTCAAGACCAAAGTTGAGGTCCCGAGTCCAAAGCAGCGTTCAAGGTCCCGAATCGGATTCTCCATTCGGGCCCGCGAAGGGCAAAGAGCGACATTTCCACGTGTCCTCTTGCCAAAGCTCCCATGTGATCTCCCTGACACTGTTCTGACGCTCTGCACTGATCACAAAATATCTACCTCTCTGACCATTGCAGGCCTTGAGCCCAGTTCAGACCTGCCAAAGCTGGGAAAACCAGGCAGCTTTATACTTTTCAGCTTTGTGCTTTAAGGAGCATGAATCCATTTTTATAGGCTTTCAATTAATGCATTTTGTCCCTAGTTTAGGCTGAAGATATTTTGTGCTTGGAGCTCTAGTTTATAAGGAGCATCCAAGGAGTAGTTTAGACATCTCTCATCATATAATATAATTTTTAGAATCATTAGAATTAGTTTTTCTTAGACTTCTCTCTAGTTTATCTCTCTAGTTCTTATTAGCACCTTCAACCTTGCCCTCGGGCTTCAAACGGTTTTTAGTAACAAAGTCTTCTTCCCTTGATCTATTTATTTACTTATTATGCTTTCTTTAATTATTATTTGTTCATCTTCAAGCATGAGTAGCTAAATCTTTAGTTCTTAGCAAGGGTGATTCAAGGGTTGCAAGGGCAGATTCGAGGCCTTAATGTGCATAATATATTCTTGCTGCCATATTCAATTACTTGTCGTTTTAATTACATCTTCGCATGAAATAATTTGAGGCTTGATCAACTGATTATTATTTTGTGTGAATGCTGCCATCTTTGTGATGAATACGGAAGAAAAATTGCATGGAACAAGTAGGCATCTGTTTAGTCTTGACTGCGCTGAAGTGGTCTTGAATAGATAGGGTGAGTAGTTGATTAGAGAGAGCGAGGTCACGAGCCTGACAAACTGAGGGACTTTTAGCTCTAGATCTGTCTTTTCTTATCTTCATGGGCAGTTTGAGTATGGCCCTCCCGCATTCGTGCCTGGAGGGATGGAAAACTGTCAAGACTACCTCATATGTGGAAACGGGGGGTAGTTTCTCTTAAGAGAAAAGTAGGGGATATCCGAGGAATCTGGTCCCTATGTCATTTCTATGATGTCTTGAATAGAATATCCTTGTGCTGATGACGATCGGGCCCCCGAATGCAACCCAAGAATGTCTTTGCTAAGATCCTTCTCTACCTGATTATTTGTGTTTGATTATCACTCTGTTTTATTATTTCTGAATTTATTCACTGATTTGCTTTGTTTTATCCTTCGGGACCCCGAATTGACAACTCAAGGTCCCGAATACTGCTTTCTCAGTTAGAAATTGTTAGCTCCCAATCACTCTTGGCTGACTCGTTTAGCCAAGTAAAACTCCCCGAGTGTTACTTTACGTATTTTTGTCCTGTGATTTCATTCAAGACCTTGAATCAGTCTCTCTCAATCCCTGTGTTCGACCCTGACTACCACTGTACACATTATCCAGTGTGCATACATTTTCAGGCATTATAAATCTTCATTTGACTGACGATCAGTTATGCACCCGAGTCATATCCTAAAAAGGTTACTGGAGAAAGAGGTGTTTTATCAAGTTTAAAAATAAAAGTCCTAATTTAAGTGATCATGCCCAACAGATAAATTAAATTTTAATAATTTTAAGTAGTCATGCATACGAGCGTATATGCAAAAAAGCGTGGAACAAATAAAAGGGTGAGAAATGCTTGCTTGTGAAGGGTATCGGTTGTTTTACCCTACAAAGTCGAGATCGTTAGTTCGAGAAAATGATAGTCGGAAAATAGATAAATATTTAACGACTTATCGCGAGTGAAATAATTAATTTAGTGATTAAATGCGAGCGAAATAATTTAAATATTCGAAAGCATGCAAAGATAATTAGTTAAATAGTACGAGTATTCAAATAATCGGCATCAAAATTATTGTAGGCACGCAAGTGAAATAATTATTCTTGACGATTATATGGAAGCAGAATAATTAAACATGCAAGAGCATACAATATTAATAATTAAACATGCAAGCATACGAAAATAAATAAATAGTACGCGGATAGGGAAAATAAATAAACAGTACACGCATAGGAAAAAATTGGTACGAAAACTAAATGGACTGAAAGATTGGACTAGGCCCACTGGGCCTAGAAATTGGGCCCAATAGCTGGGCCCAAGACCAGCCCCACAGATGGGTCAGACCAGGCCCATGATTAACCAAAGCTGAAAATTAAAAGGCCCAGCCCATCTTTCTTCTCCTTCAACGTCGTCTTCTTCCTTTCTTCGTCAACCAAGAACAGCAGCGCAGCGGAGCACAGCAACCGAGGGCAGCTGCAGCTCCATGGCGAACAGAAGCACAGCGGCGGCGGCAGCGGCGGTCATCTTCGCGGTGAACAGCAGCACAATGGAGCGGCAGCGGTGAGGCGAGCCAGCGGCGAAACCAGCACTCATCTTCCTCGGGCGAGACAGCAGGTGCAGCGGCGATGGAGCACGACGACGGATAGGCAACAACAGAGCAGCATCGGCAGCAGAACATCGACAAATCCGGCGAAAGCAACCGAGCAGCAGCAGCCAGAGTAGCAGCGGTCCGAGCAACGGCGGTGCAACGGACCTGCAACTCCGGCAAGAAAAAGAAAAAAACATAACAAAATAATCTAGCGGAGGATAGAGTTTATGAGCTCTTCACTGGGCTCCTCCATCCCCCCCTCAACCAATCGCTCGAGCTTGGTATTTATAGGCGAGTAAGTCGGTTGAGCGAGGGTGACGTGTCGACGATCAGTGGTTGGAACGGTTGTGTGGTTGAGGATTGTTGGCGAGGATCGAGGCTGCTGGTTGCGTAGGGACGACAATCAAGGCAAGATTTGATCCCGAAGAGATGAGGAAAGCTTGTTTCCTGGGTTCGTGCATGAACCAAATGAAGAAGATGAGTATACTAACCTTCTTGATTTGTATAAATCTGATTTTAATTTAATCGATGAGGTTTGTGTACAAGAGCTGAAGGCTAAGTTAAGAGCCTTTGAAGATGACTTGCGCAAGCGCAAGCGGTTTAACGTGTTGGCTAGGCCGAGAGATGTGTACCATGTCCCTAACACAAAGTTGTTTGAATCTTCACATGTATTTACATTATATAATTACTCTGCTATGTGTGAATTTCATGTTAAACTTGTGGGAAAGTCGACTGGACATGAGGGAACTCTATTCAAGCGTGATCACTTATTTAGGTCACATGACCTTTCGTGAAATTTTGATGAATATGATGCGTTTGATAGTTGTTTGGTGAGTTTCTGTGGTATGATTGAAATTACTAACTTGGTTTTAAGGAGTGTTATGTCTTTACATGATGTTCCTTTAAGTTTTGATAGTAGTTTTAATGAAAAACCCTTTTTCGCGAAGTTGCTTGAGTTTTTACATAGATTTAATCCTTATGCTAATAATTCTTATTTTTATAGAACTTGTGATGATTATTTATTTAAACTTGAAATTGATTTTTATATGCACAAAGGATGTCTTAGCAAGCGCTTATGTTGGTTGTATTACCCATTGCACAATTTGGTTGCGCATTGGTCACATTATGGTTTGATGCATCATCAGTTTACAACTATTACTAACCTAATCTTTAAGGATGTTATACTTTCACATGTTGTTCCTTGGAGTGTTGTTAGTAATTGTAGGGAGGAGTCACTTAGCGACTCATTGGAAGAATTATGGAGGAGGCCGAGCACAAAGATGCTAATTGGAACACCTTGTCAACCACAATTTGAAGTTTCAAGCAAAGAGAGTCAACGGATGTTAAGCATGTTTCGGTTTGTAAGTATGAGATCGCATGGATGGAATTTCTTCCAATTATTTTATTTACTTACTACTTTTCAACACATGTTATTATTTTGTTTTTATTGCTTAAACTCTTATACGGTTTCATTCATATAACATTATTCAGTTTAATGTTGCTACTTTTTAGTTTCTTGTTTAGTATAAATGGTAGCAAAGAGATCGAAGTGATACGAATAGCCCATGGACAAGCCAAGCGTTATGATAAGCGCTTGAGTGTCAAGATGACATTTATGAGAAACTATGGAAGGATGAATAAGTTCTTCAAGTTAGGAACTTGGATTTGGCGGTGCTTACACCAAGGATGGGTTCCAATCCAAGTTCAAGTGAAGAAGGCCGCTTGGGGCGATGGTCTTACCCGATGCATTGTCATACTCAAAGACATAGCCGCCAAGTTAGAAGACTGCATCAAGTTCTTTTACATTTCAACCAAACTTTTAAGCGTATCCTCCCTAGAGGGACCGGTTATCTGCAAGGGTTGAGGCGCTGGAGGCAGCTGGGGTACCGAGGCTTGGTTAGGAGGTTGGCCAGGATTTAGGTGTGAAGGACGAGGTACGAAGTGTTGAAAGTTAACGGGAGGTTGTTGCTGAGGTATATTCTGATTTTGATTCTGGTTTGGAGCGCCTGGGTCTCTCCATCTAAAATTTGGATGGCCTCTTCATGAGTACTGGTTACTTCCTTGAGGGAAATTTTGCATACTCCCTTGGTTCTGCCCATAGGCTGCATTTACTTGTGTTACGTCATCAAGATGTTGCACCATGTAACAATTATTGGTCTGATGTTCTTGTTGCTGGCAGATCCCACAAACCGAGGCTATCTGCTCCTGACTTGAACTCCCTGTAGTCATTGCTCCTGAAATATTGACAGAAATATTTTTCACCATATCAGTTAATTTAGTTAATTTTTGCTCAACATCAATAGAACAAAGACTAGAAGGAATAGAAGTCTTGTCAGAAGTGGTATTATTTTGGCTATTGTCTACCATGGTTTGGAGTAGAAGTTTGGCTCTGGTGACCGTCAAGTCCTGCAATGCTCCACCTGCGGCTACATAAACTTTTTCTTTACTTGGCAGGAGCATTCCATCATAAAATATATTGGATCATGGTCTGATCCGCAACTCCGTGTGTATGACAAACTTCTTGCAATTCCCTGAACCGCTAGTGATATTCACTTAGACCCTCATTGTTCCTCTGCTGGATGACAGCCATGTTTTTCCTAGCCGCCCCTGCTTTTGTTGTATTCCAGTACTTGTTGAGGAATAATGTGGACATCTCGGCCCAGGTATTGACCGTGTTGTGAGGTAGGCTGTAGAACCAATTTTGGGCAGCCCCTCCAGAGAGCATGGAAAAGCTTTCAACTTTGCTCTCTCCATGTTCACAGTAGCTGGTTTCATCATATCACACTAAACGTGTAGATTTCTCTGGTGCTTGAAAGGGTTCTCGTTCGAATGGCCATAGAATCTAGGAAGGTTGGCCACCATATTGGTCTTGATAGACCAGTCATTCGGTACAGCTGGTAAACTGATATAGGAAAAGGTTTCCTGTTCTGCTATTCTGTTCAGTTCCCTCATCGTCGGCTCTGGTTGATTTTCTGCCTTGTCTTGGTCAGAGTCTTGGCCAAGATCGTGGTCTAGACTGTAATCTGTTTCGGAACTTGAGGTTTCCGATTCACTTTCTTCTGGGTTTTCCTTTTCTGAGCTATCTTCCTGAGTTGTGCTTCGATCTTAGAGAGATTCGGATTGTATGGTAGTAAATCTTCTTCTTTGCAAGAGGACCTGGTCATCAACTATCAAAAACAAAATAAAATAAAAACTACAAATACCGTTAGAGGTCCCCGGCAATGGCGCCAAAATTTGATCGCGCGTCGAACACGTCAAATATAATAGTGAAATAGGTATGAAATTGGGGGTAGAAATACAACTTATCACTGTCCACAAGAGTTTGTAGATTGTGGTAAGAGGATCGTCCACAGAGACCTCTAGGAGATGTAATTCTTAGGTTGACTTCCTCGTCACTGGATTTGGTTTGGTAGTATCTGAAAATAAAGACAAAATAGAAAGAAGTAAAAATAGTTCGAAAATAGTATTGGCCAAAGGCTTGGCCAAGACAGGGGTCAAGATTGAAATAAATCTGATAAAAGGGAATTCCAGGTAAGGGCGATGTGAGAGCTTCTGTTCTTATGCTTCGATCATAGATTCATAGGTATTCCTCTCTACATTCATAGTACTGCTATAGAGTGGAGGTACTCCTGTTCACTCCTGTCTTCCCTCCTCTTCAAATTACCTAGCGGGTACTCCCGTTCCTGATAATCCTAGCCAAGGGACACATTGCTGGTTAAAAGGGTTTAATGTTTTGCTAAATAGCCCTCAACGGTAACAATGTCAAAGAAAGAGAAAAGAAAGGTTCCGATCTCGACAGAGGAGGAATAATGTTTTGCTAAATAGCCCTCAACTCCTCTATCCTATTCCAACTCTAATCTCTAGAAAATCTCTAAAAGATCGCTATAATAAATTGTTCTTAAATGGGAATTAAATCGCAAATACAAAAGAGGGAGATCCCATGCGGGATTCTTCAAGAGATATGCTTCAGATCCCTCTAAATTTACGGGATAGCTACGACTTGCCGGCTGCAAAGCCCAATGCGGGAAGCGGCCCAAGTGATCCATGCTTCTGGCTTTATTGCGAAAGTGTCTTGGCCGTAGGCTTGGCCAAGACGGTCTCAATGGTGCGCTGCTTTAGATGCGAATGTGTCTTGGCCAAGCTCCAGGCCAAGACTCGAGAAAATAGCTTCAGCGCTCCACAAATCAGAATCTTTTATAAATTGCCTCCAGACCAGAACTGCCAAGAATATGGGAAATCAAGGATAAATCAGTATGTTTACTGTCCAAATACACAAGTAAATGGACAATAAAACATGATGAAATGCAATGCAATCAAGGTTAAACAAAACAGACAAAACAGACTCACTAAAAATAGACTCGAAACAAATCACACAAACAACACATAACAAATATTCATGTATAAAATCCTCCCCCACACTTAGTGGACACACTATCCCTAGTGTGTGATTTTGGAAAAAGAGAAGAAAAATAAAGACTGACTCAACATACACAGAAAAATTAAAACTAGAAATAAAAATAAAAATAAAAGAAAATGATGGAACATAGGGGACAAATTATTGCGAGGGTGATTGTTGCTTGTCTAGGAGGATGAAGATGAGACGTTGGTTGAGCTTTGCTGCTTGCTTTTGTGCCTCTAGCATGGTCTCTAGAGTCTCCTGTTGCTTGTCAAGTTTGGTCATTAGGCGATCCACAAGCTTCCTCATCATACTGGACTCCTCAGACCTAGGCACCTGGTCTAATTGTACCCATGTTGCATGGTCTGAGGCAGAGGCTCCTTACTGTGTCTGGTTGGTGTCTATTTCTATAGCTTCAGGGGCAGGTTCACCAGTATTCCCGCCTGTCACGTGGGTGACCCGGGTTCGATCCCCTGCAACGGCGCCAAAATTTGATGGTTGCCGAAACTGTCAAAATTATAAATACAGTTAACCATGCACATGTAACTAAGAATAGTAGCAATAGCGATAAAGGGATCGATCCACAGGGATTCGGTGGACTATTTAAAGACTTTTATAAGTGACCAGTGGTGTGGTTGTGGTAAATACCAATGTGAGAATGATTGTAATGCAATAGAAATTAAAGAACAGAAACGTAAACAAATAGTAGAAAGAAATGTGTGTGTAATCAAGTGGTGATAAAACCCCGTTAAAGATCATGCTCATGATTTATATGTGTTGATCATCGATTCAATAATATTAGAACTAGAGTGTGTAGGTGGCTATAGAGACCAGGTTTTCACCTAGATCTCCTACTATCTACCTATTCGAGATTCCTAAAGGTTTTCACCTATTAAGATCCTTGGTCTACTTTATGGCCTAAAGAAGTTATTCTATCAGGTCTAATAAAGTTGCCAAATAACATACCGTGAGAGACCTATCCCAAGTCTGGGATAGAGTAGTGTCTAATCCTATAAACCTGACCCTTTCCATTTTATAATCTAATCCGTCGACTAGCTAGTTGCCTTCGTATTCTCCCTCACAATGTAGCACCCAAAGCTTGGGAAAAAGACTGTAAGAATTCAAGTTTCAAATAAGTTGATCAAGATTCTAAGAAAACAAGAAATCAAAACGGAAAGAGATACAAACTCTTGTTCTTATAAAGAACACTTAGATCTCATAACATCTATAAATCATGGCAGATGATCTTCACCGAGAAAGGACTGCTTAGCTGCTCATACCCATATCAAACAAGCGCAATGATATTGAAAGCATAAATAGAAAAATAAATTAATTGAAAGGGAAAAGAAAGCAAATGGCTTGAAGCTCCGCCTGCGTTGCTATTTTCAATTCAGAGGAAAAGATAGATGTTTTTGGGAAGAA
Source organism: Viola odorata (assembly GCA_963691705.1). NCBI lineage: Eukaryota > Viridiplantae > Streptophyta > Magnoliopsida > Malpighiales > Violaceae > Viola > Viola odorata. The sequence goes on along the minus strand of OY829543.1, from coordinate 31,635,443 downwards.
GAGACCCCCTTAATAGGAGTCCTCAATTGTTCGAAATTCTAAAAAGATAAAACTCATTAATTAAAATTAAAAAGATTGTTTTATCTGCTGGATTCTTTGATAAAATTTGGATGAATTTCAGTCCAACTTTGACTTTGTCTTCCAGAAGCACAGCAGCATCCTTCTCCAGCTCTCGCAGCCCAGGCCTTTGGGAAGCTTGGTTTAATGTGTTGACCTCAGTCAATATGGCCATTCTGTCGCATTTCCCAAGTATGATAAAGAGTCCTCCTAGGTCGTATCAATTTGCTATGAGAAATGGCATTTCCAGCTCCAAAGTCATAAAATGTCTCCTCAACTGGAGAATCTGCAAAAAAGAGTGGAAAGCACACAAATCAGCAGTATCATCATCCTAAAAAGGCATAAAGGACGATGATAATTAACACATTTTACGCTCTTATCAATGCTTGATGATGTAGAGAGAAAAGAGAGAATCAACTTCTTTGTCTAGAATTGGTGGAAAGATTGGAGTGGGTTTGCTGCTATCTCTGTTTGCTTTGATGTGCACTTGATACTGTGAATTCTGCTAATAAAAGTAGGAAAAGCTTGATTGATTAGGAAAAAAGTTCAAGAATTTGATGTCATTACTTGACCATGGGTTGTTTTGATAGTTTAATCAATGAAGTTGAGCCATTGTAAATCTGTAATGCAAGATCAATGATAAAAATTGCAATTGAGCAAATGCAGCAGCAAAAAGTTTTTTTCTTTCCTTTTGTTGTGTGTACGAAGGCCATGTATCAAATCAAGTTGCAATGTGTATGAAATTGTTTCTTGATCAATGAAATGAAAGAGAGTTTATATCCAAGCTACAGAATCACACCTTTACCTGTCTAAGGTAGTGCAACTTGCACAATTGCTAGTCGAACTACAACCGAGTTTGGTTAAAGAAACTTTTGTGATTTATATATGTAATGAAAGAGAGTTTAATAGGTAATTGTAATTTATATATGTAAAAAATTTCAAAAATACTGAATATTTAACTTTTTTTCTTCTTCTTCTAGTGAAGTATTATTTCTTGCTATAAATAAATTGTTAATTATTTGTTTAAAAAAATAGATTGATTTAAATTATCTATATAGATACTAAAAAAATATTAATTATAATGTTTGAAATGAATTGTGTCCTTTACAGTCATTTTACATTCCAGCCATAGTTTTAACAACAGTTTTTACCAAATACCATAAACAACTTCTGATATCTCACAACACTTTTAACAAATATTTACCAAACAACATACTGATTTTTCCAGAAGTGATTTTTACACAACACTTTTTTCCGCAACACTTTTCCAGCTAGAACCAGAAGCTCGGGCATGGAAGAATTTTGTGTTCCTATCCCCATCTTCGAGCCAAAGGACTCGTGATCGTTGTTTCCACATCACCTCCTCTTGATAAATGAGTTCCTCAACCTCTTTGTCAACCTTCTCAATCTCAATGAGGGTGGAATCTGAGACTGGTTAATTCTGGAGCCATCCCAATTGCTCTCTTTACAGAACAATGGTTAGTTGTCAAGTAAACACATTTTCTAGTTTTTTTAATTTGAAATTTTTTACATTTAGTACTCCCTCTGTCCATTAATAAATGTCTTCCTCGCATCCCAATATTCAGTAGGGAACGCATATCGAGGAGGCCGGATGAGGCACTATTTGACCCCCAAAAATCTGAATTTTTTTTTGAATGTACGTTAAGGATACGTTAATCCTTAACGTACTTCCCAGAAAAAATTAGGGGCAAAATTGTCTCAAATAGGTCGTCTGCCGGCCGTTTTAAGATACCCGAAATAGTAAAAGCAAAAGCTAAAATGACAATCATTGAGGGACGGACGGAGTACGAAGTAAACACGATTTTCAGTTTTCTATTGGAAAAGAAAAAGTTTTAATTTCAGAAAATTAGAAACAAAAAAAAGAGAAAAATCTTCGCTGATAAACAAGCCATAATTATTGATTATCAGATTATTGAAAAGATAATGAAAAATTTGAGATGATGATATTTGATATAACCTAAAATTTGATATTAAGTTTGACGATATCAATCGCAAGAAAAAGAGAGGAATGGATTAATAATTAATTTGTTAACAACATTGGAATAAAAATAATTTTCTTTCTGACTTTTTTCTTGGTCTAATCTATTTGTTATATAAATAATTGCTCATAAATGGCAAAAAAGAAAGAAAAAAAGAAAAAGAAAACCTGCAGCAAGGTCGATCGGTCATTGTTTTGACCAAAAATGTAAGAATCCCTTTGGGGTTCTGGTTCTACCTGAAAAAGGTGGTTTTCCAAACCAAAAAACCAATAAAAGTGTTTACCAAACACTTTGCAAACCAAACTTCTTGAGAAGCTGGAGTGGAAAACCGAGGTTTGAGAAAGGAGCAAATTACTCCAGCCCCCAAACCATTGGTTTTGAAGAAAACACAGGAAGGAGTTTTGATATTTAAGTGGACAAAATTATTGACTCCACTTCTTCATATTTACAAATATACCACGTATACAACCTCGTTCTCATTCATTTTCCGCCCTTTCTTTCCTCTTCTCTCTGATTTTTTTTGTTTTCCTCTCTCTTTCTACCTAACGCACAAACCCTAACAAGAAATCCCTCGCGCTAATCCACCGGTCGATGCCTTGATCCAGCCCTAACATTCGTCGTTCTGGATTTGATTATTCAAGTGTTGTCCTTTTCCTTTTCTCAGCTTGTTGTTGTACTATTATTTTTCTAACTTATCATTCTGGATCTGATTGTTCTAAGGGAAAGCAAAAAGGAGCGCGACGGATGATGCTGCCCAGTGTCGCGCCCCACGAAAATTACAAAAAAGGTAATTCGCGAGTGTGCAACGAAATTTGGGACCTTACAATGCTCAGCGTAAATAGACGCCTCGCAACATGCAATGAAGTCACCACCCTAATTTGGTTGCTAGGTTTAGGGAACCTTAATCGTCATGGCATAGGAAATATAATAAGTAAAAAAACTAAAGGGACAAAAAGGGGTCTGGACCCCAGACAAAAGGTTCGGGGTTGTATTATGGTCTCAGGAAGGTGTTAGGCACCCGAGTCACATCCGAAAACGGTTACCGGTTGATGAGAGAGGTGTTTTTAAAAGGTGTTTGATGAAAATGCGTTTTGTTTTGAAAAGGGGGACCCTCAAAGGAATCGTCACTTTAGTCTTTTTATGATCGTGACGTTCAAAAATAATTAATCGTTGAACGGGGTTACCGTTTGAGCGTCTTTCGGACGGGGTTACCGTTTATCAAGACCGATTGATTATTCTTGAACGTAACGTGATGGGACTGAATTTTCTGTAAGACTGAATGAGCGCCCTCTTATTTCATCATCGGGTCATGCATGATTAGATTAATTACTACGTGATCCTATCATGGATTGCTAACAGAGTACAAATTTAAATGATTGCTTTTGAAGTGGAAAAACTGATGTGGGATCGAAAGTCCCTATGTACATGCAGTCAATATATGCGAGAATTTAAAATCACATGAACATGGCATTTTAAGCAACTCTTTAAACACGTTGTTCATGTGGGCTGATTTTAGTTCTAGGAGTTCTATATATCATGCGTACGATTGATATTTACGGAAAGCGTCGAATAAATAAAAAGGAATCGAAAGGCGTACTTTCGAGCGAAGCTTGAAATTAAAACCTACAAAATGAGAGTGTTAGCGATAGCTTGAGAAATAAATAAGCAATTTTATGAGTGCGACAATTTAAATGACAGTTGATTGCATGCGAGAAATGATGGATTTCACGCATACGAAAGTGAGATGCTGAGTTTGATAAACAAATGATGACAGTTGATTGTATGCGAAAAATGATGGGTTTTACGCGTACGAGATTTAAATGCTGAGTTGATTTGCATGCGAAAAATGATTGATTTTACGCATACGAGATTTAAATGATGACATGATTGCATGTGAAAAATGATTGATTTTACATATACGAGATTTTAGATGCTGTGTTGATTGCATGCGAAAAATGATTGATTTTACGCATACGAGGATTTAAATGCTACGTTGATTTGCATATGAAAAATGATTGATTTTACACATACGAGAATTTAAATGCTACATTTGATTTGCATGTGAAAAATGATTGATTTTACACATACGAGAATTTAAATGCTACGTTTGATTTGTATGCGAGAAATGATTGATTTCAAGCATACGAGAATTAAAATGCTACGTTTGATTTGCATGTGAAAAATGATGGATTTTACACATACGAGAATTTAAATGATGACATGATTGCATGTGAAAAATGATTGATTTTACACATACGAGATTTTAGATGCTGTGTTTGATTGCATGGGAAAAATGATCGATTTTACGCATACAAGGATTTAAATGCTATGTTGATTCGCATGTGAAAAATGATTGATTTTACACATACGAGAATTTAAATGCTACGTTTGATTTGCATGTGAAAAATGATTGATTTTACACATACGAGAATTTAAATGCTACGTTTGATTTGCATGCGAGAAATGATTGATTTTAAGCATACGAGAATTAAAATGCTACGTTTGATTTGCATGCGAAAAATGATTGATTTTAAGCATACGAGAATTAAATGTTGTTTTGATTGCCAAAAATTTGAATGCAGTTGACGATTCACAGGGGATTTAAAACAGTTGAGGATTTGCAGAAAATAAAGCAATTGATATTTGCGGAAGAATTTCCAGCAGTATGATGAGTGCGGAAATTAAAACAATTGATATTTTACAGGAAATAAACAGTTTGATATTTGCAGAAAAATAAACAATTTGATATTTGCAGAAAATAAACAATTTGATATTTGCAGAAAATAAAACAATTGATATTGCGGAAGAATTTCCAGCAGTTTGTGAAAAATTAAAGCAGTTGATATTGCGGAAAATAAAACAATTGATATTGCGGAAAATAAAACAATTGATATTTGCAGAAAATAAAATAGTTGATGTTGCGGAAGAATTGCCAGCAGTTTGCGAAAATTTAAAGCAGTTGATATTTACGAGAAATAAAATGCGACCGACCATATAGACGGTAAAACGAATGACTGAATTTAAATTGCCGAAAGTAAATTGCGGAAATTTAAAGTGCGAATAATTTAAACAGTTGATAAGTACAGAAAATTAAATAGTTGATATTGCGAAAAATAATCATACGAGGCATACGAATTATTTTTACGGAAAAGCGTGATCCGAGGTTTCGGAAAGAATTGAAAATAGGCTGGGCCCAATTTAATAAGAAAAGAAACTGAAATGGGCCAAGAATAGTTCCTGGCCCGAGGAAATGAATTAAACGGTGATGGGCCGAGCCCATCACCCATGCATATGTGAACAGTGCCGAGACATGGCACTGTTCATCTTTTTCCTTGGTTGCCGTCGCTACTGCTGGCGGCCAAGCTCCGGCTTCCCTTGCTTGTTTCTCGCGATCTTCATACCGAGACGCTCATCTCCTTGACGGCGTCACGACCGTATGAAGCTCGGGTTTTAATTTAAAACACAGTGAGTTTAATTTCGAAAAAATGACAAAACCGTTAATTATCGAAAACTAATTAATTCACACAATCTAGCAAACGATTTTTAAAATTGAAAGTGTGTATTTAATCTACATCATGTACGTTAATTAATGAGATAAAAACTAACAATTTATTTGCTCAAAATCGAGCCAAACGAATTTAAAGAAGAAAATGGCCAAAAAACTGAAAGTGAGCTAGAGAGGGAAAGCTCACCTGCGAAGCTTGAACTGGACAATCGATGCTCTAAATGAGCTATCAATCAAGAGTGGGAGAGAGAGCAAGGTTTTCTTGCCAATTTGGTGCCGTTTTTCCGTTGGATGGAAGCTTGTATTTATAGGCTTTCCGAGTCGGTGGAGGCGAGGTGATGACGTCGCTGTGATGACGTCGGGGTGGCGCGCTGGCGGGGCTACGGTCGTGATGATGGCTGGTCTAGGCTGCCGTGATGATGAACGAAGGGACAGGAAACGGTTCAGACTCGACGGGAGCAGGCTGCTTGGTGGCCTGCTCCGCTGCTATTTACGTCCATGGTGCATGTGCACCATGGTTGATTAAATAGTCAACCGTTGATCTGGTTGACTATTTCTAGTTGACCAGATCAACGGTTGTGATCAACCTGCTTTTTATTTTATTTAAATGGCCTCGAGCCGAGTCCTGCGAGCAATCGTTCAGACTTTTCGAACCGAAGGTACCTGCGCGTAGAGAAAAATACGATGAGTCTAACCGTATACAACGAATAATGAAAATTTTCCGCTTAGCGTGTTTATTTTCTCGTTCAAAAGCGTGAAACGCGCGAACGGCAAAATAAAAACGTTACGTCGAAAATTACACGAAACGCTGTAGACCGTTGCGAGCAGAAAAAAAGCTAGCAACTAGTTGATAGAAAACATTTTAAAGTCAAGCTATTGTCCGAGAGAATTTACTCGGGTCCAATAAAAGCTCGAATAAAAATAATAATAAAATACTAAAAAATGCACTAAAATGTTAAAAATCCTGAAATTCGTGTGATGACCTAAAACGAAGAAAAAACTAGCAAACGACTGCCGGATAGTCAAAAATGTGATTTTTAAGGCTAAAAATAATATTGATAATAATAATGAAAATACATGCCGAAAAATTAAAAAGGCGATTTCGAAAGCTGACGATGCTAACGATGATGCTAAAATGCAACGAAACACCTAAAAATGTTAGTGACAGTAAACTAACTGAGGATGACTGTAAGTTAACTAAATAACAGAAAATGCTAAAATTAAGTAAAAATGGCGTCAAAATTCGGATATCAACAGTTGCCCCCTCTTTACTGTCTTATCGAAGTATTTGATAAGCAGTAAAGACAGTTGCCCCTATATATCCGAATTTTGGCGACGCAGCAGGTCTTACCTCAAGCTTACAGTGATGATGTCGCTCTGGGAGGAGGTAGTTGATTGATGTCGCTCTTGGAGGAGGAGATTGATTGATGCTGGCACTGGGGATAAAAGGTGATTGCTTGACATCGCTCTGGGAGGAGGAGATTGATTGATGTCGCTCTGGGAGGAGATGATTGTTGTCGCTCTGGGAGGAGGTGATAGCTTGATGTCGCTCTGGGAGGATGAGATTGATTGATGTCGCTCTGGGAGGAGGAGATTGATTGATGTCGCTCTGGGAGGAGATGATTGCTTGATGTTGCTCTGGGAGGAGATAGGTTGTTGATCCTGCAAAGATATAAGCTTAGATCTATTCGGGTATCGAGAGAAACATAAGTTGCAGGAAATGTAAATGATAACCACTCTACCGGGGACGGAAAGTGATTTTGTGAAAATGTAAAGGACAGCTCCACTGGGGGGGTCTGACATGCAACAGACGTTGCCTAGGGAGGATAACGTGCGATTTATAGATGTACGAATGATTTGCCCTAATGGTGTCACTCTAGGAGGAGGAAAATAATTATGCAGAAATGTAGAATTAGGTGAAGGATGTCACTCTAGGAGGGGAAGAAAATGCTAAGGTTGAAAAAGGTAAAGCTACGCTATGCTATCACTCTGGGAGGAGAAGAAATGCTTGATGCTGAAAACTAAACCTATGATGTCACTCTGGGAAGAGAAGAAATGCTACGCTGGAAACTAAATGCTGTCACTCTAGGAGGAGAAGAATGCTATGCTGAGAATTTAAACAACGTCGATTCCCGTAGGAGAAGGCGCGAGATGCGGGAATTAAACTAAGGTCACTCTGGGAGGAGAAGAAATGTTAGGCCAGAATCTAAACTATGCTGTCACTCTGGGAGGAGAAGAATGCTAATGCTGAAAACTAAGTGCTGTCACTCTGGGAGGAGAAGAATGCTAAGCTGAAATCTAAGTGCTGTCACTCTGGGAGGAGAAGAATGCTAAGGCTGAAAATTTAAGTGTTGTCACTCTGAGAGGAGAAGAATGCTAAGGCTGAAAACTAAATGCTGTCACTCTGGGAGGAGAAGAATGCTAATGCTAGTGGCCTTGATACGAACCTAGAATGCGTCTGCGTCCTGCTCAGAAGGTAACGACCCCAAGGACAAGACTTTCCCACGATTTGCAGCCGTAAGCAGTCCTCACCTGATATTAGTGTTTGCACTCACGCTCTGAAACAAGGCTAAGTGTTTTACACTCATAAGGATGCAACTAACATGATACATAATTTACAGCTCGCAATGTCAATCCGAGTGAATAGACTTCGAATGAAGATGCACATGCATGGGCGTTCTAATAATCGATGGGACTTTTACGGAAAAGAACGAAAGGGACATGAAACGTCCGGAAAGGAGTTTTTTTTGTAGAGATTGCTTTGCTGGGGAGTTGGAAGGCTTTTGATGAGTGATGATTTCTTGATTGGCCCTGATGAGGGCGAGGGGTGCGAGCTCTTTCACTTTTTGCTGGGGATGCTTTCTGGACAGAGTGTGTGAGCTCTGGGATCCTTGCTGGGGGGTGCTCTTCGTTCCGCCAGGGGCCCTTTTCTTGAGTCTTCATTGGGGAGCGTCGTCGCTCTTCCTTTTGCGACTCACTACTTGAGTTGGCTTGGGGCCCATTTTTCTTCTCGGGCCCTCACTGGGGAGGCTTGTTTTGAGATTTCTCGAGCTGGCCTTGGGGCCTCTTTTGCTCGAGTTCACTAGGGGAGGTTGCTTTGAGATTTCTCGAGTTGGCATTGGGCCTCTTTTGCTCGAGTTCACTGGGGGAAGTTTTCTTCAAGATTTCTCGAATTGCGTTGTCCCTGGGCTATGCTTGCTCTGTCTCTTCGATTGTTTGTATTATTCGAATGCCTCTGAGCATTTCTCTCTCTCTTTTTCTTTTTCTTTTGATTCTCTCTCTTTTTTTTTTCTTTTGATTCTTTTTTTCTTTTTTCTTCTTCTTTTTTTTTCTTTCTCTCTCTTTTTGATTTGAAATGCATCAGAGTAGAGCAAGCACAACTTTCATCTTGATCTCTTCCCCTTCTATCTCGAGGCCTCGGCCTCCATCGTTGCTGCTTTTTCGATGATAGTCCTTTGCGATCTCCTGGTGACCTTTTTCGTCTCCTTCATCGTGTTCTTGGACTCGACGTGCTCATACTTCCGGCTGGCAATTTTAGCTGAAATTTCTCTTCGGCTCCCGGGGTATGAGTGATAGTGAAGGTTTGGGGAGTGATGATAGATATGGTGGAAAGAGGGAAGAAACAAAAACGTGGAGAAAATCGTAAAAGTCCCATGTCATTTTATAGCTATCCCATGTCTAATTGCGCATGTACCCTGGATATTATGCGAACTCAACTAGTATCTAGTCAGGCCCTTACACTCATGAAGGATACGCCGCGATGGCTCAAAAATGCTTACCGGGATTTGTCTATGACTGCTTACGTCGGAGCAAACCGCGGATATAAGAGCAAACAGGTAATATCATGCATGACACGTAATTTTGATAGATGCTGGAGTTAACAGAGGGATTGAATATTCCCGACCTATGCAATGCATGAAATGCTTATGAGAGTAGTATGCTTTTGTTTTAGCCGGGCTAAAAAGGGATTTTGATTGATTTTTTTGATTTTTGATTGATGGGTGGTTTGACTGCTAGAGGGTTGGATTGCTAGATGTTTGATTGCTAGATGGTTTGATTGCTAGAATGTGGGGGACGACTTATTTGCAGCGTTCTAACGAGAACCTAAGGTTGCCCCCCAGTAGGCCAGACGACCGTACTCGACTTAAAGCTAACAAAGCGAGCAGGAATGAAAACAAATTTAAATAAAGGGGAAAGAAAGATGGACTCCCCTGAACTGTGCAGCGGGGCTGCAAGGGCATCTTCCACAAGCTCCATGCGGATGACAGTGAGATGCTTCCAGTCCTTGTGAGATGCAGAGGGGACAACAGAAAGGGAAATCAATTTGAGAATGAAAAGGAGATAAGTTCAGGGATTCTCCCTTCTTTTAACTCGGTTTTTCGAGGGTGCCTATGATGTGGCCCCGGTTTCTGGGACGCTTTGCTTAGATGCGCTGATTGGTTTCTTTTTCAGCTGCTTCGCGGGGACCGCCGATCTAGGTCGAAGGGAGGATGAGATCCGCATTTGGTCCATTCACTTGCCAGTCCTTGCTAGACCTTTGTCGATGGGCTTCGTGATTGCTCGGGGGTAAAGGGGAAATCCTCTGTCCCCAAAATATGCAGCGGGGCTGCAAGGGCATATGCTTACCGTTCCTATGCAGGCAACGAATGGGGGTGACCCAGTCCCTGAAAAAGATATGGCAAGAACTAATGAGGGGTAAATGCAAGATGATTTTTGGCAAAAGTAATGTGATTGATAAGTTTTTAAGCTCTCCCTTTTGGTCGGGCCATCCGCGGGTCACTGAGTGCGACTTGTGTCGGATGTTGGTTGACGATAGCTTTATTTTTAGATGCTTTGCCGCAGCTCTCGCCTTGGCGTGGGTGATACTTACAGCCTGGCTGTCCCTCAATTAAAGGATTGATCTCCACCGTGTTGATCATGGTGCGGATGTCGGAACCTTCTTGAACAATACCGCATTAAGTATGTTGATGGTAGCTTTAAGAGGGCAGCTTTTTTGTCGTGCTTCTTTTCTGGTGGTTCTGCCTGCAAAGGTGCGCTGGGCGACCATGGCATTTTGGCGATGAGACCCTCCGAATAGGTGAACGGAGATGGGAGGCCATGTTACCAGTATTCCGACAACTCAGCCGGCGTAGGATGGGTTTTGTGACTTTGGTCCAGCATTCAGTCCTTTGAGACCGGTTGTTCGCGATGCCGGTTGTGCTGGTAGTACTGCGGGGAAAAGAAACTTTGCTTTAGATGGCGATGGTTTGCCTTAAAATCTTTCCTGATTCGCTCTTGAAGGTGGCCTGTTGCGGCAATTCAAGAGCTGCTACGAGCGGAAGCTCCCTAGTCCTCTCGTGATGACAAGATGAGGTGTGAGACCTTACGTCCCTGCAAAACTTAGGATTGATTAGTGGCATTAGTCTAAGTGACGTGTCTTACGTCTCGAGCTACTCCTGGGGAGCCACCTATGCCATGCCTCCTTTTGTCATCTCACAAGTTTTAAGAAAAAGGGGACAACAAAAATTTTAAAACAATATGCATCTCTTGAAAAAAACTTGTTTTATTCATTTCAGGACAAATGTTTGTGATAGATTGTCATGATAAAACCCTATGTCCTTGGTCTGGCTGAATGCTCAGTTCGTGATGCTTCAGGCGAAGTATATCTTGACTGCATCGGCGTGTACCAGTCTTAGGAGATCGTCTCCATCCAGGTTGGTTAGCATTAGGGCACCCCCTGAGAATGCACTTTTGACCAGATATGGGCCCTCGTACCTTGGGGCTAATTTTCCTTGACTAGCCTCTTGATGAGGGAGAATCTTCTTTAACACTAAATCCCCAGCCTCGAACTTGCGAGGTCGCACTTTCTTGTTATAAGCATTGGCCATTCTTTGCCGATATAATTGTGCATGGCAGATAGCGGCCAAGCGCTTTTCAAGAAGGAGGTTCAGCTGCTCGTACCTCACTCTTGCCCAATCTGATTCTTCTACTTCAGACTCCGCCAGGATTCTGAGAGAAGGGATTTCCACCTCAAGGGGAATTACGGCTTCCATGCCATAAACTAACGAGTAGGGAGTTGCCCCTGTAGACGCGCGAGTTGCTATCCGGTAAGCATGCAGTGCGAAGGGAAGCATGTCATGCCGATCTTTGTGAGCGACCCCCATTTTGGATGACTTTCTTCAAGTTTTTTTTTGTTTGACAGGTTTAAACGCAGGCTTCAATGGGATACGATGCTTGATTATCCCATGATCAAGACCTGGCATATCGGCGTATGATCATGCGAATACGTCCGAGTAGTTTTTTGAGGAGAGAGATCAACCTTTCTCTCTGAGTCGTGTCCAGGGTGGTTCCGATCTTAACCGGCTTCTGATTCTCATTGCTTGCCCCCAAATTTACTTCGTCCAATTCCTCCCGATGAGGGGTTATTTCCTTTCCTGAACTCTCTAGTAAACGGGCCAGTTCATCGGAGATTTCGGCTTTGTCTTCGGTCGTAGCGATGATTTCTTCGCCAGTAAAGACATAGGTTTTATCATGACAATCCGAACTAACACTCATCCTGAAATTGAAAATGAAAAAAGAAGAGATGCGTAAAATGAAAATTTCATACATATTTGATTTTTAACAGAAGGGGAACGTGAGTTCCTACAAAAAGGTTTTCATAAGAAAACGTGCAAACATGTGTTTTTCTAAAAGGAGCAATTATGGAGAGACATCCGGAAGCATGGTGATGGCCCAGTTGCACACAGACTCCCTTGACTTCTTTTCGAAAATGACTAAACCAGGCGACGACTCTTCTTCACCTAGAGTGCAGATACGGAGGTCTGATACCCGGATCGGATTCTCATTGATGGTTTCCACAGCGAAGGGGAACGTGGTTCTGATATGGGGGATTGGCGCCTGGCCCTCTGGCGCAGAACATCCAAATAGCTTAGCTAGTTGCTTCTCTTTCTTTTCTTGGGCAATCCTGACGAAATCGGCCTTGCTGGGTTGGTACCCTAACCCAAAACGGTCTCCGAAGCTCTTCGGAGGTGCCCAGTCTTTGGATCCTTATAGCTTGGCGCCAAGCCATTTTCCTAGTTGGAAACTTCCCTCTAGTATTGACTTAGTGGTTGTTCCGACTATATCAGATTTTGAGGCTTCGCCAACGAGGGATCCTTCCTCGATCCAATCCGCGTTGACGATTTCGAAGGCCTGGAATGAGCTCTTCAAGGTTTCAGCAGCCTCGATGTAAGGTACTGATGCATGCTTGCCTAAGATCAAGGCTTCTTCTGCCTTTAACGTGACGAGGGCATTGTCCTTGACGTATTTGAGGCACTGATGCAAGGAAGAGGGGACGACTCCTGCCGAATGGATCCAAGGTCGTCCTAGAAGCATGCTATAAGCGGGTTGGATTTCCATGATCTGGAACGTCAAGGTGAAAGTGTGGGGCCCGATGACCATGTCCAATTCAAAGTTCCCAATGATCTCTCGAGTGATGCCATCGAAAGCCCTAGCCATCATTCCGCTAGGTTTCATGTGAGAGAAATCGACCGGTAGTTGCTCGAGGATGTGCCTGGGCATGACGTTAACTGCGGACCCATTGTCGATTAGGGCCTTTGCTATGACGTGTCCCTTACATTCTACCGTAATGTATAGGGCCTTGTTGTGATCTTTTCCCGAGGGGTCGATCTATCCTTTAGAGAAGGAAATGCTGCTTAGGGCCTGAATCCTTCCGACAAGGTTTTCCACCCCTTCCATGGTGATATCCTTAGTCACGAAAGCTTGCTTCAAGACTTTTAAGAGAGCTTGGCGATGAGGCTCTGAAGTAAGGATCAACTCCATGATGGAAATGCGAGCTGGGGTTTTCTTTAGCTATTCGATGATGCTGAACTCGCTCTGTTTCATGATTTTGAGGAACTCGGCTGTCTCATCCTCGGTTACAGGTTTGCTCAAACCTTATGTCTCCTCTATCGTTTCCTCGTGGATCACAGGGTTTTTCCCTTTTGCTTGTCGTTGCTTCTCTACTTCCTCCGAGATGTAGCATCTTCCGGTGCGGGTCATGCCCCCGATGTGAGAGGTCTCACCGATAGCAAGTCCGGTTGGTGTGACTGCAGGAGGGGTGGTGACTACCATGTACCCGTAGTTGAAGGGAACTGCGTGTAAATCCCGACTAGGAGTATTCACAGCTAATGTGAACACTACTTTGCGTGGGGTCGTGGCCGCATCCCCTGTTTGGGCCACATATTTGAAGGAATATGGTGCTGGAGGATTGTCCTCGCTGGCGTTGATTGTTCCTCGGGCTTCCCCTTCGGTTTGAAGGATCCCGAATGTGGCGAGTTGCTTGACTTTCTGCCGAAAAAGTCCGTAATCCTGGATGTCGTGCTTGCTTTCCCCTTGGCAGAATAGACACTGGCCTGATTATTCCCCAGGAATGGCAGATAGGCGTTGTTGGCTAGAGCGAAGAATAGTTCCTCGTTGAGTGTTTCCTACATTGACAAGTGAGGAATGCCAATTCCAATGGAAGAAATGTCGCTCATTCCAGGATCATGGCGCGGTAGAGGACTGGTTGTCACAGCAGGACCTTTTGCTAAAACTTTGGACGAGATTCGTCCTTGCTTGGTTAGGTGCTCGACCTTCTCTCTAAAGGCATAACAGTCTTCTAGGGAGTGTCCTCAGGTTCCGGCGTGATATTCGCAGCTAACCTTTAGATCATACCAGCTAGGGTAAGGAGTGGATTGAGGCAAGAGTGGGGATTGTGTAATCTTCCCATCTGCCAGGAGGTTTGCGTAGATTTCCTTCAAGGGAAACAGAGGAAGCGACCACATCGGTAAAGGGTATGACTCGGAGTCTGAGGGTTCCCAAGAAGGTAGTGATGGTGCTGTGCTAGCATGGGAGGGTGGTGCCGAGTACCTGATGAGGTAATCGAATTTCCTGGAAGGCTGGCCCAAGGTATCAATCTCGCGGTCGCCCTCGTCGCGGCGTTTGGAGAATCGTTTGCCTGACGAAGTCGATCCCTTTTTATGGAGTGGAGTTCCCTTGGCGTTAAACAGGATAGGAAATCCGTCCCCGATGGCGTTAATGGATCTTTCCTCGTGGGTCGCTTTCTGGGTTTGGATTACCCCGAGACTCGAGAGTTGTATTACCCTTTCTGCGAACAACCTGCAGCTTTGGATTTTGTGACCGTCACTTCCCTTGCAGTACATGCAGTGACTCGGATTGCCCCCTGAGTATGGCATATACCCTCCTCGAGCTAAGGCCTGGAAAAGTTGTTCCTGTGGCCAGCTTGATGCGGAAGAGAGGAGGTCGTTGCTTTCTCCTGCCGAGATGACATTCACCCCTCCCTTTCTCTGGGAATGATTGGGAAGAGGGTTGGTGGATATGTTGGGTCCTTTTGCTAACCCTTCGAAAGATACCCATCCACTTTTGATCAAGTAATGGACTTTTGCTTTGAATGCGAAGCAGTTTTCCAGAGTGTGACCTGGGGCTCCAGCGTGGTATTCACACCTTGCGTTGAGATCATACCACTTTGGGTAAGGAGGCAATTGAGGCTGAGCTGGTACTAGTACGATCTGTCCGGCTGCCAAGAGATGTTTGTAGATTTCTCCTGCAAGAACGGGGAGAGGAGGTGGAGGCTCTCGGTTCCACCGATTGTTTGCCGTGTTTTGGTTATTTGGGTTTTTGGTGGGTTATATGGCTTGGGTGGCATGGGTTGTGATGTTTGTAGATTCTGATACCGAAGGCATGATTCGTCCTGACTTAATCCCTTGCTCGACTCTTTCGGCAATTAGGACCATGTCGGAGAAGCTGTTTGACGGGTTCGAGATTAGGTAGGTGTAGTAGGGAGCTTTGAAGGTGTGCAAGAAGATCGACAAGAGTTCCTTGTCGCTTAAGGGTGGAGAGATTCTCGAAGCCAACTCCCTCCATCTTTGAGCATAGGTCTTCACGGACTCGCCGACTTTCTTTTCTATATTTTACAGATCAGCGCGGTCGGGTGCTACTTCCATGTTGAATTTATATTGTCGATAGAAGGCATCGGATAAGTCTCTCCATGTCCTGATCCTGGCTCGGTCTAGCCCTATATACCATGTTAGGGCGTGCTTGGTCAACCTTTCTAGGAATAGATGAATCAACAACGGCTCGTTGTGGATCATCTCTGCCATCTTGTTGCAGTATGCTCTGAGGTGGGTCTTTGGGCATTCTACCCCAGTATACTTTTCGAAGTCAGGGATCTTGTACTTCGGAGGTATAACGATCCCGGGGACCATACACATATCGGCAGGGCCGGTAGGGTCAAATGGATCAGCCCCTTCAATTGCTCGGAGTCTTTCCTCGAGCAGATTCAGTCGGTCACATTTCAGTTGCTCAGCCCCGATGGGGTTAGAACCGAAGTGTAGCATTAGTTCTGAGGAGAACTGAGGTTGTGCTGGGTTGAAAGTGAGGAGCTGAGTTCCCACAGGTCCGGGAACCGTTCCCGGAGGAATAGGAGGGAGATACAGGTTCTCTAGGCGGGCCCGACTCTTGCTGGGGTCCACAGCAGGGTTGATTGAAAGGTGCTGAAACGGGGCGATATCTTCACCTGCCTTAACTATAGGATTTGCAGGGGTGGGTGTAGTGAAAGGGCTAACCCATTTCCATCGAACCTCGGGGCCAGGAAGTGGCGGGAGTACTAAAGGTCCTGCGGTGGTGAGAGAAGGGGGATCGAAACCCGGTGGGAACTTAGGGACAACTTCGTCTCTTTCTTTTTCGGCCCTGGCGGCCCTTTCTGTACTGATCCTAAGTTGCTCCTCTAACTCGGCAATTCTAGCCGTTAGTGCTTCATCGATTTTAGCCGGTTCAGTCATTTTTCGCTTTTGAAGTCTAGTTAAAGGGAGCCTGTGCAGAGTAGCTTTCTTCCGAGGAGCTATTGCGAACCTGAAAAAAGGGAAAAACACAGAAAAAGAGTAAGTACAAGTGAGGATACACAGGTGATATGCAATCCCGAGGTCTCCACGTTTGCTCATTCATTTTTCCGGCTGCACTTTCATTTGACATTTCCAGGGCGGTCGGGGAGGCGAGATATCCCAATTGTTGACAAGATACGAAGGAAGCCTCTATACATTCTGACGATATGAAGCAAATCTGAGATGCTAACGGCGAGACCCAAATCAGCAGGGGCAACCAATGCTCCATGCTAGGAAGATCTCTTTCATATTGTGCTTTCGATGATGCAGGGCCTGATGCCTGGTGAACCCAACCGAGGGAGGGACGACGATCTATGCTATGAACTCGGGATTCCTTGCGATAAGCTAAGAGGATAGGGCCATGAGCGAGCGCTACTTGGCTGTTCTTCGAATGCTTGGTCTGATTTTTTTGGTTTTTTAGTGAAATGATTGTGTTTATCTCGGAGGTATTTTCTCTTTCTTTTTGCGATAGTCTTTTGAGTTGCTTTGGATAGATAATCGATATGGAAAAGATGAGGCGATTTTAATAAATATCCGAAAGAGTACGACTTTATTAAAAGTGTTTACAAAAGTATGGTAAACTTGCCAACTACCTAAATTCATCAAAAATGGCTATGATAGATGAAATCAGGGGTCCTAGCTAGAAAGAAAAGATTTGCCGATATCCGAGCCTTTCCACGAGGGTGTCAATCCTGGACGTTAGAGTTCTCCTGCCAAAGGTAATCCATTGAAGCCAACTCCCCTTTCTGCATCTCTATCTCAGCTTCTAACGCGGTAATTCGGCTTTCCAATGCCTGGCTTTTCCTATCCCCCAAATCTACACGAGTAGTCAAGATCCTTATCGTCGAATCCCTGTCTTGGATTATGGCACTCGACGCTTCTTTCTTGGGGGTTTCGCTGCTCAAGCGTTCTTTAAAGGCCCTGAGGGCCACCTTCTTTTGTACTGTTTGTACCCGGACAAAATCCCTGTGACGCCGGTCCACCTCATTCTTCTAGACTTCTGCGTAGCATTGACGTGCTTCGGCGGTATCTCTTTCCTCGGTCATCAGATCTCGCTCTTCCTGCGCTGCTCGCATTTGCTCTACCACTTGTGCGTAAGCCATGGCATCCATTCCTCCACTTACTTGTGATTCCCCTTCCTCTTCCATCGGCTTCTGATTTTCTAGGCGAGGTAGGACATTGCCGTTGACTCGCTTTAACCTCCACTGTGGATATTGTGGTATCGTCGCTGCAGGGGCAACGCGTCCTTTGAGACAAAAGGGGTTGGCCCAGTCTTGGGCATAAACCTAGATGTTCTGATTTTCTCCGGTGTGTGGCAGATCTGATTTCGGCATGCCGAAAGTCATTGGAATGATTTGGGTGATGCAAAACTGCCTGAGTACGAGGGTCGGGCAGTAGTGAGCACATCCACATGCTCCGATTAGAGGAACCCAAGGTAGGGGCCCACAGCAGACGATAGGATCGAAGGTTCGCAGCCACTTGGCATGCCAACTGAAGTCCTCTTCTGAGAGGTTTATGAATCGGTTAATCCAGACGTCCTTGTTTTCCATCTCCCATTTATCCGTGGTCATTGCATTGATAACTCTGAGCAGAGGGCACGACCTGATGTAGCTTTCGAAGAAGATGGACTGATTAGGAACCTGTTTGAAGTGGCTGATCAACCATACTGTCAGTAACTAGGTGCAGCAAGTGAGCCTCCCTTTCCCTTTCCTTCGGCAAGAATCCAGGGAGCGAAAGGTCTCGGTCAAGATGGTTGTCGTAGGATTGACGACATTTACCTCCATCTCGTAAAAGATGTTGGCTGCTAGAAAGTCGATGGCTTTTCTCATCCTCGGAAAAAGGACGAATCCTACAATGGCGAAGGCCAGAATCCTTAAGCGCCTGGCTCCATTGGATAGCTGAAATCGTGCTTCGATATCCGACCAACACCAAACGTAGTCACCCTCCTTGACACGAGTAGTGATTCCTAACAGCTTGTCGAGTCTTATTTTTACACTCGCAGAGTCAAGTCGGACATTCTGGTAGATGATTGATATGGGAGATGCGAAGCACATCAAAGCTGAGTACTCCTCGAGGGTGGGAGTCAGGTCTACTCCTTTGTCGAAAGAAAAGCAATGATAATAGGGATCCCAGAACTTTAGGGCTGCCCGGATGCAACCCCAATTAGTCTTGACGTCCACTAGGGTCAGTAGCTTTCCATAACTACCCTCAAACTGTGTCTCCTCGTCTTCAGTCAGCTCATTTCTTAACATCCGAATCCTAGTTAAATCAAAGTCTACAACCTCCACTTTGATTTTAGTGGTGATGTCAGGGGCGAATCCCTGTTCTAACAGATCTCCTCGGGCAGCTTGATCGTCGAAGCTTCATCCCCTGAAAATATCAAATGAAAGTAACGTAGGTGCTGTCATAGCGAATGAGCAGAATGGGTCCTGTGGGATAAACATAGAATTTTAAGTGCTAAGTGAATTGTGCGTGTGAGAAAACCGCAGTTCGTATAATAGGAAAATCACGTCAATATGCAAACAAGACAAATAGAGACACGACAAACAGTTATAATCATGATGCACGTGCTGGGGCTCTTATTCCGACACCTCTAACTGGCTTGAATGGTTCCCGGATGATACCATGAAAAGGTCCCTAAACTGTCGTCCAGTGTCCCGATTCCTTGCGAAATCGAGTAACCTTTCGACTGGCTTTAAGGGTTCATCCGAGTTGGGGTTGGCGAACACTACCTAGGACACGTGTCCTAGGGCGTCACTACTACCCTCCTATTTTGGTAATTGTCCCCTGGGTGTAGGGCGCTATGAAATGCATATGACAATTGATAAAGCAAATAAATGAACAAACCAGCAATTGATCAAAGCAAATAAATAAACAAACAAATAACACCTCTTTAAAAAGATAAAACCGGCTCCGACCCAATAAGTTCCCCAGTGAAGTCGCCAAACTATCGCACCCCACCAAAATTACGAAAAAGGTAATTCGCGAGTGTGCAACGAAATTTGGGACCTTACAATGCTCAGCGTAAACAGACGCCTCGCAACATGCAATGAAGTCGCCACCCTAATTTGGTTGCTAGGTTTAGGGAACCTTAATCGTCATAGCATAGGAAATATAATAAGTAAAAAAACTAATGGCACAAAAAGGGGTCTGGACCCCATACAAAAGGTTCGGGGTCGCATTATGGTCTCGGGAAGGTGTTAGGCACCCGAGTCACATCCGAAAACGGTTACCGGTTGATGAGAGAGGTGTTTTTAAAAGGTGTTTGATGAAAATCCATTTTGTTTTGAAAAGGGGGACCCTCAGAGGAATCGTCACTTTAGTCTTTTTATGATCATGACGTTCAGAAATAATTAATCGTTGAACGGGGTTACCGTTTGAGCGTCTTTCGGACAGGGTTACCGTTTATCAAGACCGATTGATTATTCTTGAACGTAACGTGATGGGACTGAATTTTCTGTAAGACTGAATGAGCGCCCTCTTATTTCATCATCAGGCCATGCATGATTAGATTAATTACTACGTGATCCTATCATGGATTGCTAACAGAGTACAAATTTAAATGATTGCTTTTGAAGTGGAAAAACTGATGTGGGATCGAAAGTCCCTATGTACATGCAGTCAATATATGCGAGAATTTAAAATCACATGAACATGGCATTTTAAGCAACTCTTTAAACACGTTGTTCATGTGGGCTGATTTTAGTTCTAGCAGTTCTATATATCATGCGTACATGCTACGTTGATTTGCATATGAAAATTATTGCTTTTACACATACGAGAATTTAAATGCTACGTTTGATTTGCATGTGAAAAATGATTGATTTTACACATATGAGAATTTAAATGCTACGTTTGATTTGTATGCGAGAAATGATTGATTTCAAGCATACGAGAATTAAAATGCTACGTTTGATTCGCATGTGAAACATGATTGATTTTACACATACGAGAATTTAAATGCAACGTTTGATTTGCATGCGAGAAATGATTGATTTTAAGCATATGAGAATTAAAATGCTACGTTTGATTTGCATGCGAAAAATGATTGATTTTAAGCATACGAGAATTAAATGTTGTTTTGATTGCCAAAAATTTGAATGCAGTTGACGATTCACAGGGGATTTAAAACAGTTGAGGATTTGCAGAAAATAAAGCAATTGATATTTGCGGAAGAATTTCCAGCAGTATGATGAGTGCGAAAATTAAAACAATTGATATTTTACAGGAAATAAACAGTTTGATATTTGCAGAAAAATAAACAATTTGATATTTGCAGAAAATAAACAATTTGATATTTGCAGAAAATAAAACAATTGATATTACGGAAGAATTTCCAGCAGTTTGCGAAAAATTAAAGAAGTTGATATTGCGGAAAATAAAACAATTGATATTGCGGAAAATAAAACAATTGATATTTGCAGAAAATAAAACAGTTGATGTTGCGGAAGAATTTCCAGCAGTTTGCGAAAATTTAAAGCAGTTGATATTTACGAGAAATAAATGCGACCGACCATGTAGGCGGTAAAATGAATGACTGAATTTAAATTGCCGAAAGTAAATTGCGGAAATTTAAAGTGCGAATAATTTAAACAGTTGATAAGTACAGAAAATTAAACAGTTGATATTGCGAAAAATAATCATACGAGGCATACAAATTATTTTTACGGAAAAGCGTGATCCGAGGTTTCGGAAAGAATTGAAAATAGGTTGGGCCTAATTTAAAAAGAAAAGAAACTGAAATGGGCCAGGAATAGTTCCTGGCCCGAGGAACTGAAATGGGCCATGCATATGTGAACAGTGCCGAGACCTGGCACTTTCATCTTCTTCCTTGGTCGCCAGCGCTACTACCGGCGGCCAAGCTCCGGCTTCCCTTGCTTGTTTCTCGCGATCTTCATACCGAGACACTCGTCTCCTCGACGGCGTCTCGACCGTACAAAGCTCGGGTTTTAATTCAAAACACAGTGAGTTTAATTTCAAAAAAATGACAGAACCGTTAATTATCGAAAACTGATTAATTCACACAATCTAGCAAACGATTTTTAAAATTGAAAGTGTGTATTTAATCTACATCATGTACATGAATTAATGGGATGAAAACTAACAATTTATTTGCTTGAAATCGAGCCAAACGAATTTAAAGAAGAAAATGGCCAAAGAACTGAAAGTGATCTAGAGAGAGAAAGCTCACCGATGAAGCTTGAACTGGACAATCGATGCTCTAAATGAGCTATCAATCAAGAGAGGGAGAGAGAGCAAGGTTTTCTTGCCAATTTGGTGCCGTTTTTCCGTTGGATGGAAGCTTGTATTTATAGGCTTTCCGAGTCGGTGGAGGCGAGGTGATGACGTCGGGGTGGCGCGCTGGCGGGGCTACGGCCATGATGATGGCTGGTCTAGGCTGCCGTGATGATGAACGAAGGGACAGGAAACGGTTCAGACTCGACGGGAGCAGGCTGCTTGGTGGCCTGCTCCGCTGCTGTTTACGTCCATGGTGCATGTGCACCATGGTTGATTAAATAGTCAACCGTTGATCTGGTTGACTATTTCTAGTTGACCAGATCAACGGTTGTGATCAACCTGCTTTTTATTTTATTTAAATGTCCTCGAGCCGAGTCCTGCGAGCAATCGTTTAGACTTTTCGAACCGAAGGTACCTGCGCGTAGAGAAAAATACGACGAGTCTAACCGTATACAGCGAATAATGAAAATTTTCCGCTTAGCGCGTTTATTTTCTCGTTCAAAAGCGTGAAACGCGCGAACGGCAAAATAAAAACGTTACGTCGAAAATTACACGAAACGCTGTAGACCGTTGCGAGCAGAAAAAAAGCTAGCAACTAGTTGATGGAAAACATTTTAAAGTCAAGCTATTGTCCTAGCGAATTTACTCGGGTCCAATAAAAGCTCGAATAAAAATAATAATAAAATACTAAAAAATGCGCTAAAATGTTAAAAATCCTGAAATTCGTGTGATGACCTAAAATGAAGAAAAAACTAGCAAACGACTGCCGGATAGTCAAAAATGTGATTTTTAAGGCTAAAAATATAATTGATAATAATAATGAAAATACATGCCGAAAAATTAAAAAGGCGATTTCGAAAGTTGACGATGCTAAAATGCAACGAAACACCTAAAAATGTTAGTGACAGTAAACTAACTGAGGATGACTGTAAGTTAACTAAATAACATAAAATGCTAAAATTAAGTAAAAATGGCGTCAAAATTCGGGTATCAACACCCAGCGTTGAAGGGCGACAGCAAGGGAAATGGGTGGCGGATGAGGAAATTAATTATGTTTTCTTGAAGGAGCTTTTCATTCTCTGGCTATTGAAATCTATCTATATCTATATAAATATATGAAAATTGTAAGTGAGAAAATGTTTTATTTTGGTGATGTCATGTTAAGTAAAATTATATAGTGATGCTACATCAGCTAGCAACTCGATCAATGATTCTGTTATTTTTTTTGCCACATAAGCTCACATGTAATAATTATGTGCAAGTAATATATATAAAAATTAAAACATATAATTATAAATATTTAAAGAGTAAAATAATACATTCTCCTAATTGAAGTAGTTAATTTAATTTTTTTAATAACAATTAGATATATGTAAAAATAAAACAACTACATTTTATTATTTATTTCTTATTTTTTTATAATTATGGTCCACTTTTAATATTTATAGATTCGTTTATTGTTTCCATATGAAAAAAATATTACTATAACAAAAAATATTAATATATATACCTAAATTATTAAAAATAACAATATCATTTTATACCACTTTTAGTCATTTTATAATTTCATCGCACTTTCAAAAATATTAAAAATAAACACTTTTACAACTTTTTTATACAAACTATTGTCAACCGCACAACAACGCAATGAACAACGGGGCACAAATCGTTAAGTCAAAAAGAGAATAATATTAAAAATTCTATGTGGCATAATACATATTTTTTGGAGAAAAAAATAAACTCAATTTGCAATCAGAAGATTAATTGACTTAATCTAAACAAATACAAAGACAAATAAAGGATTTCATTATTACGGGGTGTTATTTGCAAACATATTTACGAACACTAGGTGGTAAAACGTAGCTTAGCTAGATATATATTACTACTAAAGTCATGCTACAAGAACAATTTGAATTTTTTTATAAAGCATTAAAGTGTCATATAATATGTTTAGACCTATTTAAAAGGTTAGATAATTAGTTTTTATAGTTGTAGCTTAATTATGTCTATAATAATAGGTAAAAAGGTGGAACAAAAGAATTAAAGCACTAGAAAAGAAATAATAGATAAGAAAATGTAAGAAAAATATAATTGAAGTAAAAGATGAACATAAAGTAAAATATCTACTTAAATCATATGGTAAAATCAATTTGAGTATGAATGTAGCTATAGTACAGATAACTATAATTTAAAGTGTTATAACATTAAAATGTGGAATATGATTAGTTAGAACGTAAAAAACTCAATTAAAATTTAAAATGCAAATAAACATAACAATAGAAGATATAGAAAATGAAAAAAAATATTGTTAAAGTCATGATGCAAAAATAATTTCTAATTGAGGTAATGAAATACTTTGAATATAGTATAACTATGTGTACAAATAATATATAAAAGAGAAAGAATGAGAAAGTAAAAAATGGAAGAAATAGAGAAAAGAAGTAAGAGATGATAAAAATGATAGAAAAAATGATAACAACATGAACAACAAATATGAGAGAATAAATAACAGGAAGTAGTTCACGTTATATTGTGAGAATCAATATATTTTAACTAGTAAAAATATACTCCCTCTCGCTAAGAACAAATGACATTTTAGCGTCCAAAAGTAGGTGCAAAACAAATGACGTTATCGGTTTCCCACGCTGGAGAAGACGAGGGTGCCCCTGCCTGCGCTGGTGACGACGACGGCTTCGGCTTGGCTAAACGCTGACATTGATTCCCTCTCTTGTGTTTGAATCTGAAATTTGCGTGGGAACGGAAGATTTTCCCTATTAATACCACCACGAATGAGGTAAGCATCACAAAATTTCATCTTCAATTTCAGTGTTTAATTTCATTGCTAATTTCAGGTTTCAATTTCTTCTTTACCAAATGGAGGGTGTTGATTTCTGGGATGATTTACAGGATGATAGTTGCGTGCAATTTCATCCGCGTATAGGTATGTTCGTATTGGATTCAATTGAAGTCCCTAGGGTTGAGGATGATGTCACTACGATGGCGGAGGTTGAAGATGATGTAGTCGCGGAGGCGAGGGTTGAAGATGATGTCGCCTCGGTGGCTGTTGCGGCGGATGCAATATGTGAAATGGATGTCATTGTGGCAGATACCTACGAAAGTGAAAACGACGTCGTGTTTGAAGAAATGGCGGTTGTGTCCGAGGAAGAAATTGCAACCCGTGTGACTATTTTGGAAGCGGAGGAGGTTTCGTGCTCTCTTGCCAGTGAAGAAGATGGGAATCTCTGCTTCCATCATAGGTGTCCAAAGAAGTATCAAATTCCTGATTTAAATCTACCTTCCACTGAGGATTTAATGCATACATCAGAAGTGAAGGTGGATATAGATTTCAATCTCAATAAGTTGCCAATCCGAGGTATGTTTGGCCGTAAAGATGACCCATTCTATGAAGAGAGCTTCATCCACATGTTGCGCCTTCTTCTCCTTGATTTCTACTGAATATATTAGGATGTTTGTTGTAGACATAATGTTGTTGACTTTTGGATGGCCAATTTTTGCTATATTAGTGTGTTTCTGGTAGACTGAATGTTGTTTAGCTGGACATACACATAATGATAGTGAAAAATGGTTTTATTTGCATTCAATAATAAAAGAAAACTGTCAGATCCAAAACTAGAAATCATAGAGCAATTGTTTGTAACCTAGAGAAAAGATGGAGTGCAGAGAGTGAGATCTAAAGACCGCTGCAACCGGGTCTTAAAGCCGATCTACTACCTCATCTCTAATGCAAAAACTAGACTTCAAGTAAGTGGATAAACTATAAACAAAATCCCTACAAAATGGTTTGTTCGACAAGATAATTGATTGGAAGTGATAAGCTCCAAAAGAGGTTCCTTCGAAGTCCCTTGATTTGCTCAACCGCCCAGTTGTTGTCCTGATCCACCAACATCCACTGTCAGCTCGTGTGTTCAAGTCTCCTAGGCGAAGTTGATCTCCATCTTAGTACTCATGCTAGGCCTAGCCTGTGACCTAGCCAAGTTGAGTCTCTGTCTTCCCAAGCCAATAATTTCCCCACCTCCCCTCTAACTCACATCCTGCAAAAGTATGGTAAATCTACTGGAAATTAGCATGTGATCAAATCCCCCCACACTTAAGACATGCTTGCCCCCAAGCATACAGACTCTAACAATGCAAAACACACACAAAATTTAATCAGAAAGCATTCATTTTCGCAAACATCAAAGTTATCACAGGAAATCCTCATGCACTTCATTCCATAACTCCATATCCTATTATTATCCTCTAACCAAGACCCCAAGCATTGAAACATAAAATTTAGAGCATAATTAGGTCCTCATTGTATGTTGGAGAAGGAAAAAGGAAGAAAAGATTAAACCAAAAAAGAAACAGTAGTGTGCAATATAAAAAAGAAACAACCTGAGTGCTTTAGCTTGACTTAGTAGGGGGGTGATTCTGATGAGGTGGACTCTGATTCATTTTCCAGTTGCTTTATGGTGTCATCGACCGATAAGTCAATGCTTGTGATCTTGTCATTGAGCTTCCACAAGCACTTCTTCACAGCCAGATAGACCTCAACGAGCTTATTGATGTCCTCATTCTAGGATTCGAGAAGCTTGTGGTTATCTTGGAGGGACTTTTTCAACTCTTGGACTTCATTTTGATGAGAGAGATGTTGCTGCATGAGTTGGTCCTGGTAGCTGAGGATAATATGTTACATGTTTAGCTGGCTGTCCATGATGGTGCGTGCCCAGGATGGTGGGGAGCTTTAGGAGGATGGTTGCTCAGTCCTGGCACCTTGGCCTCTGGCTTCATCTTGGGCTTGCCCTCCGGATTGGTCTCTGGCCTGGCCGATCCCATCCTCTGGTTTGTCAGAATCTTTATCGTTGGAGCCCATTTCATCATTCAAGATTGATCATATGAAGTATTTACCATCATACTTCTTCCCACAAATGTGGTCCTCCACAGGTGTGAATCCTACATTGTAATGAACATAATCATCTATCAAATGGAAGTACCCCATTTGGTCGAAGGCTCTCATATCAAGTAGTTTAATATCACAGAATTGATGAAGATCAGTAGTTTCAAGATTTAAGCTCCTAGAAGTGACAGCTATCTTGGTTATTAAAGATCCCAAAATCATCTTAGCCCCCTCATCACCAGCATGCAGTTGCCTAGCTAGCCAATATGCTAGGTTGACCCTCCTTTTATGCACCATGCACCACAACAAGAATAGCTCAATTTTGGACATATTCCCAGACACAGTAGTTTTCCCAGAAAGGTTAAAGGCTAGTGCTCTATGGATCATCCTAAGGGCTGGGTCTCTAATTTGGTGTGCCTTGGAGTGTTTGTCAAAGATAGCCCTAGGGTCTCCAGTCAACTCTTGATATGCGGTTGTTTTATCCCAATCATTGGGATAATCAGACAATGCATTCAAATGATCAGGGGATAGCAATTCATCTGCATTAACAAATCCAAGCAACAAATTAAACTCATTTATTGACAAATGAGACCAAACACCACACAACTTGAAGTTAACAACGTCAGGAGCATCAAAATTGAGTCTATTTTCCCCCCTAAGTGACAAACTCTTATGATTGAACCAAAAAGTAGTATGGAACTCTAAACAAAGCTCAGAATAAGCAGCATCCATAATCAGCAGTAGGCATTGTCAACCAATATCTTGCATATAAGTTTTAATTCTGTCACCAACTCCTAAGGGGTCTAGAGAAGCAAAATCAAACGTTGCATATGGAGTGATATCAAAACTATGCTTTTTCAGTAGTTTGGCTTTGAGGTCTAATGTATCAAACCTCAACCAACCTTTGAAATATTCAAGTGGGGGTACCTTGGCGGGCTTGGTCGCGGGCTTGGTCAATACTGAATCATTTGCATCCTTAGTCAAATCTTCTATGTCAGCTTCGGGCTCGACCTCTTTCTGCTTCACTGGCCGCTTTCCTTATGATTTGGTGGAGGCTTTTGAGCTTTGCCCTTTCTTCCCTTGATCAACCGCCCTTGCTGCCTCCTCAATCTCTTCCTCCGTCACAAGCTTCCTAGGGTTTGGCCTCACCACTTTCTTGAAAGCAACCTGCTTGACCCCAGAGGATTTATTCACTCGTAGGGGTACCTTGGCGGGCTTGGACGTGGGCTTCGCCGAGACTGAAAAATCATGGCTACATTGCCACCGAAAACCCCCTCTGCTTTTCTTTTGGTCCTCCTCTCTGTTCTGTGATCCACTAGTGGTAGTGGTCTCTTCACTTTCGTATTCGGACCATCATCCGCGTCTGTCTCACTCAACACAATCGCCCTGCCTTTCCCCTTCACGCTCTCCTCTGACCAAGAGTTTTCATTTCCTGGAACCTCAGTCTTATTCAGGCTTTCCGCCTATTCAGCATCTATTTCCCTAACGACTGCATCAATCATTTTTTTGTAGCGTCCTTGTTCTGATGTCCCAGCAGACACTAGTGCGGTCGCAGACGGCGGTGTGGCATGAGGGTCGCTTGAGTGGCTGGCCATGGGAGATAGGTTTGATTTCCGATGAACGGGTCGTGCTGGGTAGGGTTGGTTGAGTGGATTGTTTGAGAGAGGAGTGGTAAAAGTGGAAGTAATGGGAAGTCATTGCGATACACATCACACTAACTCCTCAATTCATTTGAATTTGAAATTAAGTCCAAAAATTGTCTTTTATCTACTAAAATTTTGAATTTCAGTCCCTGTACAATCTTTTTCCTTTTAGCCCTGCGAAGATGAAGATTAAATTAGAAGAGATTAATTTTAACAATTTAGTTACTCCCTCTGTCCCCGAGTAATGGGGAGTCGTTGCGATAAACATCACACTAACTCCTCAATTCATTTGAATTTAAAATTAAATCAAAAATTGTCTTTTATCCACTGAAATTTTGATTTTCAGTCCCTATCCAATCTTTTTCCTTTTAGTTGTCCCTGCGAAGATGAAGATTAAATTATAAGAGATTAATTTTAACAATTTAGTTACTCCCTCTGTCCCCGAGTAATGGATGTTTTAGCCTAACAACTCTGTCAATTTTTTATGTGTTGTTTCTCGATTTATGTTGGCATGAGGATTTATGGAGTTTGGTTGATCTGTGTCGTAGTGTTTTGTTATACATTGCTCATCTTTTAAATTAAAAATGAAGTGGGTTTTGGGAGTACTCCGTATTTGACAAAATAGAATTTCATTGAATTATAAATGAAGTAATGACATGAAATGATTGTATCGCATCTGTCTAGGCCACTAGCTCAGCCTAGACAATTTGATGATTTCACACATTGAATAAACAACATACGGAACAAAGAATAAACCCAAGCCATGAACCAGTCAACCTTTTTCACTAAAACTCCATTCGTTCATTCAAAATAAATTGCACATTAAAAAGTAAAAGAACACTACACATAGGATTGAAGATTAAGAAACAAGACAGCAAATTCGGGCAAACATAGAATTATCTTGAAAAGGAGTACTATCATAAGATGAAGACATAGAAATAAAGTGCAAACAAGACATAAATTCCTAAAGGACAGGGGGAGACAGAGTCCCAACCTACTACAACCATAGCACAACACAATCTACTCATTAGTGGGAATCCTAGGCACGACATTGGCAAACCTATTGACCTCAGTCACGGCCTCGTTCACAGCTTCTCGCACCATCTACAGTGCAGAGGCCTTCTGCTCCAGTTGTGTAGCAGCAAGAGAGAGATGCATAATGCAGTCAGACATTGCGCTCACAGTCTCGAACGCCATGTAATCATCCGCAAAGAGAGCATCCTTGCAATGTTTGAGATCCTCAATCATGTCCTCAAGCCGCTCAACGTCATTGTCCGTCTGGAGCACATTGCGGTCCAACAACCTAATGTCACGTTGGAGGGTTCTGTTGATGACGGCCAATGCTTCTAATAGTGTTCTCTTGTCTTCACGATTCATTGTTGTTTTCCCGAGACAAAAAATGTAACAGCCTAAACAAAAGGGAATATGCAGAGCAGAGGATGAAGGATAATGAGAAAAGTGATACGATCCTTTGCTGCCCGAGGTTCGTAGCACGTGAATCCCAATCTAGTTCAAGCCTGGATTTGAAATGATGCGGAATGATAACTCTCTTAAGAGTTTGACCCTGCTAATAACCTGTACTAGCCAACCCAAATCAAGCAAGAAAGGATCTTGATTCGAAACCCTAACCCTGTATTCAACCTGTGAATACCAACCTAGGTGAAACGACTCAATGAAGTGGACTTTCGGTTTTACTTGCTGATCTATTCGAGAGTCCAATCTCAAATAGGAATAAGGTTCAAGACTGAACAATTGAGAGAAAATTCTCAGATTTTCAATTGTCAAAATGCGTTCCCTTACAATGAATAAGGAGGCTCCTTTATATAGGAAAACTTAATCCTTACAAAAGTAATCCTTCTTCTAATTGAACTCCTAATTAATTAATTAAAATAAATTCAAACTAATTTAATTAATTAATAAATGGGCTAATTAAAATAAATAGAAAGTCTGAAATTTCCGTTTTTTACGCAAGGTAGTCTGTGTCGGCATCATGACGTCGTGACTCGGCGTCATGACGCGGTGGCTGTCCTCGACCTTCTGGAATGGGCATCATGACGTCGAGATAGGGCATCATGACATCGTGACTTTCCTTGACCTTCTGGAATGGGCGTCATGACGTTGAGGCTCAACGCAATTTGCCACTCGAGGACTGTTGTGCGTTCATTCTACGCAAGAAAATGTCGACTGGCATAACTTTCAATCCGATTGTCCAAATGGGTTGAAACCTGTTCCAAAAGAAAGATAACATCTTGAAGTTTTGTATGAAAGGTCGATCGCATGATTCTGATATCTTTAGGTCTGACTGGGTTCGGACAAAGTCGCCTATTGCGTCTGCACCTAGAACTCCTACGTGTGAGAATGTCATCTCGAATCTTCTTGAGATCTACTCGTCCAAATACTCTGAAACTTGGACATAGTCTTCCTAAGACTCCAATAAGTCTTGTATATGCTCTGGATCTCTGATTGAAGTCATTCTTCCATAGGTTGACTCATATGGATGCGAAGGCGTGAGATAGGTGCTTCTAGAGGTTGTATTAACCACACTAAATTCTCCATGACGTCCTTGGCTCAACGTCTTGGTTCGATTGGCCGTAAGCCGTAAGCCGTGTGCGCATTGTGAGTGCGATGGGGCTAGCCACGGGGTTAGGATCGTATCATTCCCTCCCCATTTGAAAAGATTCGCCATGAAATCTACATCTAAACCTGCACCACAATACCTTAAGTTAGTAATATCAAAGTAAGCACAAAATCGAACCATACCAACCTTGTAATTCCATCTTGGCGGCTATGTCTTTGAGTATGACAATGCATCGGGTAAGACCATCGCCCCAAGCGGCCTTCTTCACTTGAACTTGGATTGGATCTTGATTCGAAACCCTAACCCTGTATTCAACCTGTGAATACCAACCTAGGTGAAATGACTCAATGAAGTGGACTTTCGGTTTTACTTGCTGATCTATTCGAGAGTCCAATCTCAAATAGGAATAAGGTTCAAGACTGAACAATTGAGAGAAAATTGGCTAGTTGATCTATTCGATCCCCTCTGATGCATTTCAAAAGAAAATACTTGCTGATCTATTCGTCCTTGCTTGGTTAGATGCTCGACCTTCTCTCTAAAGGCATAACAGTCTTCCAGGGAGTGTCCTCGGGTTCCGGCGTGATATTCGCAGCTAACCTTTGGATCATACCAGCTAGGATAAGGAGTGGATTGAGGCGAGAGTAGGGATTGTGTAATCTGCCCATCTGCTAGGAGGTTTGCGTAGATTTCCTTCAAGGGAAACAGAGGAAGCGACCACATCGGTAAAGGGTATGACTCGGAGTCTGAGGGTTCCCAAGAAGGTAGTGATGGTGTTGTGCTAGCATGGGAGGGTGGTGCCGAGTACCTGATGAGGTAATCGAATTTCCCGGAAGGCTGGCCCAAGGTATCAATCTCGCGGTCGCCCTCGTCGCGGCGTTTGGAGAATCGTTTGCCTGACGAAGTCGATCCCTTCTTTTGGAGTGGAGTTCCCTTGGCGTTATGCAAGATAGGAAATCCGTCCCCGATGGCGTTAATGGATCTTTCCTCGTGGGTCACTTTCTGGGTTTGGATTACCCCGAGACTCGAGAGTTGTATCACCCTTTCTGCGAACAACCTGCAGCTTTGGATTTTGTGACCGTCACTTCCCTTGCAGTACATGCAGTGACTCGGATTGCCCCCTGAGTATGGCATATACCCTCCTCGAGCTAAGGCCTGGAAAAGCTGTTCCTGTGGCCAGCTTGATGCGGAAGAGAGGAGGTCGTTGCTTTCTCCTGCCGAGATGGCATTCACCCCTCCCTTTCCCTGGGAATGATTGGGAAGAGGGTTGGTGGATGTGTTGGGTCCTTTTGCTAACCCTTCGAAAGATACCCATCCACTTTTGATCAAGTGATGGACTTTTGCTTTGAATGCGAAGCAGTTTTCCAGAGTGTGACCTGGGGCTCCAGCGTGGTATTCACACCTTGCGTTGAGATCATACCACTTCGGGTAAGGAGGCAATTGAGGCTGAGCTGGTACTGGTACGATCTGTCCGGCTGCCAAGAGATGTTTGTAGATTTCTCCTGCAGGAAGGGGGAGAGGAGGTGGAGGCTCTCGGTTCCACCGATTGTTTGCCGTGTTTTGGTTATTTGGGTTTTTTGGTGGGTTATATGGCTTGGGTGGCATGGGTTGTGATGTTTGTACTGGAGGTGATGGGAAATGCGTAGGATTTTGAGGTGCGATATTGGCAGCAGGCGGCGAGGTGAAAGGAAAGTAGGTAGGTTGATATAGTGATGGCAATGGGTAGGGCGATGGCGATAAATAAGGTGGAGGTAGTGGAAATGGTTGCCCCTGATGAGCTTGTTGTGGATCAACAACGGCTCGTTGTGGATCATCTCGACAACGGCTCGTTGTGGATCATCTCTGCCATCTTGTTGCAGTATGCTCTGAGGTGGGTCTTTGGGCATTCTACCCCAGTATACTTTTCGAAGTCAGGGATCTTGTACTTCGGAGGTATAACGATCCCGGGGACCATACACATATCGGCAGGGCCGGTAGGGTCAAATGGATCAGCCCCTTCAATTGCTCGGAGTCTTTCCTCGAGCAGATTCAGTCGGTAACTTTTCGGTTGCTCAGCCCCGATGGGGTTAGAACCGAAGTGTAGCATTAGTTCTGAGGAGAACTGAGGTTGTGCTGGGTTGAAAGTGAGGAGCTGAGTTCCCACAGGTCAGGGAACCGTGCTCGGGGGAATAGGAGGGAGATACAGGTTCTCTAGGTGGGCCTGACTCTTGCTGGGGTCCACAGCAGGGTTGATTGAAAGGTGCTGAAGCGACGGGGCGATATCTTCACCTGACTTAACTGTAGGATTTGCAGGGGTGGGTGTAGTGAAGGGGCTAACCCATTTCCATCGGCCCTCAGGGCCAGAAAGTGGCGGGAGTACTAAAGGTCCTGCGGTGGTGAGAGAAAGGGGATCGAAACCCGGTGGGAACTTAGGGACAACTTCGTCTCTTTCCTTTTCGGCCCTGGCGGCCCTTTCTGTACTGATCCTAACTTGCTCCTCTAACTCGGCGATTCTAGCCGTTAGTGTTTTATCAGTTTTAGCCAGTTCAGTCATTTTTCACTTTTGAAGTCTAGTTAAAGGGAGCCTGTGTAGAGTAGCTTTCTTCCGAGGAGCTATTGCGAACCTGAAAAAAGGGAAAAACACAGAAAAAGAGTAAGTACAAGTGAGGATACACAGGTGATATGCAATCCCGAGGTCTCCACGTTTGCTCATTCGCTTTTTCGGCTGCACTTTCATTTGATATTTCCAGGGCGGTCGGGGAGGCGAGATATCCCGGTTGTTGACAAGATACGAAGGAAGCCTCTATACATTCTGACGATATGAAGCAAATCTGAGATGCTAACGGCGAGACCCAAATCAGCAGGGGCAACCAATGCCGCCATGCTAGGAAGATCTCTTTCATATTGTGCTTTCGATGATGCAGGGCCTGATGCCTGGTGAACCCAACCGAGGGAGGGACGACAATCTATGCTATGAACTCGGGATTCCTTGCGATAAGCTAAGAGGATAGGGCCATGAGCGAGCGCTACTTGGTTGTTCTTCGAATGTTTGGTCTAATTTTTTCGGGTTTTTTAGTGAAATGATTGTGTTTATCTCGGAGGGATTTTCTCTTTCTTTTTGCGATAGTCTTTTGACTTGCTTTGGATAGATAATCGATATGGAAAATATGAGGTGATTTTAATAAATATCCGAAAGAGTACGACTTTATTAAAAGTGTTTACAAAAGTATGGTAAACTTGCCAACTACCTAAATTCATCAAAAATGGCTAAGATAGATGAAATCAGGGGTCCTAGCTAGAAAGAAAAGATTTGCCGATATCCGAGCCTTTCCACGAGGGTGTCAATCCTGGACGTCAGAGTTCTCCTGCCAAAGGTACTCCATTGAAGCCAACTCCCCTTTCTACATCTCTATCTCAGCTTCTAACGCGGTAATTCGGCTTTGCAATGCCTGGTTTTTCCTATCCCCCAAATCTGCACGAGTAGTCAAGATCCTTATCGTCGAATCCCTGTTTTGGATTATGGCACTCGACGCTTCTTTCTTGCGGGTTTCGCTGCTCAAGCGTTCTTTAAAGGCCCTGAGGGCCACCTTCTTTTGTACTGTTTGTACTCGGACAAAATCCCTGTGACGCCAGTCCACCTCATTCTTCTGGACTTCTGCGTAGCATTGACGTGCTTCGGCGGTATCTCTTTCCTCGGTCATCAGATCTCGCTCTTCCTGCGCTGCTCGCATTTGCTCTACCACTTGTGCGTAAGCCATGGCATCCATTCCTCCACTTACTTGTGATTCCCCTTCCTCTTCCATCGGCTTCTGATTTTCTAGGCGAGGTAGGACATTGCCGTTGACTCGTTTTAACCTCCATTGTGGATATTGTGGTATCGTCGCTGCAGGGGCAACGCGTCCTTTGAGACAAAAGGGGTTGGCCTAGTCTTGGGCGTACACCTGGATGTTCTGATTTTCTCCGGTGTGTGGCAGATCTGATTTCGTCATGCCGAAAGTCACTAGAATGATTTGGGTGATGCAAAACTGCCTGAGTACGAGGGTCGGGCAGTAGTGAGCACATCCCCATGCTCCGATTAGAGGAACCCAAGGTAGGGGGCCCACAGCAGACGATAGGATCGGAGGTTCGCAGCCACTTGGCATGCCAACTGAAGTCCTCTTCTGAGAGGTTTATGAATCGGTTAATCCAGACGTCCTTGTTTTCCATCTCCCATTTATCTGTGGTCATTGCATTGATAACTCTGAGCAGAGGGCTCGACCTGATGTAGCTTTCGAAGAAGATGGACTGATCAGGAACCTGTTTGAAGTGGCTGATCAAGCATACTATCAGTAACTGGGTGCAGTAGGTGAGCCTCCCTTTCCCTTTCCTTCGGCAAGAATCCAGGGAGTGAAAGGTCTTGACCAAGATGGCTATCGTAGGATTGACGGCATTTACCTCCATCTCGTAAAAGATGTTGGCTGCTAGAAAGTCGATGGCGTTTCTCATCCTCGGAAAAAGGACGAATCCTACAATGGCGAAGGCCAAAATCCTTAAGCGCCTGGCTCCATTGGATAGCTGAAATCGTGCCTCGATATCCGACCAACACCAAACGTAGTCACCCTCCTTGACATGAGTAGTGATTCCTAACAGCTTGTCGAGTCTTATTTTTACACTCGCAGAGTCAAGTCGAACATTCTGGTAGATGATTGATATGGGAGATGCGAAGCACATCAAAGTTGAGTACTCCTCAAGGGTGGGAGTCAGGTCTACTCCTTTGTCGAAAGAAAAGCAATGATAATAGGGATCCCAGAACTTTAGGGCTGCCCGGATGCAACCCTAATCAGTCTTGACGTCCACTAGGGTCAGTAGCTTTCCATAACTACCCTCAAACTGTGTCTCCTCGTCTTCAGTCATCTCATTTCTTAACATCCGAATCCTAGTTAAATCAAAGTCTACAACCTCCACTTTGATTTTAGTGGTGATGTCAGGGGCGAATCCCTGTTCTAACAGATCTCCTCGGGCAGCTTGATCGTCGAAGCTTCGTCCCCCGAAAATATCAAATGAAAGTAACGTAGGTGCTGTCATAGCGAATGAGCAGAATGGGTCCTGTGGGACAAACATAGAATTTTAAGTGCTAAGTGAACTGTGCGTGTGTGAAATCCGCAGTTCGTATAATAGGAAAATCACGTCAATATGCAAACAAGACAAATAGAGCCACGACAAACAGTTATAATCATGATGCACGTGCTGGGGCTCTTATTCCGACACCTCTAACTGGCTTGAATGGTTCCCGGATGATACCATGAAAAGGTCCCTAAAGTGTCGTCCAGTGTCCCGATTCCTTGCGAAATCGAGTAACCTTTCGACTGGCTTTAGGGGTTCATCCGAGTTGGGGTTGGCGAACACTACCTAGGACACGTGTCCTAGGGCGTCACTACTACCCTCCTATTTTGGTAATTGTCCCCTGGGTGTAGGGTGCTATGAAATGTATATGACAATTGATAAAGCAAATAAATGAACAGACCAGCAATTGATCAAAGCAAATAAATAAACAAACAAATAACACCTCTTTAAAAAGATAAAACCGGCTCCGACCCAATAAGTTCCCCAGTGAAGTCGCCAAACTATCGCGCCCCACGAAAATTACGAAAAAGATAATTCGCGAGTGTGCAACGAAATTTGGGACCTTACAATGCTCAACATAAACAGACGCCTCGCAACATGCAATATAGTCGCCACCCTAATTTGGTTGCTAGGTTTAGGGAACCTTAATCGTCATGGCATAGGAAATATAATAAGTAAAAAAATTAAAGGCACAAAAAGGGGTCTAGACCCCAGACAAAAGGTTTGGGGTCGTATTATGGTCTCGGGAAGGTGTTAGGCACCCGAGTCACATCCGAAAACGGTTACCGGTTGATGAGAGAGGTGTTTTTAAAAGGTGTTTGATGAAAATGCATTTTGTTTTGAAAAGGGGGACCCTCAGAGGAATCGTCACTTTAGTCTTTTTATGATCGTGACGTTCAGAAATAATTAATCGTTGAACGGGGTTACCGTTTGAGCGTCTTTCAGACGGGGTTACCGTTTATCAAGACCGATTGATTATTCTTGAACGTAACGTGATGGGACTGAATTTTCTGTAAGACTGAATGAGCGCCCTCTTATTTCATCATCAGGCCATGCATGATTAGATTAATGACTACGTGATCCTATCATGGATTGCTAACAGAGTACAAATTTAAATGATTGCTTTTGAAGTGGAAAAACTGATGTGGGATCGAAAGTCCCCATGTACATGCAGTCAATATATGCGAGAATTTAAAATCACATGAACATGGCATTTTAAGCAACTCTTTAAACACGTTGTTGATGTGGGCTGATTTTAGTTCTAGCAGTTCTATATATCATGCGTACGATTGATATTTACGGAAAGCGTCGAATAAATAAAAAGGAATCAAAAGGCGTACTTTCGAGCGAAGCTTGAAATTAAAACCTACAAAATGAGAGTGTTAGCGATAGCTTGAGAAATAAATAAGAAATTTTATGAGTGCGTCAATTTAAATGACAGTTGATTGCATGCGAGAAATGGTGGATTTCACGCATACGAAAGTGAGATGCTGAGTTTGATAAACAAATGATGACAGTTGATTGAATGCGAAAAATGATGGGTTTTACACATACAAGATTTAAATGGTGAGTTGATTTGCATGCGAAAAATGATTGATTTTACGCATACGAGATTTAAATGATGACATGATTGCATGTGAAAAATGATTGATTTTACACATACGAGATTTTAGATGCTGTGTTGATTGCATGCGAAAAATGATTGATTTTACGCATACGAGGATTTAAGTGCTACGTTGATTTGCATATGAAAAATGATTGCTTTTACACATACGAGAATTTAAATGCTACGTTTGATTTGCATGTGAAAAATGATTGATTTTACACATACGAGAATTTAAATGCTACGTTTGATTTGTATGCGAGAAATGATTGATTTCAAGCATACGAGAATTAAAATGCTACGTTTGATTTGCATGTGAAAAATGATTGATTTTACACATACGAGAATTTAAATGATGACATGATTGCATGTGAAAAATGATTGATTTTACACATACGAGATTTTAGATGCTGTGTTTGATTGCATGCGAAAAATGATTGATTTTACGCATACGAGGATTTAAATGCTACGTTGATTCGCATGTGAAAACTGATTGATTTTACACATACGAGAATTTAAATGCTACGTTTGATTTGCATGCGAGAAATGATTGATTTTAAGCATATGAGAATTAAAATGCTACGTTTGATTTGCATGCGAAAAATGATTGATTTTAAGCATACGAGAATTAAATGTTGTTTTGATTGCCAAAAATTTGAATGCAGTTGACGATTCACAGGGAATTTAAAACAGTTGAGGATTTCCAGAAAATAAAGCAATTGATATTTGCGGAAGAATTTCCAGCAGTATGATGAGAGCGGAAATTAAAACAATTGATATTTTATAGGAAATAAACAGTTTGATATTTGCAGAAAAATAAACAATTTGATATTTGCAGAAAATAAACAATTTGATATTTGCAGAAAATAAAACAATTGATATTGCGGAAGAATTTCCAGCAGTTTGCGAAAAATTAAAGAAGTTGATATTGCGGAAAATAAAACAATTGATATTGCGGAAAATAAAACAATTGATATTTGCAGAAAATAAAACAGTTGATGTTGCGGAAGAATTTCCAGCAGTTTGCGAAAATTTAAAGCAGTTGATATTTACGAGAAATAAAATGCGACCGACCATGTAGGCGGTAAAATGAATGACTGAATTTAAATTGCCGAAAGTAAATTGCGGAAATTTAAAGTGCGAATAATTTAAACAGTTGATAAGTACAGAAAATTAAATAGTTGATATTGCGAAAAATAATCATACGAGGCATACGAATTATTTTTACGGAAAAACGTGATCCGAGGTTTCGGAAAGAATTGAAAATAGGCTGGGCCCAATTTAAAAAGAAAAGAAACTGAAATTGGCCAGGAATAGTTCCTGGCCCGAGGA
The DNA here is from genome assembly GCA_963691705.1 of Viola odorata. NCBI lineage: Eukaryota > Viridiplantae > Streptophyta > Magnoliopsida > Malpighiales > Violaceae > Viola > Viola odorata. Next base: position 31,596,613 of record OY829543.1, on the reverse strand, counting down.
ACTGAAATGGGCCATGCATATGTGAACAGTGCCGAGACCTGGCACTGTTCATCTTCTTCCTTGGTCGCCGGCGCTACTGCCGGCGGCCAAGCTCCGGCTTCCCTTGCTTGTTTCTCGCGATCTTCGTACCGAGACAGTCGTCTCCTCGACGGCGTCTCGACCGTACAAAGCTCGGGTTTTAATTAAAAACACAGTGAGTTTAATTTCAAAAAAACGACAAAACCGTTAATTATCGAAAACTAAGTAATTCACACAATCTAGCAAACGATTTTTAAAATTGAAAGTGTGTATTTAATCTACATCATGTACGTGAATTAATGGGATAAAAACTAACAATTTATTTGCTTGAAATCGAGCCAAACGAATTTAAAGAAGAAAATGGCCAAAAAACCGAAAGTGATCTAGAGAGAGAAAGCTCACCGACGAAGCTTGAACTGGACAATCGATGCTCTAAATGAGCTATCAATCAAGAGAGGGAGAGAGATCAAGGTTTTCTTGCCAATTTGGTGTCGTTTTTCCGTTGGATGGAAGCTTGTATTTATAGGCTTTCCGAATCGGTGGAGGCGAGGTGATGACGTCGGGGTGGCGCGCTGGCGGGGCTACGGCCGTGATGATGGCTGGTATAGGCTGCCGTGATGATGAACGCAGGGACAGGAAACGGTTCAGACTCGACGGGAGTAGGCTGCTTGGTGGCCTGCTCCGCTGCTGTTTACGTCCATGGTGCATGTGCAGCATGGTTGATTAAATAGTCAACTGTTGATCTGGTTGACTATTTCTAGTTGACCAGATCAACGGTTGTGATCAACCTGCTTTTTATTTTATTTAAATGGCCTCGAGCCGAGTCCTGCGAGCAATCGTTCAGATTTTCGAACCGAAGGTACCTGCGCGTAGAGAAAAATACGACGAGTCTAACCGTATACAGCGAATAATGAAAATTTTCCGCTTAGCGCATTTATTTTCTCGTTCAAAAGCGTGAAACGCGCGAACGGCAAAATAAAAACGTTACGTCAAAAATTACACGAAACGCTGTAGACCGTTGCGAGCAGAAAAAAAGCTAGCAACTAGTTGATGGAAAACATTTTAAATTCAAGCTATTGTCCGAGCGAATTTACTCGGGTCCAATAAAAGCTCGAATAAAAATAATAATAAAATACTAAAAAATGAGCTAAAATGTTAAAAATCCTGAAATTCGTGTGATAACCTAAAACGAAGAAAAAACTAGCAAACGACTGCCGGATAGTCAAAAATGTGATTTTTAAGGCTAAAAATAATATTGATAATAATAATGAAAATACATGCCAAAAAATTAAAAAGGCAATTTCGAAAGCTGACGATGCTAACGATGATGCTAAAATGCAACGAAACACCTAAAAATGTTAGTGACAGTAAACTAACTGAGGATGACTGTAAGTTAACTAAATAACATAAAATGCTAAAATTAAGTAAAAATGGCGTCAAAATTCGGGTATCAACACCCAGCGTTGAAGGGCGACAGGAAGGGAAATGGGTGGCGGATGAGGAAATTAATTATGTTTTCTTGAAGGAGCTTTTCATTCTCTGGCTATTGAAATCTATCTATATCTATATAAATATATGAAAATTGTAAGTGAGAAAATGTTTTATTTTGGTGATGTCATGTTAAGAAGTAAAATTATATGGTGATGCTACATCAGCTAGCAACTCGAGCAATGATTCTTAAAAAAAAATTGTTAAAGTCATGATGCAAAAATAATTTCTAATTGAGGTAATGAAATACTTTGAATATAGTATAACTATGTGTACAAATAATATATAAAAGAGAAAGAATGAGAAAGTAAAAAATGGAAGAAATAGAGAAAAGAAGTAAGAGATGATAAAAATGATAGAAAAATGATAATAACATGAACAACAAATATGAGAGAATAAATAACAGGAAGTAGTTCACGTTATATTGTGAGAATCAATATATTTTAACTAGTAAAAATATACTCCCTCTCGCTAAGAACAAATGACGTTATCGGTTTCCCACGCTGGAGAAGACGAGGGTGCCCCTGCCTGCGCTGGTGACGACGACGACGGCTTCGGCTTGGCTCAACGCTGACATTGATTCCCTCTCTTGTGTTTGAATCTGAAATTTGCGTGGGAACGGAAGATTTTCCCTATTAATACCACCACGAATGAGGTAAGCATCACAAAATTTCATCTTCAATTTCAGTGTTTAATTTCATTGCAAATTTCGGGTTTCAATTTCTTCTTTACCAAATGAAGGGTGTTGATTTCTGGGATGATTTACAGGATGATAGTTGCGTGCAATTTCATCCGCGTATAGGTATGTTCGTATCGGATTCAATTGAAGTCCCTAAGGTTGCGGTGGCGGAGGTTGAAGATGATGTAGTCGCGGAGGCGAGGGTTGAAGATGATGTCGCCTCGGTGGCTGTTGCGGCGGATGCAATATGTGAAATGGATGTCATTGTGGCAGATACCTACGAAAGTGAAAACGACGTCGTGTTTAAAGAAATGGCGGTTGTGTCCGAGGAAGAAATTGCAACCCGTGTGACTATTTTGGAAGCGGAGGAGGTTTCGTGCTCTCTTGCCAATGAAGAAGATGGGAATCTCAGCTTCCATCATAGGTGTCCAAAGAAGTATCAAATTCCTGATTTAAATCTACCTTCCACTGAAGATTTAATGCATACATCAGAAGTGAAGGTGGACATAGATTTCAATCTCAATAAGTTGCCAATCCGAGGTATGTTTGGCCGTAAAGATGATCCATTCTATGAAGAGAGCTTCATCCACATGTTGCGCCTTCTTCTCCTTGATTTCTACTGAATATATTAGGATGTTTGTTGTAGACATAATGTTGTTGACTTTTGGATGGCCAATTTTTGCTATATTAGTGTGTTTCTGGTAGACTGAATGTTGTTTTCTGTTAGGATGGCCACTTTCTTCAATGTACTAGGGTGTTTATGGTAGTAGTATGATGTTGGATTTAGGATGGCCAGCTTTTACCTTCCATTTTGTTCAACTGTGAAACTCATAATGTATATTATTCCTCAAATTAATGAATTGATATTGGCGATCTCATTGTCTTCCCATTATGGTTGTGAACTATTTTTCTTGAATGGTTAAAGTGTATTTGACCTTGGTATTTTTAACATGAATGCTTTAATTACAGGAACATGGGTCCTTATTTGAACCTGTTTAATCCAGTTGCATTGATGCCCTGTTCTTTTTATCTGCTCCACTTTTATGAGTTCTGCATTGTTGGTTTGGTTTGTATATGGAATTGCATGAGCAGAAGCAACTATATTGAGAACATAATACTCTATTTCATTTTTCCTATGTTGCATCACTAGTTTGCACTACTTGTTATTGCTTGATCATAAACATCCATTTTTTGGGATTTGAATGCTTGGATGGTGCATAAATAGGCACTTGGAATGATAATTAAACATGGCTTTGATGGATTACAAATTGGAAATCATTGTTGCGAATTTGATGGATTTTGGATACACTTCCCCAAACCCTGTTGACGATTTGGCCATTTAATGCTCCTTTAAATGAGCTAGGCCACGGGCTTACCCTAGAAAAACAAGAGTGTCAGCTGTGAGCTAAATAAACAGCTTAATGGTTTTTAGATAACACTTTAACTGAGAAGCCCTTACCAAGAATGATTGTTTAGCTGGACATACACATAATGATAGTGAAAAATGGTTTTATTTGCATTCAATAATAAAAGAAAACTGTCAGATCCAAAACTAGAAATCATAGAGCAATTGTTTGTAACCTAGAGAAAAGATGGAGTGCAGAGAGTGAGATCTAAAAACCGCTACAACCGGGTCTTAAAGCCGATCTACTACCTCATCTCTAATGCAAAAACTAGACTTCAAGTAAGTGGATAAACTATAAACAAAATCCCTACAAAATGGTTTGTTCGACAAGATAATTGCTTGGAAGTGATAAGCTCCAAAAGAGGTTCCTTCGAAGTCCCTTGATTTTCTCAACCACCCAGTTGTTGTCCTGATCCACCAACATCCACTGTCAGCTCGCGTGTTCAAGTCTCCTAGGCGAAGTTGATCTCCATCTTAGTACTCATGCTAGGCCTAGCCTGTGACCTAGCCAAGCTGAGTCTCTGTCTTCCCAAGCCAATAATTTCCCCACTTCCCCTCTAACTCACATCCTGCAAAAGTATGGTAAATCTGCTGGAAATTAGCATGTGATCAAATCCCCCCACACTTAAGACATGCTTGCCCCCAAGCATACAGACTCTAACAATGCAAAACACACACAAAATTTAATCAGAAAGCATTCATTTTCGCAAACATCAAAGTTATCACAGGAAATCCTCATGCACTTCATTCCATAACTCCATATCCTATTATTATCCTCTAACCAAGCCCCCAAGCATTGAAACATAAAATTTAGAGCATAATTAGGTCCTCATTGTATGTTGGAGAAGGAAAAAGGAAGAAAAGATTAAACCAAAAAAGAAACAGTAGTGTGCAATATAAAAAAGAAACAACCTGAGTGCTTTAGCTTGACTTAGTAGGGGGGGGTGATTCTGATGAGGTGGACTCTGATTCATTTTCCAGTTGCTTTATGGTGTCATCGACCGATAAGTCAATGCTTGTGATCTTGTCATTGAGCTTCCACAAGCACTTGTTCACAGCCAGATAGACCTCAACGAGCTTATTGATGTCCTCATTCTAGGATTCGAGAAGCTTGTGGTTATCTTGGAGGGACTTTTTCAACTCTTGGACTTCATTTTGATGAGAGAGATGTTGCTGCATGAGTTGGTCCTGGTAGCTGAGGATAATATGTTACATGTTTAGCTGGCTGTCCATGATGGTGCGTGCCCAGGATGGTGGGGAGCTTTAGGAGGATGGTTGCTCAGTCCTGGCACCTTGGCCTCTGGCTTCATCTTGGGCTTGCCCTCTGGATTGGTCTCTGGCCTGGCTGATCCCATCCTCTGGTTTGTCAGAATCTTTATCGTTGGAGCCCATTTCATCATTCAAGATTGATCATATGAAGTATTTGCCATCATACTTCTTCCCACAAATGTGGTCCTCCATAGGTGTGAATCCTACATTGTAATGAACATAACCATCTATCAAATGGAAGTACCCCATTTGGTCGAAGGCTCTCATATCAAGTAGTTTAATATCACAGAATTGATGAAGATCAGTAGTTTCAAGATTTAAGCTCCTAGAAGTGACAGCTATCTTGGTTATTAAAGATCCCAAAATCATCTTAGCCCCTTCATCACCAGCATGCAGTTGCCTAGCTAGCCAATATGCTATGTTGACCCTCCTTTTATGCACCATGCACTACAACAAGAATAACTCAATTTTGGACATATTCCCAGACACAGTCATTTTCCCAGAAAGGTTAAAGGCCAGTGCTCTATGGATCATCCTAAGGGCTGGGTCTCTAATTTGGTGTGCCTTGGAGTGTTTGTCAAAGATAGCCCTAGGGTCTCCAGTCAACTCTTGATATGCGGCTGTTTTATCCCAATCATTGGGATAATCAGACAATGCATTCAAATGATCAGGGGATAGCAATTCATCTGCAATAACAAATCCAAGCAACAAATTAAACTCATTTATTGACAAATGAGACCAAACATCACACAACTTGAAGTTAACAACGTCAGGAGCATCAAAATTGAGTCTATTTTTCCCCCTAGGTGAAAAACTCTTATGATTGAACCAAAAAGTAGTATGGAACTCTAAACAAAGCTCAGAATAAGCAGCATCCATAATCAGCAGTAGGCATTGTCAACCAATATCTTGCATATAAGTTTTAATTCTGTCACCAACTCCTAAGGGGTCTAGAGAAGCAAAATCAAACGTTGCATATGGAGTGATATCAAAACTATGCTTTTTCAGTAGTTTGACTTTGAGGTCTAATGTATCAAACCTCAAACAACCTTTCAAATATTCAAGTGGGGGTACCTTGGCGGGCTTGGTCGTGGGCTTGGTCAATACTGAATCATTTGCATCCTTAGTCAAATCTTCTACGTCAGCTTCGGGCTCGACCTCTTTCTGCTTCACTGGCCGCTTTCCTTGTGATTTGGTGGAGGCTTTTGAGCTTTGCCCTTTCTTCCCTTGATCAACCGCCCTTGCTGCGAATTGAGAGAAAATTGGCTAGCTGACCAAAAGAAAAGCAGAGGGGATCTTGATTCGAAACCTTAACCCTGTATTCAACCTGTGTCTTGGCCAAGATAGGTTCTGTCTTTTCTGGTTCCGCGATAACTTCAGTATTGGCCTGAGGTTTGGCCAACACTGCTTCTGTTTCAGTTTCTTTTTCCTCATCTTCATCCATTTCTTGCGACTGGATTTTTCTTATTTCCTCTTCTGTTTTCGCTGCTTCCCTTTCTGGTAGCACAGCTCCACTCCTTAGGCTCATGGCACTAACATTGTGTTTTGGATTGTCTACTGTTGTAGAAGGCAATTTCCCTTGATTGGCCATTTGATTGATTTGTTTTTGCATCTCCGCTAAGCTAGACTGCGTAGACTGCATCAAGTTTTTTTGCATTTCAACCAAACTTTTAAGTGTATCCTCCATAGAGGGACCGGTTATCTGCAAGGGTTGAGGTGCTGGAGGCAGCTGGGGTACCGAGGCTTGGCCAGGAGGTTGGCCAGGATTTAGGTGTGAAGGACGAGGTACGAAGTGTTGAAAGTTAACGGGAGGTTGTTGCTGAGGTATATTCTGATTTTGATTCTGGTTTGGAGGGACTGGGTCTCTCCATCTAAAATTTGGATGGCCTCTTCATGAGTACTGGTTACTTCCTTGAGGGAAATTTTGCATACTCCCTTGGTTCTGCCCATAGGCTGTATTTACTTGTGTTACGTCATCAGGATGCTGCACCATGTAACAATTATTGGTCTGATGTTCTTGTTGCTGGAAAATCCCACAAACCGAGGCTATCTGCTCCTGACTTGAACTCCCTGTAGTCATTGCTCCTGAAATATTGACATAAATATTTTTCACCATATCAGTTAATTCAGTTAATTTTTGCTCAACATCAATAGAACAAAGACTAGAAGGAATAGAAGTCTTGTCAGAAGTGGTATTATTTTGGCTATTGTCTGCCATGGTTTGGAGTAGAAGTTTGGCTCTGGTGACCGTCAAGTCCTGCAATGCTCCACCTGCAGCTGCATCAACTTTTTCTTTACTTGGCAGGAGCATTCCATCATAAAAATATTGGATCATGGTCTGATCCGCAACTCCGTGTGTATGAAAAACTTCTTGCAATTCCCTGAACCGCTAGTGATATTCACTTAGACCCTCATTGTTCCTCTGCTGGATGGCAGCCATGTTTTTCCTAGCCGCCCCTGCTTTTGTTGCATTCCAGTACTTGTTGAGGAATAATGTGGAAATCTCGGCCCAGGTATTGACCGTGTTGTGAGGTAGGCTGTAGAACCAATTTTGGGCAGCCCCCTCCAGAGAGCATGGAAAAGCTTTCAACTTTGCTCTCTCCATGTTCACAGTAGCTGGTTTCATCATATCACACTGAACGTGTAGATTTCTCAGGTGCTTGAAAGGGTTCTCGTTCGAATGGCCATAGAATCTAGGAAGGTTGGCCACCATATTGGTCTTGATAGACCAGTCATTCGGTACAGCTGGTAAACTGATATAGGAAAAGGTTTCCTGTTCTGCTGTTCTGTTCAGTTCCCTCATCGTCGGCTCTGGTTGATTTTCTTCCTTGTCTTGGTCGGAGTCTTGGCCAAGATCGTGGTCTAGACTGTGTAATCTGTTTCGGAACTTGAGGTTTCCGATTCACTTTCTTCTGGGTTTTCCTTTTCTGAGCTATCTTCTTGAGTTGTGCTTCGATCTTAGAGAGATTCGGATTGTATGGTAGTAAATCTTCTTCTTTGCAAGAGGACCTGGTCATCAACTATCAAAAACAAAATAAAATAAAAACTACAAATACCGTTAGAGGTCCCCGGCAACGGCGCCAAAATTTGATCGCGCTTCGAACACGTCAAATATAATAGTGAAATAGGTATGGAATTGGGGGTAGAAATACAACTTATCATTGTCCACAAGAGTTTGTAGATTGTGGTAAGAGGATCGTCCACAGAGACCTCTAGGAGATGTAATTCTTAAGTTGACTTCCTCGTCATTGGATTTGGTTTGGTAGTATCTGAAAATAAAGACAAAATAGAAAGAAGTAAAAATAGTTCGAAAATAGTATTGGCCAAGATAGGGGTCAAGATTGAAATAAATTTGATAAAAGGGAATTCCAGGTAAGGGCGATGTGAGAGCTTTTGTTCTTATGCTTCGATCATAGATTCATAGGTATTCCTCTCTTTGTTCATAGTACTGCTATAGAGTGGAGGTACTCCTGTTCACTCCTGTCTTCCCTCCTCTTCAAATTACCTGGCGGGTACTCCCTTTCCTGATAATCCTAGCCAAGGGACACCTTGCTGGTTAAAGGGTTTAATGTTTTGCTAAATAGCCCTCAACAGTAACAATGTCAAAGAAAGAGAAAAGAAAGGTTCCGATCTCGACAGAGGAGGAATAATGTTTTGCTAAATAGCCCTCAACTCCTCTGTCCTATTCCAACTCTAATCTCTAGAAAATCTCTAAAAGATCGCTATAATAAATTGTTCTTAAATGGGAATTAAATCGCAAATACAAAAGAGGGAGATCCCATGCGGGATTCTTCAAGAGATATGCTTTAGATCCCTCTAAATTTGCGGGATAGCTGCGACTTGCCGGCTGCAAAGCCCAATGCGGGAAGCGGCCCAAGTGATCCATGCTTTTGGCTTTATCGCGAAAGTGTCTTGGCCGCAGGCTTGGCCAAGACGGTCTCTATGGTGCGCTGCTTTAGATGCGAATGTGTCTTGGCCAATCTCCAGGCCAAGACTCGAGAAAATAGCTTCAGCGCTCCACAAATCAGAATCTTCTATAAATTGCCTCCAGACCAGAACTGCCAAGAATATGGGAAATCAAGGATAAATCAGTATGTTTACTGTCCAAATACACAAGTAAATGGACAATAAAACATGATGAAATGCAATGCAATCAAGGTCAAACAAAACAGACAAAACAGACTCACTAAAAATAGACTCGAAACAAATCACACAAACAACACATAACAAATATTCATGTATAAAATCCTCCCCCACACTTAGTGGACACACTATCCCTAGTGTGTGAGTTTGGAAAAAGAGAAGAAAAATAAAGACTGACTCAACATACACAGAAAAATTAAAACTAGAAATAAAAATAAAAATAAAAGAAAATGATGGAACCCGGGGGACAAATTATTGCGGGGGTGATTGTTGCTTGTCTAGGAGGATGAAGATGAGATGTTGGTTGAGCTTTGCTGCTTGCTTTTGTGCCTCTAGCATGGTCTCTAGAGTCTCCTGTTACTTGTCAAGTTTGGTCATTAGGCGATCCACAAGCTTCCTCATCATACTGGACTCCTCAGACCTAGGCACCTGGTCTAATTGTACCCGTGTTGCATGGTCTGAGGCAGAGGCGCCTTACTGTGTCTGGTTGGCTTCTATTTCAATAGCTTCAGGGGCAGGTTCACCAGTATTCCCGCCTGTCACGTGGGTGACCCGGGTTCGATCCCCGGCAACGGCGCCAAAATTTGATGGTTGCCGAAACTGTCAAAATTATAAATACAGTTAACCATGCACATGTAACTAAGAATAGTAGCAATAGCGATAAAGGGATCGATCCACAGGGATTCGGTGGACTATTTAAAGACTTTTATAAGTGACCAGTGGTGTGGTTGTGGTAAATACCAATGTGAGAATGATTGTAATGCAATAGAAATTAAAGAACAGAAACGTAAACAAATAGTAGAAAGAAATGTGTGTGTAATCAAGTGGTGATAAAACCTCGTTGAAGATCATGCTCATGATTCATATGTGTTGATCATCGATTCAATAATATTAGAACTAGAGTGTGTAGGTGGCTATAGAGACCAGGTTTTCACCTAGATCTCCTACTATCTACCTATTCGAGATTCCTAAAGGTTTTCACCTATTAAGATCCTTGGTCTACTTTATGGCCTAAAAAAGTTATTCTATCAGGTCTAATAAAGTTGCCAAATAACATACCGTGAGAGACCTATCCCAAGTCTGGGATAGAGCAGTGTCTAATCCTATAAACCTAACCCTTTCCGTTTTCTAATCTAATCCGTCGACTAGCTAGTTGCCTTCGTATTCTCCCTCACAATGTAGCACCCAAAGCTTGGGAAAAAGACTGTAAGAATTCAAGTTTCAAATAAGTTGATCAAGATTCTAAGAAAACAAGAAATCATTAACAAGAAATCAAAACGGAAAGAGATACAAACTCTTGTTCTTATAAAGAACACTTAGATCTCATAACATCTATAAATCATGGCAGATGATCTTCACCGAGAAAGGACTGCTTAGCTGCTCATACCCATATCAAACAAGCGCAATGATATTGAAAGCATAAATAGAAAAATAAATTAATTGAAAGGGAAAAGAAAGCAAATGGCTTGAAGCTCCGCCTGCGTTGCTATTTTCAATTCAGAGGAAAAGATAGATGTTTTTGGGAAGAAGAGACCCCCTTAATAGGAGTCCTCAATTGTTCAAAATTCTAAAAAGATAAAACTCATTAATTAAAATTAAAAAGATTGTTTTATCTGCTGGATTCTTTGATAAAATTTGGATGAATTTCAGTCCAACTTTGACTTTGTCTTCCAGAAGCACAGCAGCGTCCTTCTCCAGCTCTCGCAGCCCAGGGCTATGGGAAGCTTGGTTTAATATGTTGACCTCAGTCAATATGGCCATTCTGTCGCATTTCCCAAGTCTGATAAAGTGTCCTCCTAGGTCGTATCAATTTGCTATGAGAAAAGGCGTTTCCAGCTCCAAAGTCATAAAATGTCTCCTCAACTGGAGAATCTGCAAAAAAGAGTGGAAAGTACACAAATCAGCAGTATCATCATCCTAAAAAGGCATAAAGGACGATGATAATTAACACATTTTACGCTCTTATCAATGCTTGATGGTGTAGAGAGAAAAGAGAGAATCAACTTCTTTGTCTAGAATTGGTGGAAAGATTGGAGTGGGTTTGCTGCTATCTCTGTCTGCTCTGATGTGCACTTGATACTGTGAATTCTGCTAATAAAAGTAGGAAAAGCTTGATTGATTAGGAAAAAAGTTCAAGAATTTGATGTCATTACTTGACCATGGGTTGTTTTGATAGTTTAATCAATGAAGTTGAGCCATTCTAAATCTGTAATGCAAGATCAATGATAAAAATTGCAATTGAGCAAATGCAGCAGCAAAAAGTTTTTTTCTTTCCTTTTGTTGTGTGTACGAAGGCCATGTATCAAATCAAGTTGCAATGTGTATGAAATTGTTTCTTGATCAATGAAATGAAAGAGAGTTTATATCCAAGCTACAGAATCACACCTTTACCTATCTAAGGTAGTGCAACTTGCACAATTGCTAGTCGAATTACAACCGAGTTTGGTTAAAGAAACTTTTGTGATTTATATATGTAATAATAGGTAATTGTAATTTATATATGTAAAAATTTTCAAAAATACTGAATATTTAACTTTTTTTCTTCTTCTTCTAGTGAAGTATTATTTCTTGTTATAAATAAATTGTTAATTATTTGTTTAAAAAAATAGATTGATTTAAATTATCTATATAGATACTAAAAGAATATTAATTATAATGTTTGAAATGAATTGTGTCCTTTACAGTCATTTTACATTCCAACCATAGTTTTAACAGCAGTTTTTACCAAATACCATAAACAACTTCTGATATCTCACAACACTTTTAACAAATATTTACCAAACAGCATACTGATTTTTCCAGAAGTAATTTTTACACAACACTTTTTCCCGCAACACTTTTCCAGCCAGAACCGGAAGCTCGGGCATGGAAGAATTTTGTGTTCCTATCCCCATCTTCGAGCCAAAGAACTCGTGATCGTTGTTTCCACATCACCTCCTCTTGATAAATGAGTTCCTCAACCTCTTTGTCAACCTTCTCAATCTCAACGAGGGTGGAATCTGAGACTGGTTAATTCTGGAGCCATCCCAATTTCTCTCTTTACAGAACAATGGTTAGTTGTCAAGTAAACACATTTTTCAGTTTTTTAAATTTGAATTTTTTTACATTTAGTACTCCCTCTGTCCCTCAATAAATGTCTTCCTCGCATCCCAATATTCAGTAAGGAGCGCATATCAAGGAGGCCGGATGAGGCACTATTTGACCCAAAAAAATCCGATTTTTTTTTGAACATACGTTAATCCTTAACGTACTTCCCAGAAAAAATTAGGGGCAAAATTGTCTCAAATAGGTCATCTGCCGGCCATTTTAAGATACGTGCCGAAATAGTAAAACCAAAAGCTAAAATGACAATCATTGAGGGACGGAGGGAGTACGAAGTAAAATCAGTTTTCTATTGGAAAAGAAAAAGTTTTAATTTCAGAAAATTAGAAACAAAAAAAAGAGAAAAATCTTCGTTGATAAACAAGCCATAATTATTGATTATCAGATTATTGAAAAGATAATGAAAAAATTGAGATGATGATATTTGATATAACCTAAAATTTGATATTAAGTTTGGCGATATCAATCGCAAGGAAAAGAGAGGAATGGATTAATAATTAATTTGTTAACAACATTTGAATAAAAATAATTTTTTTTCTGACTTTTTTCTTGGTCTAATCTATTTGTTATATAAATAATTGCTCATAAATGGCAAAAAAGAAAGAAAAAAAGAAAAAGAAAACCTGCAGCAAGGTCGATCGGTCATTGTTTTGACCAAAAATGTAAGAATCCCTTTGGGGTTCTGGTTCTACCTGAAAAAGGTGGTTTTCCAAACCAAAAAACCAATAAAAGTGTTTACCAAACACTTTGCAAACCCAACTTCTTGAGAAGCTGGAGTGGAAAACCGAGGTTTGAGAAAGGAGCAAATTACTCCAGCCCCCAAACCATTGGTTTTGAAGAAAACACGGGAAGGAGTTTTGATATTTAAGTGGACAAAATTATTGACTCCACTTCTTCATATTTACAAATATACCATGTATAAAACCTCGTTCTCATTCATTTTCCGCCCTTTCTTTCCTCTTCTCTCTAATTTTTTTTGTTTTCCTCTCTCTTTCTACCTAACGCACAAACCCTAACAAGAAATCCCTCGCGCTAATCCACCGGTCGATGCCTTGATCCAGCCCTAACATTCGTCGTTATGGATTTGATTATTCAAGTGTTGTCCTTTTCCTTTTCTCAGCTTTTTGTTGTACTATTATTTTTCTAACTTATCATTCTGGATCTGATTCTTCTAAGGGAAAGCAAAAAGGAGCGCGACGGATGATGCTGCCCAGTGTCGCGCCCCACGAAAATTACGAAAAAGGTAATTCGCGAGTGTGCAACAAAATTTGGGACCTTACAATGCTCAGCGTAAATAGACGCCTCGCAACATGCAATGAAGTCGCCACCCTAATTTGGTTGCTAGGTTTAGGGAACCTTAATCGTCATGGCATAGGAAATATAATAAGTAAAAAAACTAAAGGGACAAAAAGGGGTCTGGACCCCAGACAAAAGGTTCGGGGTCGTATTATGGTCTCGGGAAGGTGTTAGGCACCCGAGTCACATCCGAAAATGGTTACCGGTTGATGAGAGAGGTGTTTTTAAAAGGTGTTTGATGAAAATGCGTTTTGTTTTGAAAAGGGGGACCCTCAGAGGAATCGTCACTTTAGTCTTTTTATGATCGTGACGTTCAGAAATAATTAATCGTTGAACGGGGTTACCGTTTGAGCGTCTTTCGGACGGGGTTACCATTTATCAAGACCGATTGATTATTCTTGAACGTAACGTGATGGGACTGAATTTTCTGTAAGACTGAATGAGCGCCCTCTTATTTCATCATCGGGTCATGCATGATTAGATTAATTACTACGTGATCCTATCATGGATTGCTAACAGAGTACAAATTTAAATGATTGCTTTTGAAGTGGAAAAACTGATGTGGGATCGAAAGTCCCCATGTACATGCAGTCAATATATGTGAGAATTTAAAATCACATGAACATGGCATTTTAAGCAACTCTTTAAACACGTTGTTCATGTGGGCTGATTTTAGTTCTAGCAGTTCTATATATCATGCGTACGATTGATATTTACGGAAAGCGTCGAATAAATAAAAAGGAATCGAAAGGCGTACTGATAATAATTTGTCTTCTGCCGAAGGATGTATGGCGGAGCAGCTCTTCTCGGAGCAGTGTGCGCGACGGTCCACAGTACCTGCAATGCGCCGGAGGGGGTCTCCGGCGGAAACACTCCGATGCTTAAGTCAGTAGGTGTACTGAAATTGGAGTTTTGGCCAGTCAAGTCCGCTTACCTGCCTCCTTTGTGGGGGAGGTATTTATAAAAGAAAGGGGGCGTTCCTGCCCGAGTAAACGGGTACGGAGCTATCGCTCACGTTAGGGTCTGTGATTCGCCCTTATCGTGACACGCTACCTCGACGGTAGGTGTTTAGGTAGATATTGCCGCGGTAGGATAATGGCCTGAGCGTTAATCCTGACGCGTGGTTTCCTCTGGGTGAGATAACTCTTTGAACCAAGCAGGAGGTCCGTAAAAGGAGCCAGTAAGGCCCCGTTAGCCTCTGTAGCGTTAGCCTTTGGGGAAGGTAGCGATTTTGTCCCTACCGTGGTGGTGTGAAACAGTAGCTATGCCTCTCCCCACCGGGTGATAGGCGAAAATACCCTTTCTTTTAGGTGGATTGTTATCATAAGCCCAACTGAAAATGAGCCTGAGTGTTTACCAAGGGCTAACGTTCCTTCTCTCACGGAGAGTCCCTTTATGTACCGGGGCAGTTTTGCCTCAAAAAAATAGTCCTGACGGTTTTTTGTCAGGATCTATAAATCAGAGGTTTCTCTGTGCCAGTTTCTTCGCATTTTTCACGTTCTTTCTTTTCGTATTCCGCCATGGATGAACTGACTCGTAATTTCCTAATCTCCAAAACTCTGACCCTGAAGAATCTCACTGAGGGTGACATCGGCTTCCTGGAGAGGATGATCACCAAGACCTCCGAGGATGTCCTGGAGTTGCGGGGGGTACTAACCCCTATTCTGTCTAGACAGCTGGGAATAACTCTGGAGGATTTTAATCCCCTAGAGAGTTTAGCGAAACTGGCCACTGTCAGTGCTCACCTTGATGTGGTGGCCTCGATGCTGCAGCAGAGGAAAGATCTGCTGGCCTGCTGCCTAAAGGGCATGAGAGCTTGCTCTTCCGAACTGACCTCCGTCGCTGACGCTTTAAGGGAGGTTCCCGTTGTGCCAGGGGAAGATGATGCGGGGTCCAATATCTGACCGCTGGCTCCGCTTCTTCTCGTTGCTTTTCTTATGTTTCTTGTACATATCTGAACGCTAAGGCCACCTGGCCATAAATAAATAACTGTCTCTGTTTTTTCCCAAGTTTTCTCTTTCTCTTGCGTGGTTGCTTGCTTTATTGGTTGGAAATATTTGTCATGAGCCCAACTGAAAATGGGTCTTCCTCGGGACATTGTATTGCAGTGGTCGCGTTCCGGGGATTAGCAATGAATGCTCTGTCTTGACTGTTACAGGCCGTCTTTTCAGTGGCAGGTGGTTGGGCGGTTCTTCGGTGCCCTTTGATTGGTGCATTCGACGAGCAGACGCGCCTGTGACGGATCGGATTCTGCAATTGCAGTTATTTTTCCCAAGCGTCTTGATTGATTTTTCAGGGATCGAGATGCTCACTCGGCTATATAAGGGAGTTTGGTTTCCCTTTCCTGTTCATCTTCTTCCTTTTCCTTCTTTTTTTTTGCTTTTGCAGGTGGCATGACAGATTTTTATTTCCTAAGTTCCATGGATCGTGACTCCTTGCCGACTCCCCCAACTTCGCCGGACTCAGATCATCCCCCTCCTTCGCCACCATGGAGGCCTCCGGTCCGCCGAAAGGGTCGTAAGAAGCAGGGGAAACGGACTTCCAAGACGCCCTTTGCGACGTTGGCTTCTTCTGGTTCTGCTACTCAAGAGGGTGGCAAACATTTTCCTTCCCCTGACTGCTCGCTGAACGAGGATTTTCCCATCAATGCTGGTGTGGGGTTGGCAGATTCGGGCGCAAAAGGAAAATCATGCCCGTCAGGGTCCTGCCCAGAAAGGGAGGCAGACCAGCCGGTCCCGAATGCTGACGGGAAGATGCCGTTCCTTGATGATGACGGGGTTTATCACCACGACATTTATTGGCCTAACGAGGATTAGCCGTTTCGCATTGTACCCGCCTGTTGGCGTTTTATGAATAAAATAATGTTTTCTATTTTTCCTTTTTTGTCGTTACTTCCGTTAGCCTGCTGGTTCTTGGTGATAGCTAACGCAAGCGGTTGCACTGACTGAGGCAATCGCTTCGCGGTTACTCTGACCGGGTCAATACTGTCTCGCCCCTTTGGGGAGTCTCGACGAATAACTTCTCTTTTTTCAAATTTCTTTAATGCGTTTCCACGTGGCCAACTTCTTTTACACGCGTCTTCGCCCGATTGGTGACTCAATTAATGCGGTGGCATTTTTATCCTTTAAGAAGGGCCGTTCTCCAATTTCTCAAAACTTTTGCCCTCACTTCGAATTTTCCTTCTTGTATTCCTTCGTCTTCTTCTCCGAATACTTTTTCGGCCGCTCGTCACTGTCCGCCGATTTCCCTGCGATTCTTCTCTTTTAAGGTATCAATTCGTCCCTTCTCAGATTTCCTTTTTGTTGGTTTGCTATGGCTAGGAATAGACCTCGTCAGATTATCTCTAGGCCCATGGATCCCGAGGTTGCCCAATCACCGAGTATTTTTACCTGCGATGTGGTTCTGAAAGTCGAATTGGAGGAACATGGTATTACCTTTCCTCCTGGGCATGAGCCTTCTATTCCCGGAAGTGATATGCGGCTTCATAATCCAGGGTGGGGCCACTGTAGGCTTCTTTATTTTAAAATGTTCCTTTATGGTTTCCGCTTTCCCGTTCATGAGTCGATATTAACTCTGCTGCGGGAGTATAGCCTTAATCCTGCCCAGATAACTCCTTCCTCTTGGTGCGCGGTTTATGCTTTTCTTCGCGCTTGCGAGTTGAAGAACATTTTTACCCCATCTATCAATTTGTTTCGCAAATTCTTTAGCATAATTTGCTATAATTGTTTAATCGAGATTACTCCCCGGTGGGATGATGCGCTCGTGCAGTCGTTTTGGCAACATTTTCACGGCTTCAAGAAGGGTGTAGCTGATTGGAAGAGCAGCTTCTTTGTTCTGGAGCTACCGTCACGTTTGTGGCGTATCAATTTTAATCAGGAACTGGCCGGTCCCGTTTGGACAAATCCCGCGATTTTGTCCAGAACTGAGTTGGACCAGGCTAACGCTTTGTTAGACGAGAATACCCACTACCGCATTCGTGCCTTTGCTCTGTTCAAGTCTCTGGAAGAGTGCATTATGGGTGAGCCTATTTCTTTCCATATTTTCTTTACTTTGGTCCTCGCCTACTTTGTTTGCTCTAAGGAGCTAACGGTTGATTTCCAGGTGACGCTGGTACTCCTCTAAACGTAATACCGCTTCAAACTTTACCGGCCTCGCCTTCAGCTGAGGGCTCAAGTCGGGGTAGCGTTCCTCCTCCGAGGAAGAGAACTAAAACGGTTGCCCGGGGAGGGCGAAGGCCCGTTAGCTCTGTGCGAGCTTCTCATTTTGTGGAAAATTGGCTACCGGAGCGTCTCACGGGGACGGACTCCAGGCCTGTCGCAACGACAGTAATTACTAGCGATGATGAGGATGCAGATGCTAAGTCAGACCTTTGCCATGCTTCTTCCCTTGCTGCTTCCCAGCGTCGGAAAAAACTTCGAGTGGCCACTGGTGGACAAGCTACCGGGACATCTCCTGTAGATGTGGCAACTGTTCCTACGCCTGTTGTTTTGTCTGAGGCGGGCGCCTCTCAGCCAACGGGAGCCGCTGAGGCGTTGGAAAAAACTTGTTCTTCTGAGGGAGAGGGCCTACCGATGGAATGTCGTCCTCCCATATCTGACGCTCCCGATTCTCCGATTACTCATTGTATTCCTGACGTAGTGGTCACACCTCCTGTGGTGGATTCGACTGCTGAGCTACCGCATAAGGTTACTCCGCAGCTGTTTTTTACTCCTTTCAAGAGTATTTTTCCTCAGGGCTCTTCTCCGCCTCCCTCAATCAATCTTGGTCCTGACGGGATCCCAGCCTACCGTATGAATCTTGCAGGGTTTTGCTTTGATGCCCTTCGCGCTGTCGGGGTTCCTCAACCTTTTTCTCGAGATGAGTTTACTGCACCCTTGATAGGGGAGATGCTGGGTTCCAAAAAGGAGAAAGAGGAATTTCTTCAACTCCCTCCCTCGGCACGCTTTCGCCATGTTCTGAATGATTCTCTGGACTTTTTCCGCCATCTGAATTATCAATTCGAAATTCACGATCGCGAGTCCCGTAATTTTTCCAGCGCATTGTGTGTTGCAAGGGTGCAGCTAGAGAAGGCGGTGGAGCATTCTAGGTTGCTGACGCGCCTCTATGAATCGTCCCAAAAGGAATTGGACAGAGAAAAATCTATCGGGAAAGCCAAGGTAGAAGTTCTGGAGGCGGAATTGGACAGAGAAAAATCTATCGGGAAAGCCAAGGTGGAAGTTCTGGAGGCGGAATTGGGGCTAGAAAGGAAGAAGAATCTCTTTCTCCGCGAAGAGGTACTTGCTCGAGATGAGGGGTCTGTTAGGGTGTCATTAAAGGAAGAGTTATGGAGGAAGAGGGTTCTGGACGCCTTCGTTTCTGGGTTTGCGTCCCATTTCAAAGGTAACCCTTCGGATCCGGCCCAGGTAGCTGATTACATGTCTATCGTGATGGGTGAGATTAGCAAAGGTGACAGCGGTTCTTCTGGCCCTTCGGGGGAGAAAGTCTGACGCTAGCGATGGTGCTGGGCTTTTCCTTGTGTTTTCTTGTTGTTGTCTTTTGTTTATTTCTTGAAAACCATTCGAACATTGTTTCTCCTGTAATAATGCTGACGCTTTGTATCCTTTGTCGCACTGTATGATATTACCGTTTAATCCTTCTTTATCTTTTTGTGCCATCGTGCCGTTTGGCAAGGCCAGCGCTGCTTTTTATGTTTTGTTTTTTTTTTTTTTTTATCAATCCCTCTGTCCCTCATTTAATGCGACTTGAAGGGTAATGATGAAAGAAGACACGTGTCCTTCCTCAGAGGGGCGTTTGGAGCAAGCGTCTCCTAGGGAGTTGCAAATGCAGAGGCGTTTCGTCCTTATTTCAAATTTGCACCTTCTGGCGCGTGCCTTACTTTATGACGTGTTGCTTCGCCACGTGTCTGCTGCTGACTGGTCGCCCTTTCAGGGTTATATCTATTGTTTCTTCTACCCCTTTTTCTTTTTCCATCTTTCCCTTATACGCTATTTCGTCTTTGGATAAATACTTTGCGCCGCTCTCTCTCTTTCTGGTTCAAGACTCCTCGCATTCTCTTTCACGAAGGTACAAGGTACACATCCTTTTTCTTTTCTCTTTGTTTCTTCCTTGTTGACCATGGCTAGAACTAAGAAATCCTCTGAAGAAGGAGATCCTCAAATGTCCTCCGAGGAAGAAGTAATTGATACCACTCCCACTTCTTTGTACACACTGCCTTTAATTAACCGTAGGCTTGCTGGGTTTTCTGCACGATTTCCCAAGGAATATCCCGTGCATCCTGCTTCTGAATCGCTCCGATTGAACAACATTTTGCCCGGAAATAGCAGAATGCTGTATGCTAAGCTCTTCGATCATGGGTTTCGTCTCCCTCTTGACCCGCTTGTAAAATTGTTGTTGGCTGATTCTGATTTGGCTCCGGCTCAGTTGAGTCCTAACGCGATTTGCGTTGTTAGTGCTTTTGTCGCACTGTGCCGTTTCAAGGGAATAGAATCTCCCACCTTAGCATTGCTTCATGATATTTTCCAATTGTATTCCCGTAAAGGGGTGATATCGATATCGCCTCGCTACAAAGACGGTTCCTTGAAGCCCTTTACTTGGAAACTAATGGGCATTGAGTCTTCCATTCCTTACTGGAAAGAGGAATTTTTTATTGTTGATTTGCCTAAGCCGTTGTGGAGGGCTGGCTTCAACGAAACAATTAAAGATGGGGCTTGGGGTCATCGGAAACCCCTTTCCGACCAGGAGGATGGCTGGTTGAAGACGCTGCTTCAATTTGATTTTAGCGTTGATGCCCGAAAAGTGGCCAACGGGTTGCCCGTGGAACAGTGCAAGAAGGGTGAGCGTTTGACCTTTTTTCTTTTGCGTTGTTAAGAAGTACTAACGCTAACGTTTTGTGATTGTGCAGTGCCTCCGCCTAGTTGGGAGCCTGAGTATTTCCGAAGGAGGAGGAAACAGGAGGCGAAAAAGAAAGTTGTCGCTGAAGCTAGGGCTGCTGCTGCCGCTGCTGCTAACGCTGAGGGAGGGGAGGCCACTGCTACCGCTAGCGTTACGGGCCCTTGGGTTGTAAGACAGAAACGGCCTCGGAAAGCACGTGCTGCCCCATCCGTTTCGTCCTAGACCGTTGTCTCTTCAGAGGCTGCGGTTGAACCGATTCCTGTTGGGATTCCTCTTGCATCCTCCACCACTCAGGTGAACATTTTTAGAACTTTAGTCTTTCTTTTTTGTATCGTTTCCTTATCACGTTCTACGTTATTTAGGAAGTCGTTGCTGCTTCTGTCCCTTCTACCTCCCAAGGAGATATGGGTATCGCCGATGTCCTTCGCGAGCGTCAGAAGAAGGCTCGCTATGATCTCCTGAATAGTCCTTCTTCCTCGGCCGCCAATCGTAGTTCGAGTGCCCTTGGGGGCGAGGGTGTATCTGCTGATCAACCGGAACCTGTTGATTTTGGAGGTCAACCCCATGTGCCTCATGGTTCTCCAATCCATTCCGCGCACACCCCGACGGGCTATGATTCTGATGCCCTTAATCCTGAGGTACCCGGAGGTAAT
Organism: Viola odorata; assembly: GCA_963691705.1. Taxonomy (NCBI): domain Eukaryota; kingdom Viridiplantae; phylum Streptophyta; class Magnoliopsida; order Malpighiales; family Violaceae; genus Viola; species Viola odorata. The sequence continues at coordinate 31,575,669 of OY829543.1, read as the reverse complement.
GAGGTCTCGACGCCTAACGCGGAAGGCCTCTCTAGCCGGCCAGCTTCTCCTGGTGCGTTGTTCTTTGTTCCGATGCCTCATCCACCTATTGTGAGGGGTGGGCCCGCTCCTGCCTTAATGGCTGGTATCTCTCCCTATGATCCTCCTCTCATGCCGACTCATCACGTTAGCTTGCGCTCCTTTAGGGACTGTATTCTGCAGTTTCCTGCTGATGCTGATCATGAGGCCGTGATTTCCTCTACCGCTTATCTGGTAGCAGAGATTTTATCTCTTCCAAGAGAGAGGGATGCCTTCGTGGCTCGGGGCGAGCAGGGACGTATCAATTTCCTTCGCTCTCAGGCGTTTTCCATGCTTTGCCATCTTCACTATATGGATGAAGAGAATGCCAGAGCTGCAGCTAACGGGCGAGGAGAGATAAACAGGCTGTTGGAAGAGTGACAGCGTCTTGAAAATGCCCTTGCTGCTGCCAATGAAGGTATGGAGACTGCTCGGGGAGAGGCTATCACGGTCAAACAAGAGTTGGAGGCCGCTAAGTTAGCTTTGGAGGAAGAGAAGAGACAACGTGCTGATCTGGCCTTACGCCTCTCTCAGGAGGAGGATAGCCTGCGTCTGGAGAGACAGAGGAATGCTGAGCTTTCTGCCGATTCCTCCCTTAACGCTGAGAAGAACCGTTGGTACTTTGAGCAGGGTGGGGAAATCATGTCAGAAGCCGTGATGCATCATTATGGAGTTGAGGAGCTCCGTATTGAAGATCTCTCCGCGTATTTTGACAAGAGAGCCTCCTCCATTACTGATAGCGGTTTCTATCAGTGGAAGGCTGCTCAGCAAGGAGGGGTCAACGCGCCGCCCAATCTTTAGACCTTTTGTTGTTTAGATGTTTTACATTTTTGTGGCTGACGGGACCGTCTATATTTTGTACTTCAAACAATATGGGCCTTGACTTGGCTAATCCACTCTTTTTGGATAGAAGTTTTTTATCTGCTTTTCTTCATAATGCCATTTGATCACTTGTCCGCACGGGACGTTCGGCGTTAGGTTTCCACAGACGCATAGTTTCGCGTTGTATCCCGTTAGCTTGTCATCAGCTGTATTCAAGTAGCATGTCCATTATATCCTTCGATAGTCTCTCTGAGTGTAAATCAGCGTTGCTTCCGCATCTGCTGTACTTATATTCCTGCTATCCCTCGTTGTCAGAGGAGGCTTTACATCTGTCTCAACGTTGTTGTTGCAGTATAGTCACCTTTCCGTCATCGTTTCACCGGGTATCAACCGCGCGGCTACTAGTTAGGATTTCTTTGTTTCTTTTCGCCAGAGATAGGCTCCAACATCACTTCGCCGGGTATCAACCGCGCGGCTACTAGTTGGGATTTCTTTTGTTTCTTTTCCGCCACAGATAGGCTCCAACATCGCTTCACCGGGTATCAACCGCGCGGCTACTAGTTGGGATGTCTTTGTTTCCTTTCGCCACAGATAGGCTCCAACATCGCTTCACCGGGTATCAACCGCGCGGCTACTAGTTGGGATGTCTTTGTTTCCTTTCGCCACAGATAGGCTCCAACATCGCTTCACCGGGTATCAACCGCGCGGTTACTAGTTGGGATGTCTTTGTTTCCTTTCGCCACAGATAGGCTTTGGGGAGTGCCTCGTCTTAGTGAGCTGTCTGATCAGGACCAGCCATCACAAGGATAGGACTTTTCACCCCCAAGCGTTGTACCTCGCGTCCGTGGAATCGTGCCTTGTCTCTATGGGCCGTCTATGTGAGCACGGTTACCACAAGGATAGGATTTTCACTTCCAGGACGGAGTTGGTCTCTCCTTGGGGCATGCCTCTCCTTATGGGGTTACCATAAGAATAGGATTTCACTCCCAAGGATTCCGGGGCGTGCCTCATCTTAACGGGCCGTCTATGTGAGCACGGTTGCCGCAAGGATAGGATTTTCACTCCGGGGAGCCGTTTGGGGTCGTGCCTCGTCTTAATGGGCCGTCTATGTGAGCACGGTTACCACAAGGATAGGATTTTCACTCCCAAACGCCTTGTTATGCCAGGGCGTGCCTCGTCTTAATGAGCTGTCTGATCAAGACCAGCCATCACAAGGATAGGATTTTCACCCCTGGCATTCTTCGCTACCTGCATATTACCAGTAGCAAACGCACGGTGAATATCTCAATATTCATTTATTAGAATAACTTTGATGTTACCCGATTAGCTCCTGGCGTGGTATAGCCTCAACCGAGCGATGTTCCAAGAGTTTTGCAGGGGCGTTCCCTCGAGCGTTTCCAGATGGTATGCTCATTTTCCCACAATGCGGGTGACACGATACGGTCCATCCTAGTTTGGGCTGAGCTTTCCCATACGTTGTCCTGCTGCCCGTCTGTCTCTGAGCACTAAATCTCCAGTTTTGAGCAATCGCTCTCTCACTTGCCGGTTGTGATATTGTGCCATTTTCCTTTTGTAGTGCAGGGTTTTCAAGAGGGTTTCCTCGTGTGTTTCTGGTAGAGTATCGAGGTTAGCTCGTAACCTTTCTTAATTGTTTTCTTCTTTGAAGTGAGCCACCCAGAGGCTCATCATGCCAATCTCGACTGGTGTGACAGCTTCGGTTCCGAATGCTAATGCGAACGGGGTCTCTCCCGTGCTGGCCTTGACAGTCATGCGGTAGGCCCATAGTACATATGGAAATTCGTCTGGCCATTTCTTCTTGGATCCTTCCAAGTTTCTTTTGATGCCACTAAGGATACTGCGGTTAGTTACTTCCGCCTGGTCGTTGGTTTGGGGATGTGCCACAGAGGAGAATCTTTGCTCTATCTGGAACTCTGCACATTGATCCCTGAAGAACTGGCTCGTAAATTGTGTCCCGTTGTCGCTAACTAGCACGCGTGGTACTCCAAATCGCATGATGACTTGGTGTTTGAAGAAACGCCAAATTTTTTCGGTGGTAATGGTGGCTAACGCCTCAACTTCGGCCCACTTTGTGAAGTAGTCTACCGCTACGACCACGAATTTTAACTGAGATCTAGCCTTTGGAAACGGGCCCAGGATGTCAATCCCCCATTTTGCAAACGGGCACGGTGCGACTATTTCTGAAATTGGCACAGCAGGTTTTCGAGGAATCTTAGCATATTCTTGGCATTTCTGACAGGTTCTCACGAAGTTATGACAGTCTCGTTGAATGGTGGGCCAGTAAAATCCCGACCAAAAGACTTGGGCTGCTAGGGTGTCACTAGCAATGTGCATGCCACATATCCCTTCGTGAATTTCACGTAACACATGTAAGCCTTCTTGCTCCGTTATGCATTTAGCGGCCGGATGGGAGAAACATCTTCGTATTAACTCTCCGTTATAATATGTGCATCGTGCTGCCCGTTTTAGGACTTTCTTCCTCTCTGTATGGTCTCCCGGTAGTTTATCATGTTTCAGATATTCTATTACTGGGATCCTCCAATCATTTTCCATTTCTTCCACACAGAGCGATGCCTGCTCTTCCATGAAAGAAGGTGTAGGCAGTTCTCCATAGCGCACGTCACTGGGTACTGAGGCTTCTGGATTGGCTGCCATCTTGGCGAGGCTATCGGCCTCTTCATTGTTTTCTCTAGGAATGTGCTCAAAGGTGACCAGGGTGCCTTTTTCCTGTATTTTTGACAGCTCATGCTTCACTTTGGCTAAGTATTGGGCCATGATGGGTTCTCTGGCCTGGGAGTTCCCCAGAACCTGATCCATTATTAGCTTGGAATCTCCTCGGATTTTTAAACGTGTTCTGTCTTCCTTCTCCCCACCGGGAGTGGTTCCAATAGAGAAACTGTTTCCAATTCTGAGTCCTGCCAGCAGCGCTTCGTATTCAGCCGCATTGTTGGACAATGGCTGCAGGATTCTGATGGCGTATCGTATCTCCAGGCCGTTTGGTCCAACTAAGAAAACTCCTGCGCCAGCTAATTCTTGATTTTTTGCTCCATCCACGTGGATGATCCACGTATCTGTATGTCTCCGGTGATGGTAGGCATGGACTTTCTGCTTCTTCCTCCAATAAATCTGTCTTTGTGTCCTTTGTGAATGTGCACTCAGCTATAAAGTCGGCTAACGCTTGGGCCTTAACAACTGGTCTAGCTTTGTATTGCAGCCCGTATTGTTCGAGCTCGATAGCCCAAATTAGCATTCTTCCTGAAGATTCAGGTTTTCTGAAGATTCTCCTCAACGGCTGGTCCGTGAGTACAATGACGGGGTGGGCTTGGAAGTATCGATCCATCTTTCTCGTGGCTTGCACTAGAGCGAGTGCTATCTTCTCGATAGGAGCGTATCGCAGTTCGGCATCTTTCAATATGTGACTCACGAAGAATACAGGACGATGCACGTGCCCTTCACTTCGCACAAGGACGGCGCTGACTACCTCGTCAGCTATTCCCAAATATAGATATAATTCGTCGCCGGGCTCAGGCCTCGTCAGCACTAAATCTGATGATAGGTAAGCTTTTAGTCCTGCAAACGCTTTCTCACATTCCTCTGTCCATCCAAAAGGAGCCTTGTTGCGGATGACTTTGAAGAAAGGCAAACATCTCTCGCCTTGCTTAGATATGAATCGCCCCAACGCAATGATGCGCCCGGTTAACTTTTGTATCTCTTTGACAGTTCGCGGGGATATCATATCCTGGATGGCTTTTATCTTTGACGGGTTGGGTTGGATGCCCTTCTGGCTAACCACATAACCCAGGAATTTTCCCGTTTGGAATGCGAACATGCACTTCCGCGGGTTTAACTTCATCTTGTGTTTTCTCATCACATTGAAAACTTCTTGCAAGTCAGCGAGGTGCTCTCTGAAATTCCGACTTTTGATCAGGATGTCGTCTACGTAGGCCTCTACATTTCTCCCGATTTGATTTTCAAAAACTTTGTTTGCCATTCGCTGAAATGTTGCACCAGCATTCTTTAGCCCAAACGGCATTGCAGTATAGCAGTATGTAGCTCTAGGAGTAATGAAGGAAGTTTTTTCTTCGTCCTCTACGGCTATAGGGATTTGGTGATATCCGGAATTCGCATCTAGGGAGCTTAGATAAGCATACCCAGCGGTTTGATCGACTAACTGATCTATTAGCGGAAGGGGATAGCAGTCCTTGGGACAGGCATTATTTAGGTCAGTAAAGTCGATGCACATGCGCCAGTCCCCTTTAGGCTTTGGGACTAAGACAGGATTAGCTAGCCAGGTCGGGTACTGGACTTCTCGAATGAACCCCGCCTCTGTGAGCTTTAGCAACTCCTTTTCGATGGCTGCTATCTTTTCCAATGAAAAGGCACGTCGCCTTTGCTGAACAGGCTTGGCGTCAGGACTAACGTTTAGCCGATGTTCCGTGACTTCCCGAGAGATTCCGGGCATGTCCGCTGGTTTCCACGCAAACTCTCCCTTGCATTTTCTCAACAGCCGGATTAATTGCGCGTTCTCTTCAAGGCTTAGTTTCTCACTGGCTAAGAGATTCGTTTCACTATCCTTGCCGATAGGGATTGATACCATCTGATCTAGCGGCTGAGTGCGCTTTTCTTCTTTATCATCGAAAGGATCGTCTGCCACGCAAACGTAGCGATCACAACTCCTTTGAGTCATAAGTAAGTAGCATTCGGCTGCCAACTTTTGGTCCCCTTTGATTGAGACCACGCCGTCCCATGAGGGATATTTCATCCGCAGGTGTTTTTGAGATATGGCCACTCCAAAACGATTAAGGAATGGTCGCCCCAAAATGGCGTTATACGGTAACGTTAGGTCTACAACCAGAAATAGTAGCTCTTCGGAGCGTTTGGATGTGTCTTCTCGGAAGTACACCGGCAGGGATGTTATTCCGGCTACCAGAATTGGTACTCCATCGATCCCAATGATAGGCCTCGTGCAAGGCGATAGCTCACCGTCAGGTCGTTTCATCAAGTTGTACGCTTCTAATGAAAATAGATTCACTGCACTCCCGTTATCGACAAGGGTCCTTCTTACCCCATGACTTCCAATGACGGACGTCACAACCATCGCATCATTATGCGGGAAAACGATGCCTTTTTCGTCCTCCTCTGAGAAAGACAATATCATTCTGTCTAAGGCGCTTATCGCCTCGATTTTCATTTGCACGTTCTCCCGTTTGCGCTTTTCTCCGGGGTTAGGCGTTTGCGGCGTAATTTCCTCGCAATAGGGTGCCCCTCCTGCAATGATATTTATCATGGGCATTTGGTCGCTATCGATAGCGAGCGCTTCTCTATTTGGCCCGAGGGGAACTGCGTTAGCCCCTGTAGCGTGCGAGGGCGCTTGCCTCTGCTCAGTTGTATTTCCAGTTGGGTTGTTTCTGGCTTCCTCCCTGGCCTTTGTGGCAAATTCCCCAAGGTAGCCCTCTTCGACCAATCGCTCTATAGCCGATTTTAACTCTCTGCATACATCCGTTGAGTGCCCCTTGACCTTATGGAATTTGCAGTATGCATTTTCTCTTCCTCCCATGATTACTCCTGGTTTCACGGGTGCTGGGTAACGGATAGGTAGATTTCTCTGTTGGACTATTGCTAAGATCTCCGCCCTTGGGAGTATGAGAGATGGGAGGCCAGGATCGTATATCCGGCCCTTTGGCGGGTCCGTTTGCTTCCGAGTGGGGGATCCTCCAGACCTTCCTTTTGAGAAATTGCCTCTCTGCCGGTTAGAGGTCTTGGTGTTATGTTCTTTCCGCTGCCGAGGATCCTCGGTGGGTTTAGCGTCAGGGGCATTGCTGTTCAAGACGTTAGGGGCCACATATGGGTCTGCCGGCATGCCTCGGATCCATTCTCTATTTTCTTCCTCTTCCATTCTCGCATAGTTAGGCGCTTTCAACCCCAATGCATCCAGGGTCATTGGGGGGTCCACCGTTAGCGTATCTTTCAGTTTACTATATCGACAATTACGTTTCAGGGCCTCAATCGCAAAATCGATAGTGACCCCCGGCGTTAGGGACATTTCAAGATCAAATCGTCCTAAGAAATCGTTCAGCGATTCTTGTGGTTTTCGATGGATATCGAACAGCGCAGCTGCTGACTTTTTGATAGGAATAGCCGTGCTAAACCGACTTTTGAATTTTTCTTCCAGCTGAGAAAAATTATCGATAGACCCAGCGGGGAGCCCCTCGAACCATAGACGTGCCACTCCTGACAGCGTCATTACGAAAATTTGACACAATGCTGCGTCACTGCGCGTTTGGAATTGCACGAAATCCTTCACCTTATTGAGGTGAGAAATGGGATCTTTTGTGCCGTCATAGGATTCTGCTGGGAGTTTCACATGTCGATGGACTTTGTGATGCCTGACACGGTAGCTGAACGGATGACCCGCGTTAGCATCGGGGATCCTACGAGGCTGACGCTGATGTGGAATTTCAGCGTCGTATCTGGGATTTTGAGGGTCATATTCCTGATGTCTCCTAGGAGAACGACTACGGCTCCTTGGAGTTCGAGCTCGTCGACTTCTGCTGCTAGACCTCTCGCTGTATCTAGGAGATGGGTCTCTCACTATATCTCCCCGTCGATCATCCCAAGGCTCCCTGTACTCGTCACGCTGGCGGACTGCTTCAGGGATAGAGATTCCTCCCCTGTATTGTCCAGAATGGTCGGCAGGTCCGCGCGTGAATAGTGGGACGTTTATGGGAGCCAAGGGGAAAGGTAAGGAGGACGGGAGCGCCCTAGACTGTTGGGGCGATAAGGGTCGTTCGGTGACAAGGGACGGGGTGAAAATCACTTGGGAGGACACACCAGGTCTTGAGGCATGAGGAGTAAATCCAGCAGCTATTTCTGTCAGTTGATCCAGTTGAGCTTGGAGAGCTGCTATTGAATTCACGAAAGGGTTGTCCGCTTCTCCCATCATAGATCTTCCCGCTTGGGGGGTAGGATGGCTGGTTCCTGCTATATGGGAGAAGGGAGAGCAAATCTGGAATGTAACTTCTTCTGCACTTGACCCAGGAGGAAGATCTAAGTCTCCTGCAGTGACGTCCTGCCCTGGGGTGGGGGCATCAGAGGTAGCGAAAGGAAACAAGCGTCTGCGGGTGTTGTATGGGATGTTGGAAGTTCGGGACAGCGCCGAATCTGACTCCGAGGCCATAATCCTTCTAGCTTCGGGGAGGAGGAGCTTGGTTATTAAGGATGCTCACTTAATAGAACCAAAGCTCTCAATGAAAGCACCAATTTGATAATAATTTGTCTTCTGCCGAAGGATGTATGGCGGAGCAGCTCTTCTCGGATCAGTGTGCGCGACGGTCCACAGTACCTGCAATGCGCCGGAGGGGGTCTCCGGCGGAAACACTCCGATGCTTAAGTCAGTAGGTGTACTGAAATTGGCAGAGTTTTGGCCAGTCAAGTCCGCTTACCTGCCTCCTTTGTGGGGGAGGTATTTATAGAAGAAAGGGGGGGTTCCTGCCCGAGTAAACGGATATGGAGCTATCGCTCGCGTTAGGGTCTGTGATTCGCCCTTATCGTGACACGCTACCTCGACGGTAGGTGTTTAGGTAGATATTGCCGCGGTAGGACAATGGCCTGAGCGTTAATCCTGACGCGTGGTTTCCTCTGGGTGAGATAACTCTTTGAACCAAGCAGGAGGTCCGTAAAAGGAGCCAGTAAGGCCCCGTTAGCCTCTGTAGCGTTAGCCTTTGGGGAAGGTAGCGATTTTGTCCCTACCGTGGTGGTGTGAAACAGTAGCTATGCCTCTCCCCACCGGGTGATAGGCGAAAATACCCTTTCTTTTAGGTGGATTGTTATCACGTACTTTCGAGCGAAGCTTGAAATTAAAACCTACAAAATGAGAGTGTTAGCGATAGCTTGAGAAATAAATAAGCAATTTTATGAGTGCGACAATTTAAATGACAGTTGATTGCATGCGAGAAATGATGGATTTCACGCATACGAAAGTGAGATGCTGAGTTTGATAAACAAATGATGACAGTTGATTGTATGCGAAAAATGATGGGTTTTACGCGTACGAGATTTAAATGCTGAGTTGATTTGCATGCGAAAAATGATTGATTTTACGCATACGAGATTTAAATGATGACATGATTGCATGTGAAAAATGATTGATTTTACACATACGAGATTTTAGATGCTGTGTTGATTGCATGCGAAAAATGATTGATTTTACGCATACGAGGATTTTAATGCTACGTTGATTTGCATATGAAAAATGATTGATTTTACACATACGAGAATTTAAATGCTACGTTTGATTTGCATGTGAAAAATGATTGATTTTACACATACGAGAATTTAAATGCTACGTTTTATTTGTATGCGAGAAATGATTGATTTCAAGCATACGAGAATTAAAATGCTACGTTTGATTTGCATGTGAAAAATGATTGATTTTACACATACGAGAATTTAAATGATGACATGATTGCATGTGAAAAATGATTGATTTTACACATACGAGATTTTAGATGCTGTGTTTTATTGCATGCGAAAAATGATTGATTTTACGCATACGAGGATTTAAATGCTACGTTCATTCGCATGTGAAAAATGATTGATTTTACACATACGAGAATTTAAATGCTACGTTTGATTTGCATGTGAAAAATGATTGATTTTACACATACGAGAATTTAAATGCTACGTTTGATTTGCATGCGAGAAATGATTAATTTTAAGCATATGAGAATTAAAATGCTACGTTTGATTTGCATGCGAAAAATGATTGATTTTAAGCATACGAGAATTAAATGTTGTTTTGATTGTCAAAAATTTGAATGCAGTTGACGATTCACCGGGGATTTAAAACAGTTGAGGATTTGCAGAAAATAAAGCAATTGATATTTGCGGAAGAATTTCCAGCAGTATGATGAGAGCGAAAATTAAAACAATTGATATTTTACAGGAAATAAACAGTTTGATATTTGTAGAAAAATAAACAATTTGATATTTGCAGAAAATAAACAATTTGATATTTGCAGAAAATAAAACAATTGATATTGCGGAAGAATTTCCAGCAGTTTGCGAAAAATTAAAGTAGTTGATATTGCGAAAAATAAAACAATTGATATTGCGGAAAATAAAACAATTGATATTTGTAAAACAATTGATATTTGTAGAAAATAAAACAGTTGATGTTGCGGAAGAATTGCCAGCAGTTTGCAAAAATTTAAAGCAGTTGATATTTACGAGAAATAAAATGCGACCGACCATGTACGCGGTAAAATGAATGACTGAATTTAAATTGCCGAAAGTAAATTGCGGAAATTTAAAGTGCGAATAATTTAAACAGTTGATCAGTACAGAAAATTAAATAGTTGATATTGCGAAAAATAATCATACGAGGCATACGAATTATTTTTACGGAAATGCGTGATCCGAGGTTTCGGAAAGAATTGAAAATGGGCTGGGCCCAATTTAAAAAGAAAAGAAACTGAAATGGGCCAGGAATAGTTCCTGGCCCGAGGAAATGAATTAAACGGTGATGGGCCGAGCCCATCACCCATGCTTACGTGAACAGTGTCGAGACATGGCACTGTTCATCTTCTTCCTTGGTCGCCGTCGCTACTGCCGGCGGCCAAGCTCCGGCTTCCCTTGCTTGTTTCTCGCGATCTTCGTACCGAGACGCTCGTCTCCTCGACGGCGTCTCGACCATACGAAGCTCGGGTTTTAATTCAAAACACAGTGAGTTTAATTTCGAAAAAATGACAAAACTATTAATTATCGAAAACTAATTAATTCACACAATCTAGCAAACGATTTTTAAAATTGAAAGTGTGTATTTAATCTACATCATGTACGTGAATTAATGGGATAAAAACTAACAATTTATTTGCTCGAAATCGAGCCAAACGAATTTAAAGAAGAAAGTGAGCTAGAGAGAGAAAGCTCACCGGCGAAGCTTGAACTGGACAATCGATGCTCTAAATGAGCTATTAATCAAGAGAGGGAGAGAGAGAAAGGTTTTCTTGCCAATTTGGTGTCGTTTTTCCGTTGGATGGAAGCTTGTATTTATAGGCTTTCCGAGTCGGTGGAGGCGAGGTGATGACGTCGCTGTGATGACGTCGGGGTGGCGCGCTTGCGGGGCTACGACCTTGATTATGGCTGGTCTAGGCTGCCATGATGATGAACGAAGGGACAGGAAACGGTTCAAACTCGACGGGAGCAGGCTGCTTGGTGGCCTGCTCCGCTGCTATTTACGTCCATGGTGCATGTGAACCATGGTTGATTAAATAGTCAACCGTTGGTCTGGTTGACTATTTCTAGTTGACCAGATCAACGGTTGTGATCAACCTGCTTTTTATTTTATTTAAATGGCCTCGAGCCGAGTCCTGCGAGCAATCGTTCAGACTTTTCGAACCGAAGGTACCTGCGCGTAGAGAAAAATACGACGAGTCTAACCGTATACATCGAATAATGAAAATTTTCCGCTTAGCGTGTTTATTTTCTCGTTCAAAAGCGTGAAACGCACGAACGGCAAAATAAAAACGTTACGTCGAAAATTACACGAAACACTGTAGACCGTTGCGAGCAGAAAAAAAGTTAGCAACTAGTTGATGGAAAACATTTTAAAGTCAAGCTATTGTCCGAGAGAATTTACTCGGGTCCAATAAAAGCTCGAATAAAAATAATAATAAAATACTAAAACATGCGCTAAAATGTTAAAAATCCTGAAATTCGTGTGATGACTTAAAACGAAGAAAAAACTAGCAAACGACTGCCGGATAGTCAAAAATGTGATTTTTAAGGCTAAAAATAATATTGATAATAATAATGAAAATACATGCCGAAAAATTAAAAAGGCGATTTCGAAAGCTGACGATGCTAAAATGCAACGAAATACCTAAAAATGTTAGTGACAGTAAACTAACTGAGGATGACTGTAAGTTAACTAAATAACAGAAAATGCTAAAATTAAGTAAAAATGGCGTCAAAATTCGGGTATCAACAGTTGACCCCTCTTTACTGTCTTATCGAAGTATTTGATAAGCAGTAAAGACAGTTGCCCCTATATATCCGAATTTTGGCGACGCAGCAGGTCTTACCTCAAGCTTACAGTGATGATGTCGCTCTGGGAGGAGGTAGTTGATTGATGTCGCTCTGGGAGGAGGAGATTGATTGATGCTGGCACTGTGGATAAAAGGTGATTGCTTGACATCGCTCTGGGAGGAGGAGATTGATTGATGTCGCTCTGGGAGGAGGAGATTGATTGATGTCGCTCAGGGAGGAGATGATTGCTTGATGTCGCTCTGGGAGGAGATAGGTTGTTGATCCTGCAAAGATATAAGCTTAGATCTATTCGGGTATCGAGAGAAACATAAGTTGCAGGAAATGTAAATGATAACCACTCTACCGAGGACGGAAAGTGATTTTGCGAAAATGTAAACGACAACTCCACTGGGGGGGTCTGACATGCAACAGACGTTGCATAGGGAGGATAACGTGCGATTTATAGATGTACGAATGATTTGCCCTAATGGTGTCACTCTAGGAGGAGGAAAATAATTATGCAGAAATGTAGAATTAGGTGAAGGATGTCACTCTGGGAGGGGAAGAAAATGCTAAGGTTGAAAAAGGTAAAGCTACGCTATGCTATCACTCTGGGAGGAGAAGAAATGCTTGATGCTGAAAACTAAACCTATGATGTCACTCTGGGAGCAGAAGAAATGCTACGCTGGAAACTAAATGTTGTCACTCTGGGAAGAGAAGAATGCTATGCTGAGAATTTAAACAACGTCGATTCCCGTAGGAGAAGGCGCGAGATGCGGGAATTAAACTAAGGTCACTCTGGGAGGAGAAGAAATGCTAGGCCGGAATCTAAACTATGCTGTCACTCTGGGAGGAGAAGAATGCTAATACTGAAAACTAAGTGCTGTCACTCTGGGAGGAGAAGAATGCTAAGCTGAAATCTAAGTGTTGTCACTATGGGAGGAGAAGAATGCTAAGGCTGAAAATCTAAGTGTTGTCACTCTGGGAGGAGAAGAATGCTAAGGCTGAAAACTAAATGCTGTCACTCTGGGAGGAGAAGAATGCTAATGCTAGCGGCCTTGATACGAACCTAGAATGCATCTGCGTCCTGCTCAGGAGGTAACGACCCCAAGGACAAGACTTTCCCATGATTTGCAGCCGTAAGCAGTCCTCACCTGATATTAGTGTTTGCACTCACGCTCTGAAACAAGGCTAAGTGTTTTACACTCATAAGGATGCAACTAACATGATACATAATTTACAGTTCGCAATGTCAATCCGAGTGAATAGACTTCGAATGAAGATGTACATGCATGGGCGTTCTAATAATCGATGGGACTTTTACGGAAAAGAATGAAAGGGACATGAAACGTCCGGAAAGGAGTTTGTTTTGGAGAGATTTCTTTGCTGGGGAGTTGGAAGGCTTTTGATGAGTGATGCTTTCTTGATTGGCCCTGATGAGGGCGAGCTCTTTCGCTTTTTGCTGGGGATGCTTTCTGGACAGAGTGTGTGAGCTCTGGGATCCTTGCTAGGGGGTGCTCTTCGTTCGGCCAGGGGCCCTTTTCTTGAGTCTTCATTGGGGGAGCGTCGTCGCTGTTCCTTTTGCGACTCACTACTTGAGTTGGCCTGGGGCCCATTTTTCTTCTCGGGCCCTCACTGGGGAGGCTTGCTTTGAGATTTCTCGAGTTGTCCTTGGGGCCAATTTTGCTCGAGTTCACTAGGAGAGGTTGCTTTGAGATTTCTCGAGTTGGCCTTGGGCCTCTTTTGCTCGAGTTCACTAGGGGAAGTTTTCTTCGAGATTTCTCGAATTGCGTTGTCCCCGGGCTGTGCTTGCTCTGTCTCTTCGATTGTTTGTGTTATTCGAATGCCTCTGAGCATTTCTCTCTCTCTTTTTCTTTTTCTTTTGATTCTCTCTCTTTGCCTGAGCATTGGTCTCTTCAATGTAGAGGGGATTCCCTTGAACAATGGAATCAAGTTACTTTACCAAATGAATTGATTTTATCTAAAGCAAACGAATCACAAGCCATAATACCACGAACCCAACCAGTAAAAACAGAAGAAGATGAATATGGAAATATACGATTAATATTTGAATCATATCCTGAATCTTTAAACACAACTAGTTTTAGAAGATCTGTAAGTAATATAGAAAGACCAATTTTATCCAGATCTTTATCAGGATCTATACTAAGAGGTGTTGATTTTAATAAAAATATTCCACGACCATATTATCAAAATATAGATCAAAATAGCGAGCAAGAAATTATAAGATCACCATCTCCCACGCATAGTGACATGAGATATTCAAATCAACTAAATATGATTAAAACTGATAAATATAAAATAGATAAAGAAAAATTAAGAAAAGAATTTTATGATCCTTCGAAAATTGGACTAAGAAAACAATTTTTTAAAACCTATACTAAAGAAGAAAAAGATTATATTCAGGAAAGATTTTATAAAGATCTAGAAGAATTACAGATTCATATTCCATTTTTTACTTGGTTTAAAAAACAATCAGATTTACATAATATAAAAAACATCAATGTAATAAAATCTGCAAAGCAGAAATGGCAAACTGCTTTAGATACAAAAGTAGGATCTGTATATCCTCCATTAGAAGAAGTACATATAACACATCATAATAACATCATTTCAGCCTCACCATTTAAACACATTCCTGAAGAAACCAGAGATATAAATCTAAAAGATATTCAAAATATTCAAAACCAAAATAATTATACAAACCTCATGTTAAATACTTTAGCAACACAAATAACTACTCTAGAAGCAAATCTTCCTCCACCTATTCAATTTAAAAGTACTACAGTAGGAGCAGAAACTAGTAAGAAACAAGAAAAAATGAACATTCTTACTCAACCTTTGTTCAAACCAATTGAAATGACTAATTCTGAAATAATGAATTTTAAATTTAAAAAAGAATATGAATATTTAGATAAAATAAATAAAAAATTAGATAAAATAAATATAAAATCTAACAATCAAATTTCAGTATTAACAGAAGAAATTGAAGAAAAAGAGATAAAAGACATCTCAGAGCAATTCCAGGAATTAGAAATTAATAAACTAAGAACTAAAAATTACCAAAAACCTAGAATAAAACACTTTTATCCTAGACCAACCTTTTCTAACGTACAATCAGAGGATATAAATACCAGAACTCAATATAATTACGATGGTCAAAGTATTTTAGAATGGAATTTAGATGGACAAAGTGAGCATAATATAATAACCATGTTAGAAAATATGATGATGGCAGCTACCGCATATAAAACAAGAGGAAATTCAGATAAATATGTAGCCCAAATAATTATTTCAGGATTTACAGGACAACTTAAAAGTTGGTGGGATAACTACCTCACTCTAGAAGAAAAATTAGAAATAATAAATGCGGAAAAAATAGAAAACGATGAAACCAAAGAGGACGCCACTAATGTATTAGCATATACTATATTAAAACATTTTGTCGGAGAACCAAGTCAATTTCAGGAAAAAACAACAGAAATACTAGTTAATTTAACCTGTCCAAAACTACAAGATTTCAGATGGTATAAGGATATGTTTCTAACAAAAATATTCATGAAAGAAGATTGTAATCATTCCTTCTGGAAAGAAAAATTTATTTCAGGACTACCTAAACTATTCGCAGAAAAAGTAAAAACTAGAATTAAAAATATCTACAGTGGAATAATTCCTTATTCAATATTAACTTATGGTGAAATTATAGCACATATAAATAATGAAGGACTAGCACTCTACACCGATTTAAAACTAAAAGCTAAAATGAAAAATGAACTTCATCAAAGTAGAAAAGAATTGGGGTCATTCTGTGCTCAATATGGATATGAGACAATAATACCTCCTTCACGAAAATATAAAAAACAAAGAAAATCAATAAGGAAAAATTATAGAAACCCTAGATATCAGGAAAGAAACCCTAGATATCAGGAAAGACCTAATAAAAATTACCAAAGAAAATATTATAAAAAAACGATTTAATAAATTTAGACCCAATAACCAAAATAAAATCCCTACCTGTTTTAAGTGTGGACAAAAAGGACATTATAAAAATAATTGCAGAATGAAATAGAAAATTCAAGTACTTCAAATTGATGAAGAACTTAAAAATCAAATGATACAATTATTAAATTCTAGCACTGATGAAGAAGACTTATATCTAGAAAATACTAGTAGTGAAGAATTGGAAATTGACCCAATTCAGGATAACTCATCCGAAAGTAACGAACAATCTGAAGAAGAAAATACTAATATTTGCTCTTGTGTATATAAACAAATAAACTCAATTACTAAAGAAAAAGAAATGTTGATAGAAATATTAGGAAAAATTGAAGATCTAGAAATACAAAGAGACTATCTAAATAAATTAAAAGATTTAATAATAAAAGAAAAAGAAAGTAAAGAAATAGAACCCTATAGTTTAAAAACAATTATTAATAGATTTTCCCCTAAAGAATCTAATATATCAACTCAAGATTTAAAAGAAGAAATAAAACAAATAAAAATAGATATAAAAAATTTACAAGTAGAAAATGCTAAATTAAACATAAAATTTATGATGCTAGAACAAAACGATAATCAACTCAAAAATTTAGAAGAACTAAATAAAGAAATAGCCAATGAAGCTTTAGGAATCACAGAAGAAAATTTCCTAAATGTAATCTCTAAAATAGAATTTCAAAAATGGTATATTGATATAGATTTAATCATAAACAAAGAATTCCATATAAATACTTGGGCATTAGTAGACTCAGGAGCCGATCAAAATTGTATTCAAGAAGGAATAATACCAACTCAATACTATGAAAAGACTAAAGAACATTTATATGGAGCTAACAGAAATAAACTTCAGATTAATTATAAACTTTCAAATGTAAATATATGTAATAAGGGATTCTGTCTAAGAAACTCATTTATACTCATAAAAAATTTAAATCAAAAGATAATATTAGGAACTCCTTTTATTACCCAAATATATCCATTCAATGTGGATAGTAAAGGTATAAAAACTAAAAAATTTGATACAGAAATTTGTTTCCCATTTATCCAAAAACCTCAAAAGAAAGATATTGATTTATTAAAAAATTATTCTATCTCAAAAGATATTATGGTAATCCAAAAGAAAAAACATTTACATTTTTTAACAAAAGAAATAAACTATAAGAGGATTGAAGAATAACTACAAAATCAGACTAATATCGAAAAAATAAAATGTTTTCAAAATCTATTTGAAAAAGAAGTATGCTCTGAACTACCAAACGCCTTTTGGAATAGAAAAAAACATATAATAGAATTACCTTATGAAAAAGATTTTAATGAAAGAAATATACCTACCAAAGCCAGACCTATACAAATGAATAAAGAATTATTAGAATACTGTAAACAAGAAATAGATACTTTATTAAAGAAAAAACTCATTAGACCAAGTAAATCTCCATTGTCTTGTGTTGCTTTCTATGTTCAAAATCAAGCAGAAATAGAAAGAGGAGCGCCAAGATTAGTAATTAATTATAAACCTTTAAATAAAGTATTACAATGGATAAGATACCCTATACCTAATAAAAGAGATCTAATCAAAAGACTAAATGGAGCAACTATATTTTCAAAATTTGATATGAAATCAGGATTTTGGCAAATCCAAATCACTGAAAAAGATAGATATAAAACTGCATTTACAGTACCATTTGGTCATTATGAATGGAATGTAATGCCATTTGGATTAAAAAATGCACCTTCAGAATTTCAAAATATAATGAACGATATACTAAATCCATATACAAAATTCACTATTGTCTACATAGATGATGTACTAGTATTCTCAAAATCTATAACAGAACATTTTAATCATTTAAACAAATTCTTAAAAATACTAAAAGAAAACGGATTGGTAGTCTCAGCTACTAAATTAAAATTATGTCAAACAAAAATCAGATTCTTAGGATTTGATATTTACCAAGAAACAATTAAACCAATAAGCAGATCAATAGAATTCACTGATAAATTTCCGGATGAAATCAAAGATAAAAAACAATTACAAAGATTTTTGGGATGTCTGAATTATGTATCAGACTTTATTAAAAATCTAAGAACTACTTGTTTACCATTATATCAAAGACTCAGAAAAAATCCTCTACCATGGAATGAAAATATGACACTTATTGTTAAAAATATTAAAGAAAAAATTAAAAACCTTCCCTGTTTAGGAATCCCTAACCCTTTGGCCGATTTAATAGTAGAAACAGACGCATCTGATATCGGTTATGGAGGAATATTAAAACAAAAAGAACATGAAAAAGAACAATTAATTAGATATTGTTCGGGAATATGGATTGCTTCACAAAAGAATTACTCAACAATTAAAAAAGAAATTTTATCAATAGTATTATGCATATTTATTTTTCAAGATGACTTATTCAATAAAAAATTCTTATTAAGAATTGATTGTAAAAGTGCAAAATATATTTTAGAAAAAGATGTTCAAAATATAGTTTCTAAACAAATCTTTGCCCGATGGCAAGCTTTACTTTCAAACTTTGATTTTGAAATTGAATTTATAAAAGGAGAAAATAACTCTTTACCTGATTTCTTATCTCGAGAATTTTTACAGGGAAAGACACGATGTCTCAAAAAGGAAAAGAAGTAATGGCGACACAAAAAGAATGCAACAGAAAAACCAAATCATCCTATGCCATGAATATACCAATTACTCCTAACAAATATGAACCACTCAGATCTAGTTCATCCAAAACTGTTAATTCACAACTAGTAACTTCAAATCCCTTTCGATTACCACAACCACCACAAAATCAAAGATATACTCCAAATTACCTCCAAGCATTACAGGTTCAACCTCAAAACTCCCCTGCTTCAGTAACCAGTAGACCTTCTTATACACTTCTTGGAACCCCTCATACCAAACCAGTTCAAACAAAATCACCACAAGGCCCAATAACTAAACCATTCGTCAAAAGTGTTAGTTACATTGAGCCAGAACACGGAAATGAACTTAAAACCATTATATCCAATATATTTCCAAAATATTTTCTATTCATCCCAGACTCTCTAGAGAAAAATAGAATATTCTATGAATTTATCCTTGTAGACACAGATTCAGTCGAAATAGTTCATGTAGAAGATCCAAGATATCCTGGCAAATACTCTTATTCTAAATGCAAAATCCTAAAAGTATTAACCTTATCTGACTGGGACTTAAATCCCTACACTGAAAAATCTTTTTCTTATCCCTTTCGGCCAACAGGATTTAATTATCATGACTACCAAAAAGCATGGCAACACGCCTTCCTATATTCAAACTACCATCACTCCTGGTTCTTTCATTTTCATAATGATATACCACAAAAATTCCCTCATTGGTTCTACCAATGGTGGAAATACTTCGGAGCATCAGAACTTGAATATCCTCCAACAGTCAGTGAAGGATTTGAAACCTTTCAAAAAAATTATCACACTCAAACTATACCTAAATTGATGTCATTCACTCTTATGTTCAAAATACCCTGGATCATCTACTGGGATTTTGACATAGTTGACCACACTGCTACAGAACCCCCCATATTGACAAAACGGTGGAAAGTAAAATGGTGGAAAAATTTTCCACAAGAACAAGCATGTAAAAACACTGTACTACACAAACTAGCAGAAACCACAATTACCAACCCTACTCCTTTACCACCATCTATATTTCTCTCATCCAAAAAACAGTTACAAGCAAACCTAGCAACAGCCTCATCCAAAGATGAATTTAAGAAAAAATTAAAAGAAACACTTTCTCAACTAGATGCAGATGACGCAGCATCATCAGCAACTCCTCAAAACTCTGATCCAGATTATGATCAAGACATGATGGCTGAATTATATCCAGATTTAAAATAAAATAAAAATAAATGTCTCTCCAGAGATTAAAAATAAAATAAATAAAAAATTGAAAAATGAAAAAATCTTACAGTCGACGACAATCAAGCATCTCAGCACAAAGACATATCATCCAAAGAAGACAACAATTCAAAAAATCAAACAGGTGGCATGACACGTGGAAGACTCTAAGTTTATCAGACAAGATAAAAACCCACCTCTTCAAAATCAAGCTTTATCATCAACGACGAAAGCAAGACATGTGGAAAAACTTACATCGATCAGCCAAATCTTGTATACACCTCAGCAATCAAGAATACAGAAGAAACACAGCTGCAACGCAACATCAGAAAAGGACGAACTTCGAAAAATGTAGAATCTGTAAAATCTTATCTTTAGATTTTCTAAAAATAGTACTAAACTCTCCCTATAAATAGAGGGGTTTTCCCTCCGTTGAATGTAAGCAAAAAATCTCCTGTACAACAATCTCTCAACGCAATAAAAGCTTAAAAGTTTCCCTTTGTAAGTTTTCTCTTTCAAAAATGTCTTTCATTTTCAAAGAATTATCTTACTGTTTTTCTGAACTAAAAACTAATAAACTTTCTGATTTATATGAATTAAAAGTAGAACTATCTTCTAAATGTGATGATATTCAAAAATCCTATATTGAAAATCTTTATAATGAAATAATGAGTGAAAGTATAATTCCAATCTGTAATACTGAAACTCCTTTATGGAATGAAGATTTAATAAAAATTGAACTTTTCACAAATATGATAGAAGACACTAATAAAACTATTCAAACTATTATGCATACACTTAATCAATATGAAGAAAACATTGAGAGCTAGAAAAAGAAACAAAAGGTGGAAAAATATAAAAAATTAAAAGAAATTATCAATAATCCAACTACCACCATGAATCAAACCAACCTCACTTCAACTTCGCTTGAACTATCACTTGAGCTACCTCCAAATCTAATCTTCCCTGTACGAGCAGGGTCCAACAAACACATGATCGAAGAAACTAATAAAATTATAAACACTCCCATCTCTCCACCTAATCAACATGAACATGAACTACTACATCCATCATCATCAACTTTGCCAGCTCCCTCTTCTACTTATGAAGCTCACTTGCTAGATCTACTAGCTCAACGTACAGAACATCCACATCCATCATCAACTCTGCCAGCTCCCTGTCTCCGTCCTGAGAATTTATTGGCTCTGTCCTGTGAACCTATCTTGGCCAAGACGCAGGCCAAGACACAGGTTGAATACAGGGTTAGGGTTTCGAATCAAGATCCCCTCTACATTGCCACCGAAAACCCCCTCTGCTTTTCTTTTGGTCCTCCTCTCTGTTCTGTGATCCACTACTGGTAGTGGTCTCTTCACTTTCGTATTCGGACCATCATCCGCATCTGTCTCACTCAACACAATTGCCCTGCCTTTCCCCTTCACGCTCTCCTCTGACCAAGAGTTTTCATTTCCTAGAACCTCAATCTTATTCAGGCTTTCCGCCTATTCAGCATCTATTTCCCTAACGACTACATCAATCATTTTTTTGTAGCGTCCTTGTTCTGATGTCCTAGCAGACACTAGTGCGGTCGCAGATGGCGGCGTGGCATGAGGGTCGCTTGAGTGGCTGGCCATGGGAGATAGGTTTGATTTCCGATGAACGGGTCGTGCTGGGTAGGGTCGGTTGAGTGGATTGTTTGAGAGAGGAGTGGTAAAAGTGGAAGTAATGGGAAGTCATTGCGATAAACATCACACTAACTCCTCAATTCATTTGAATTTGAAATTAAGTCCAAAAATTGTCTTTTATCCACTAAAATTTTGAATTTCAGTCCCTGTACAATCTTTTTCCTTTTAGCCCTGCGAAGATGAAGATTAAATTAGAAGATATTAATTTTAACAATTTAGTTACTCCCTCTGTCCCCGAGTAATGGGGAGTCGTTGCGATAAACATCACACTAACTCCTCAATTCATTTGAATTTAAAATTAAATCCAAAAATTGTCTTTTATCCACTGAAAATTTGATTTTCAGTCCCTATCCAATCTTTTTCCTTTTAGTTGTCCCTGCGAAGATGAAGATTAAATTATAAGAGATTAATTTTAACAATTTAGTTACTCCCTCTGTCCCCGAGTAATGGATGTTTTAGCCTAACAACTCTGTCAATTTTTTATGTGTTGTTTCTCGATTTATGTTGGCATGAGGATTTATGGAGTTTGGTTGATCTGTGTCGTAGTGTTTTGTTATACATTGCTCATCTGTTAAATTAAAAATGAAGTGGGTTTTGGGAGTACTCCGTATTTGACAAAATAGAATTTCATTGAATTACAAATGAAGTAATGACATGAAATGATTGTATCGCATCTGTCTAGGCCACTGGCTCAGCCTAGACAATTTGATGATTTCACACATTGAATAAACAACATACGGAACAAAGAATAAACCCAAGCCATGAACCAGTCAACCTTTTTCACTAAAACTCCATTCGTTCATTCAAAATAAATTGCACATTAAAAAGTAAAAGAACACTGCACATAGGATTGAAGAATAAGAAACAAGACAGCAAATTCGGGCAAACATAGAATTATCTTGAAAAGGAGTACTATCATAAGATGAAGACATAGAAATAAAGTGCAAACAAGACATAAATTCCTAAAGGACAGGGGGAGACAGAGTCCCAACCTGCTACAACCATAGCACAACACAATCTACTCATTAGTGGGAATCCTAGGCACGACATTGGCAAACCTATTGACCTCAGTCACACCCTCGTTCACAGCTTCTCGCACCATCTACAGTGCAGAGGCCTTCTGCTCTAGTTGTGTAGCAGCAAGAGAGAGATGCATAATGCAGTCAGACATTGCGCTCACAGTCTCGAACGCCATGTAATCATCCGCAAAGAGAGCATCCTTGCGATGTTTGAGATCCTCAATCATGTCCTCAAGCCGCTCAACGTCATTGTCCGTCTGGAGCACATTGCAGTCCAACAACCTAATGTCACGTTGGAGGGTTCTGTTGATGACGGCCAATGCTTCTAATAGTGTTCTCTTGTCTTCACGATTCATTGTTGTTTTCCTGAGACAAAAAATGTAACAGCCTAAACAAAAGGGAATATGCAGAGCAGAGGATGAAGGATAATGAGAAAAGTGATACGATCCTTTGCTGCCCGAGGTTCGTAGCACGTGAATCCCAATCTAGTTCAAGCCTGGATTTGAAACGATGCGGAATGATAACTCTCTTGAGAGTTTGACCCTGCTAATAACCTGTACTAGCCAACCCAAATCAAGCAAGAAAGGATCTTGATTTGAAACCCTAACCCTGTATTCAACCTGTGAATACTAACCTAGGTGAAACGACTCAATGAAGTGGACTTTCGGTTTTACTTGCTGATCTATTCGAGAGTCCAATCTCAAATAGGAATAAGGTTCAAGACTGAACAATTGAGAGAAAATTCTCAGATTTTCAATTGTCAAAATGCGTTCCCTTACAATGAATAAGGAGGCTCCTTTATATAGGAAAACTTAATCCTTACAAAAGTAATCCTTCTTCTAATTGAACTCCTAATTAATTAATTAAAATAAATTCAAACTAATTTAATTAATTAATAAATGGGCTAATTAAAATAAATAGAAAGTCTGAAATTTCCATTTTTTACGCAAGGTAGTCTGTGTCGGCATCATGACGTCGTGACTCAGCGTCATGACGCCGTGGCTGTCCTCGACCTTCTGGAATGGGCATCATGACGTCGAGATAGGGCATCATGACATCATGACTGTCCTCGACCTTCTGGAATGGGCGTCATGACGTTGAGGCTCAACGCAATCTGCCACTCGCGGACTGTTGTGCGTTCATTCTGCGCAAGAAAATGTCGACTGGCATAACTTTCAATCCGATTGTCCAAATGGGTTGAAACCTGTTCCAAAAGAAAGATAACATCTTGAAGTTTTGTATGAAAGTTCGATCGCATGATTCTGATATCTTTAGGTCTGACTGGGTTCGGACAAAGTCGCCTATTGCGTCAGCACCTAGAACTCCTACGTGCGAGAATGTCATCTCGAATCTTCTTGAGATCTACTCGTCCAAATACTCTGAAACTTGGACATAGTCTTCCTAAGACTCCAATAAGTCTTGTATATGCTCTGGATCTCTGATTGAAGTCATTCTTCCATAGGTTGACTCGTGTGGATGCGAAGGCGTGAGATAGGCGCTTCCAGAGGTTGTATTAACCTCACTAAATTCTCCATGACGTCCTTGGCTCAACGTCTTGGTTCGATTGGCCTTGGCCGTAAGGCGTGTACGCATTGTGAGTGCGATGGGGCTAGCCACGGGGTTAGGATCGTATCATTCCCTCCCCCTTTGAAAAGATTCGCCATCGAATCTACATCTAAACCTGCACCACAATACCTTAAGTTAGTAATATCAAAGTAAGCACAAAATCGAACCATACCAACCTTGTAATTTTGACGGATCCGAGGATCTAGATGCCTATCTCACTTGGGAACGGAAGGTTGACTCCATCTTCTTGTGTCACACATACACGAAGGATAAGAAGGTGAAGTTGGCAGCCGTAGAGTTTACTGGTTATGTAAGCCACTGGTGGGACAAGATCAACCGACAGAACTGGGCTCTCTTCCATAATAGGATACACACTTGGGATGAGATGAAGCTAGTCATGAGACTTCCGTTTGTGCCTAGCCATTTCGACCGGGAGCTCTACCAAAGATTGCAATCCCTTTCACAAGGAAGTAAAGGAGTGAACGCGTATTACAATGAGATGGAGATAGTCTTATCTCAATCTCGGGTGGAGGAAACAGAAGAAGCAACTATGGCGCATTTCTTGAGTGGTTTGAATCGAGAGATAGCAAATTCTTTAGAGTTGCTGCCATATTCAACTCTAGAGCAAATGCTACATCTAGCTCTCAAGATTGAGAAACAGAAAAAGGTTAAGAGTTCATACACAACTAAATATAATTCGACACCTTCACCTTGGAAGAAACCGTGGGATAAGAGTGAAACGCCTAAGCCATTGCCGATCAGTTCTGGTTCTAAAGGAGGCACTAGCTCTACTTCTAGATCGAACACCAACAAACCATATACTCCACCAACGGATAGACCAGCCACATCTTCTATTGTTTGTTTCAAATGCAACGGTAGAGGGCACAAGAAAGCTGACTGTCCTAACCAAAGGGTGTTCATCTTGAGAACCAACGGTAATGAGGAGTCCGATGATGATCTAGATGAGTCTGATTTCATTGGGGAAGCTGAACATGATTCGGATGACATGCCACAATCGGTCGAGAATCGTCAAATGCTTGTAGTTCGTAGGAATTTGAATGCACAAGTGGATAATGAGGTTTGTGATGAGGAACAGCGGGAGAATTTATTTCACACTCGTGGTGTGATCAGCAAGAAAGGATGTTCTATTATCATTGACAACGGAAGTTGTACAAACTGTGCTAGTTGGTTAATGGTGTTCAAACTCGGTTTGCCAACTACTAACCATCCAAAGCCTTATCGCCTTCATTGGATGACTGACGGTGATGGGATTAAGGTGACTAAACAGGTACTTGTTAATTTTTCAATTGGCAAATATCATGATGAGATACTATGTGATGTAGTTCCTATGCAAGCAAGCCATATTCTTCTTGGCAGACCTTGGAAATTTGACAGAGAAGCGAATCATGAGGGGAAAACTAATCACTACAAGTTAGTGAAAGATGGCAAGAAGTATACCTTGGCACCATTGACACAAGCTGAAGTTAGCATTGATCAACAATTGCTTGCGAAGTCACAAGCTGAATATGATCTTGCACATTCGCTTGAGAGTGAAAAAGAGAGCATGAGTGTCAAAAATATAGTGAGTGCATATGAGAGTGTAAGCCCTAAACACTTGCATGAAAACAGTGAGCATGCCGAGAGAGTGAGAGTTGAACATTCGCATGAAAATAAAAAGCATGCTGAGGGCGAGAGTAAACAATCGTACGAAAAGAGTAAGTGTACAGAGAGTGGCATTGAGCGGATAAAAGGGGAGGCAAATAAAAAGAAATTGAGTGTTTATGCCAAAGGAAGCGAAGTGAGGAGAGCATTAACTTTTCAGAAAAACAGTTTTGGCGAAAGTCGCCCTCTTCTTCTCCTCCGTTTTCGTTCCTTTTGTTTGATTTCTTCTAACGCTGACCCAAATTCTTCACTTCCTACTAGTATTACGTCTCTTTTGCAGGAATTTGAGGATGTTCTACCCAAAGAGATGCCGTCGGGATTGCCTCCAATCCGTGGCATAGAACATCAGATTGACTTCATTCCAGGATCAGCCATTCCACACCGGCCAGCATATAGGAGCAATCCGGCAGAAACCAAGGAGCTACAACGCCAAGTGGATGAGCTGTTGGGTCGAGGTTATGTTAGGGAGAGCCTATCTCCATGCGCTGTTCCTGTGATCCTCGTTCCTAAGAAAGATGGATCTTGGCGCATGTGTGTTGATTGTCGAGCAGTCAACAAGATCACGGTAAAATATCGCCATCCCATTCCTCGATTAGATGACATGTTAGATGAATTAAGTGGTAGCACTATCTTTTCTAAGATTGATTTGATGAGTGGTTATCACCAAATTCACATGAAAGATGGAGATGAATGGAAAACAGGTTTTAAAACTAAGTATGGATTGTATGAATGGATGGTTATGCCTTTCGGCTTAACTAATGCACCTAGCACATTCATGAGATTGATGAATCATGTACTTAGACATTTTATTGGTAGATTTGTTGTAGTGTATTTCGATGATATTCTTATATACAGCAAATCTTTTAAGGCGCATCTTTCACATCTTCGTGAAGTGTTTTTAACACTTCGTGACCAACATTTGTATGCTAAGCCTAGTAAATGTTCATTTGCCATGAAATCAGTAGGTTTTCTAGGTTTTATTCTAAGTGTTGAAGGTGTAAAGGTGGATGAAGAAAAGGTCCGAGCCATCAAGGAGTGGCCTACTCCTCAGAACGCAAGTGAGGTACGTTCTTTTCATGGCTTAGCGTCCTTTTATAGGCACTTTCTAAAGGACTTTAGTACAATTGTTGTCCCTTTGAATGAACTAACCAAGAAAAATTTAGTTTTCAAGTGGGATGAGTTGCAGGAGGAAGCGTTTAACACACTTAAGGAGCGTTTGTGTTCCGCACCTGTGTTAGCTCTTCCTGATTTTAGCAAAGCTTTTGAAGTGGAATGCGATGCTAGTGGAGTGGGAATTGGAGCTGTTCTTATGCAAGAGAAGCGTCCAATTGCTTATTTCAGTGAGAAACTGAAGGATGCTCAACTAAGATACCCGACATATGACAAGGAGTTCAACGCACTCGTACGCGCACTAGAAGTGTGGCAACATTACTTGATGCCGCGAGAATTCATTGTCCACACAGATCATCTCAGTTTGAAGTACCTTAAAGGGCAAGGTAAACTCAATAGACGCCATGCCACATGGATGGAGTTTATTGAGTCTTTTCCATACCATATTCGGTACAAACAAGGTAAAGAAAATATTGTTGCTGATGCTCTTTCAAGGAGGTACGCCTTAATCACTTCTCTCAATGCTAAATTATTGGGATTTTCACACATTATTCAATTATATCCCCTTGATTCTGATTTTGGTGATATCTTTAATCATGGTGTGTCAATTGCTGGTTCTAAATTTTATAAGCATGAGGGTTATTTGTTTAAAGGAAAATAATTATGTATTCCGCATTGTTCCTTGCGTGAATTACTGATACTTGAGTCACATGGTGGCGGATTGATGGGTCACTTCGGTGTGACTAAGACTTTAGATGTGCTGCATGATCATTTTTATTGGCCTCATATGAAACGTGATGTCGTGCGCATTATTGCTAGATGTCTTGTATGTCGCAGGGCTAAATCTAAATGTGTTAATCATGGCGAATTTCTGCCATTGCCTGCGCCTTCTCATCCTTGGACTGATTTATCCATGGATTTTGTTGTTGGACTACATAAGTCTAAACATGGTAAGGATAGTGTCTTCGTTGTCGTGGACAGATTTTCTAAAATGGCTCATTTTATCCCTTGCTCAACTACTAATGATGCTACTCAGATTGCTGAGTTATTTTTTAAAGAAGTGGTTTGTTTGCATGGGATACCATTGACTATTGTGAGTGATAGGGATACCAAGTTCCTCAGCCACTTTTGGCGTGTTGTTTGGAGAAATTTAGGTACTAAATTGTTGTATTCCACCTCTTATCACCCACAAACCGATGGACAGACTGAGGTTGTCAATCGTACCCTTGGTTAATTGTTGCAAGTTTTGGTTAAAAAGCATAATTCAACTTGGGTTAATCATATGCCATTCATTGAATTTGCTTATAACCGTGTTGTCCATTCTACTACTCATTACTCTCCTTTTGAAATTGTTTATGGGTTTAATCCTAGAACTGTGGTGGATTTAACTCCCTTACCTATGAGTGATGCTATTAGTTTGGATGGTGAACAGAAGGCAGCGTTTGTGAAGCAACTCCATGTCAAAGTCAAGACACACATTGAGCGCATGAATACCAAAGTCGCACTTAAGTGAAACGAAGGAAGGAAACTTGTGTCCTTCAGCATCGGGGATTGGGTGTGGTTGCACATGAGAAAGGAACGTTTTCCTGCCCAACGCTGTGGCAAGTTGTCCCAAAGAGGAGATGGTCCATTTCAGATTGTTGAAAAGATCAACAATAACGCATATAAACTTGAATTGCCAGGTGAGTATGGTACCATTAGTTCTACTTTCAACGTTACTGACTTGACGTTATTTGATGTAGATGAGGATTATCTTGAAGATGTTGATTCGGATTCGAGGACGAATCCTTTTGAAGGGGGAGGGGATGATGCGAATCCTCACATCCAAGCACTACCTTTGCCACCGACTGGACCGATGACTCGTTCCAAGTCTAAAAAGCTTCAAGATAGTCTATCATCCCTCATACACAAGGAGCTGAAGTGTGAGAGGACAGTAGAGGAAGGAGTGTTGCGAGAGAAGCAGAAACGCGAGCTCAACCTCTTGGTCATCACGGCGTTCGACGGTGATCCTTCAAGGAGTCAAATGGCCGCGTAGATGGAGCGTTTCTGCCCATCCTTTGAGTTCGACGTGTACTGCAACACGTTGGGGAGTGTGTGTCCAGAAATCAGCAAGAACGCCCGAGGCGTTTAGGAGATACGCCAAACCCTAGTTTGGGGGTGCGGTTGGCGCGAGTCCTAGCGGCGCAAGGACTCCTTGGCCGCGCGCGCTAGGGTTTGTGCGCGCATGCTAGGGTTTCCTTTCAAGCAGCGGCGGCTGGTCCGATTTTGGCAACACTCTTTGTTTCCAATTATTGAATCAACTAGTTAAGTAGTTTCCTTAATTAATTAGTTAGTAAATGGCAGCAACCTTTGTTTCCATTTATTGATTAATTAGTTAATCGATTTATTAGCTAAATAAGTAGTTTCCTTAATTAATTAGTTAGTAATGGCAGCAACCTTGTTTCCATTTACTAATTAATTAGTTTATTAGTTTATTAGCTAAATAAGTTATTTTCCTTAATTAGAACTCCTACTTCTATTATTATTAGGGTTTGCTTGTAACCTTATATAAGGAGTCGTTTGGCCTCCTTAGAAACTTGGCTGATTATTGATAAAGATATATTCTTATATTCTCTGCCCCTTTTTGCGTTCAACAACGAATGAACCTTGTTCTTCTTGAGTCTTGTAAGCTTGAGTCGTTCCAAGTAAAACCCGAAATTACTTCCATTAATTGTCTGTTCTAGGTTGATATTCGCAAGGAATATAGGCTTAGCGATTCGATTAAGATCCTTCCTTATTCGAGTTAGGTTGGTTGATGCTTAGCAATCAGCAGGCTTAATTGCTTAAGAAAGTTATCCATTCCGCAGGGAAATCCCGTCTTGAACAAAGATCAAAATTGGTGCTACGTCTCCTTTGCAAACAAGGATCGTATCACTGGCCCAAGGAAATAAAAAGATTTCCTTCCTCTCTCCCGTGTGAGCCCACGCATGACACTATTCACCATCATCTTCCTTGGATCGCCGGCACTACTGTCGGCGACCAAGGTCCTGCCAACAGTGGCCGAAACGAAAACCTTCGTACCGAGATGCTCGTCTCCTCGACGACTTCCCAACCGTACGAACCTCGAATATCGGTTTAAACCGTATCGAGTTTAATTTCGAAAAAATGACGAAAATGATAATTACCGAAAACTAATTAATTCGCAAGATTTATCTAACGATTAAGCAAATTAAAAGCATGTATTTAATCTATGACATATATAGGAATTATTGGCATAAATATAAGCAATTGTTTTGATCAAAATGATAATAAATAAATTAAGGAAAGAAAACGCGTAAAAAAATGAAGGAAAAGCTTGAAAAAGCTTACTGAAAAGCTTGAAAAATAATAATAAAAAATAAAAAATACTAAAAAATGTGATAAAATACTAAAAATCCTAAATTTTATGCGATGACCTAAAACGAAAAAATAACTAGCAAATGACTAACGGATAATTAAAAATGTAATTTTTAAGGTTGAAAATATTAATGATAATGATAATGAAAATACGTGACGAAAAATTAAAAATGCGATTTCGAACGCTGACGATGATAAAATGCGATGAGAATTTAAAAATATTAACGATAGTAAAATAATTAAAAATGACAGTAAGTTGAGTGAAATAACGGAAATGATAAATTTAATTAAAACCGGCGTCAAAATTCGGGTATCAACACTTCTATAGGTCGGCCGATTAGGAATTGTCGATCCGGGTACGAAATCAATTTGATGTTCGATCCCTCTAATCGGTGGTAGACCTAGTGGCATGTCTTTAGGAAAAACATCCTGAAATTCCTGCAAAAGAGAGGAAATACCAACATGCACAGAAAATAAATCATTAGTGTTACAAGCGTTTAGGCAAAGAGGCCTAAAACGAAGAAGAATCAAAGGGCGATTTCCGTCAATATTTTTCTTTTCCGCCACAAGCGCTTGCCTCACTTCTTTCCCTCTAGCATAAAGATTCACTCTTTTTTTATCACTCTTAGCATGCTCACTTTTTTCATGCGTGTGTTTTCCTCCCGCATGCTCACTCTTTTCATGCGTGCTGTTTTTCTCACTCTCTTGTTTCTTTTGCTCACTTTGAATTTCTCTCATTGACCCATGCTCTCTGTTTTCATGGGGGATGTTTTCAAGTTCTCTTTCTTTCTTTTCCCATGGTCTAGAGAGCTCAAACTCGGCAAAGGATTTCTCAAGCCAAAGCTGATCCTCTAGTACTTGAACAGGTCTCAAGGGCGCTAGTGTGTACTTCACCCCTTCCTTCTCCAGCTTATACTAATTCGTCTTTCCCTCGTGATTAGCATTCCTATCAAACTGCCATGGTCGTCCAAGTAAGACATGGCTGGAATGCATGGGCACAACATCATAAAGGATCTTGTCCTTGTACTTTCCGATAGAGAACGCGACTAATACTTACCTTGTCACCTTCAAACCGCTGCCATCTTTCAGCCACTGTAGAGAATAAGGCTTCAGATGCTTAGTGGTTGACAAACCCAGCTTGTGCACAAATAAAGTACTTGCACAATTCGTGCAACTACCGTTATCTATGATCATCGAACACCTCTTCTTCTCGATTATACAATGAGTGTGAAACAGATTTTCACGTTGTTCCTCTACACTCTCTTTGGTCTTGGCCCGAGCACTGAGATTCCTTCTAAAAACAAGATTCAGACCGTACTCACCTTCATCTTCTTCATCCGAACTAGTCCGTTCTCTCCCTTCTTCAAACCCTTCAGTTTTTTCCACCTCACACTCATCCTCCGACTCCATATCACCATTCTCCTGAATTATGAGCGTTCTTTTATTCGGCACACTCAATATGAAGAACATGAAAATCAATATGACAGCTAAAACATGACTCAACACAATAAGATTCCACTAAAAAAGAAGAAGAAATTCGGTTGAGAATGCAAAGAAATTTTGACAGCTAAAACATGACACCAAAAGCTGGAAAAAATGAAATCCTTGAATTGGTGGTCCAAATGACGTAATTCTTTCACAAAAAGTTCAGGAACTCAAGATAATAATACATGAAAAATTACCCAAAGGTTTTCATCCAACAATTTTGGTTCAAATTCAAGTAGATGCAAAAATTTTGAAAATTTGGAAAAACTCAAGCAATTTGGCCCTGCTACCACTTGCTGTGATCCGAGCTCTTTTTATCGAGTCATATCATGTCAATGGATGTAGCTTGAGTCTACCAATAAAATCCGACCAAAATCGTGTAAAGAAACGCAAGAAAAATGGAGAATCAGAGTTGGAAAGATGGAGAAAAGTGCAGCGAAAAATGATGAAATTTCTGGGAAAATTGATGGATGATTTATGGTTGAAACTCAATTTGAAGCAATCAATCAATAAGAGAACAATCAATCTAACATGTAATTAATCATCCTCCAATGGGAATCCAATAGATTCAAGCATTCAACAATCTTAAGCATTAAATCAAGTTACAATAAATTGAAAGCAAAAGATAGATATTAAGAAGGAGTTGTACTTGTAATTGATCAAGGAAATCTCTAAGACTTGATCCTCACAAGTGAGTTCTTGGTGTTTAGAGGGAGGAGTGTTCTCTACTCAGCTATAAACACTAGACAAAAACTAAGGGAGAAAGCTATTTATAGGTGATGGGAAAATTCTTAAAACAAGCTTTCTCGGAAGTTGGTAGCGCCTCTAACGGCATACCATTAGAGGCTTAACGATATTGATATGATCCTAGTTGCTTAGGATGCGTAGCACGTAATTCTGATCGTTGTTCAAAGACGGATTTCAATGCGGAAGAAGATAACTCACTTAGACAACGTAAGCCTGCTGAACGCTAAGCAACAGCCAACCTAACTCCGAAGAAGAGAGGATCCTTGTCGAATCACTAAGCCTATATCCCTTGTGGATATCAACCTAGGGTAGACGATAAGTAGGGTGCAATTTCGGGTTTTACTTGTTGACTACTCGAGTATTGCGGACTGGAGAAGGAACAAGGTTCAATCACATGAACAAGGGGCAGAGATTTGAAGAGAGAAGTCTCAATTTTATCAAAATAACAGCCACCTTCAAAAGGAGGCAAAACCATGTCTTTATACAAGAAACCCTAATCGGATTGCAAGTAGGAGTTCTAAATAAGGTAATTGACTTAATTAACTAATTTAAATAAACTGATTAACTAATTAATTAAATAAATGGAAACAAAGGTTGCTGCCATTATTTAACTAATTAATTAAGGAAACTAATTAACTAATTAATTAAATAAATGGAAACAGAAGTTGCTGCCATTATTTAACTAATTAATTAAGGAAACTAATTAGCTAATTAACTAATCAACTAATTAAAGTAAATATGAATATAATTAAATACATTCCAGCAGCTCATGTCGAGTTCTCCATCATCGGGCCAAGGTTTGGGCCGAAACTTCAAGTTGTATGTTGTCCCGCGGACAGACTGCGCACCATAATGTAGACTTCCATAAATTTTAAACCATTGGTCCAAATGAGCTGAATATTGTCCCAAATGAAAGCTAACATCCTGAAGTGTCCAACGCGTGGTCGATCGCACGATTTGAACCTATATAGCTCCGGCTACGTTCCGACGAAGTTGTCTGTTGTGTCTACGCCTAGAACTGCTGTGTGCGAGATTGTCATCTCGAATCTCCTTAAGATCTACTTGTCTGAATGCTTTGACAATTGGACACAATAAACATAAAATATAGAGGTTTCCATAAAGTCTTTCGGACCTCTGATCGGACTCCATCTGCTCCATCATGTCTTGACGCTTTTATCCATGTAGTCGCGTGATACATCGTGGGATCGTATCAGGTATGCCGCTAGCCTCACTTCAAAAAACCATTTTCAGCCACTTCCTGGTTGTATGTCGCCAAGGACTTTTCCGAGAGGTAATCGTGCGATCGTTTCAGAATAATGGGCGAGCATCGTCATGGTCCGGCCCTCTTCTTGAAACACCTCCTTGCTCATCTTCTCCTCAATCCATAGCGTGATTTTCCTGGCCATACTCCTCGTGATTGGTCCTTTTCGCGCCACATCTTGTTCTTCAAGGTTTAATGTAGACTTGATCGCATCAGTGAGGCCCTATAACTTTATTGTTGAACTTTGCTTTGTGCAAAAAGTTTTCTAGACTGCAAATATTGATTTTAGACTTCCATGCTTTTTACTTGTTTGAGAATCAATGTTAGTCCATTTCTTGTTCATTTGGAATACTATAGTTATATGAATATGAGTGATATGCAGGTACACTGTATTTTAGGGGTCAATTTGTCTGAGGGAGATCTGCAATTTCTTGAGCAGGTAGTATGGAGTTTCTCTCATCTATGACCAGCTCGCTGTCCCTTTCTGTTTCTCTCTTTTTTTTTAAAGAAATTCAAAATAATGTTGACTTCTGTCTTGTTTGTATCCTATTCATTAGCTTGCTGAGACAGATGGCTCGTCAACCTTGCCACCATCAGTCAGTCCTTCGTGTCCTCAATTCTAAAGAATGCAGAGGTCTATATTTATTCTTTGGTGGAGACAGTCTTATGCCTTCATTTTTCCACTGCTATACACATTTTATTCGTTTGTTTAACTTGTGGATTTTCTTGGTTTTTGATGATCTAGGTGCGATCATGTTTGGTGATTCTTTGCTTCCATCAGAATGTTCACTCATTGTTGAAGAACTAAAGCAGATTTCGTTTTGCTTTCAGGTACGTCATCCGTTGATATATATCTCATATAGAGGGTTACACTTGTGGGTGCGTGTAGTGTACAGTGTCGCGGCTTAATTTTGGGAACTTGTGTATACAGTGTGCTCATGGGCAACCGACAACTGCTCCTCTTGTCAACCTGGATGCATTACATCAACAGGTAGCTAGGTTTGGATTGCCACGCGATGTTTCAACAGAGGCATGGCATGGTTTACAGCGGCATGAGATGAGCGTTGAACGTGCAGCAGCACGTTTAAGTGCAGCTCAAAGCGGGGATTGATGATAAATCTGATGTCTTTCGTGCAGTAGTAATGGACTCTGTGGAGTGCACATTGTTCTTTTTTGATCAATTGTATAGTCGTCAGTCATTCTTTGTTATATATAGTGCATGCTTTTTTGTTCCCTTTCTCGTTTTTGTACTTTCTAAAGACAACTCCAGCCAGTCACATTTTTTGTACCATGAGATGTAGCTACGGGACGTGATATTTTTTTTGGTTTCATATCAACGAATTTGATGTAATCATTCTCCAACCACAATACAACAAATAATAATAAAAAGCTAACTAACAAACAACGACAGAATAATACTCTAAGTTGGTTGCAACGGCCTGTCACTTATAAGGCGGCTATTTGTCCCCTTGAACATGTGGTGTTCAACTAAAAAAGTAAAAACTTGAGTTCGGATGTCGGTCAGTTTACGGTTTGAAGTCTGAACAAAACATCTCATTCTCACCCTTACAAAAATTAAAAGTAAAGGAGTTGACCCGTCGTATATGTAGGTCTGAACCACAAATGTTTTTAACCTTGCCGAAACCAAGTTAGAATTGTCATGTGTTCACAAGGCCAGTCCAGCAAGAGCACACATTTCAACTAACTTTTACATGTATAATGATCGAACTAGTAACTTCTTATTTGAAGGGGTGACTGCGTCGGACATTATGGCTACAACGCAGAGCTGAAGCTTCACACTCACACCAACAGATACAAAACCTCAAAACAACTCTACAAACAAAACAAAAAATGAACAAGGCAGTAACTGTCTGTCCACCTCCAACTTACACATTGCTATAAATCCCATAATCAAAAGTGAATTTCTTTACTTTTTCTTCTTTAGGTATTCAGTATTTGCTACTAGATCCTGAATCTTGGAAGGCCATCGTAACCACAGGCTCTAGTCAAGAAATAAGAGTCCAAGAAACTAGCATCAGCAGACAAAATGAGAGTATTATCCTGCCATCCCGTAGTGTCCCGTCTGAGAAAGATTAAAGCTTTCTGGCTCCCCCATCTTTCGGGTCAGCTGCTCGTCTCCTGCATTTAATAATTTTGTCATGTGATTCCAAGTCATAACAACATTCACACTCGCACAAAAGAAATGAGACAAAATGTGGGATTAAATACGATGAGATATCCAGTTGAACAACCCCAACTTAACAGGCCAACATTACTGACATTCCATCTCTAACCTGATGTGAACAACTTTCTGCAAGGTAATATCATGACACATGAATGAACTAATGGCCACAGTAAGACTCGGGATGCAGGGAGGGTCGTGTGATAATGTTTCGAGTATAAAACATATCATAATGAGACATCAAACTCACTTTTCAGGCTTTCAATAGTTCAAATCTTTGTTTTTCTCTCAGCCTCTATGATTGTTTAATCTGTCTCAACAAAAGTATCTACGTAAGAATGCACCATAACATTAGAATACTCGGTTTCCAGCTTATATAGCTATCATGAAAACGAGATAGAGAAATCAAAACAAAATGCACGATGAGATTTAATACGCACCTAAGAAATGCAGCTCAGAACTAATATCAGGGCTGTGGAAAGGAAGATCTTCGGCCCTTGGAGGGTTTTGTTGTGAGTGAAACATTTCGGGCTTTGTCTTCCTCTCACTCGATGAATCAACTTCTGTCTCCACTTCTGATTCACCGTTGCTGGATGATGCAACTACCTGCCGCCTTTTTGATCTAGCACGCCTGTTTTGAAACCAATTATAAACATTTGTTTCGGAGATCTGTCCATGCTGGCTGAGTTCAGATGTTATATCCTTGATCTTCTGCTTGCTTGGAGTTCCATTCCCTTGTTCAAACATACACTCTAGAATTTGAAGCTGCACAGGCGTCGGAGTCCACCGCTGTCTCACTGTAATTTTGTGCCCAGCAGATGCCATTAATGGATCACAATACAGATTCCCTAGCCTCCCTCCTGAAATAGCAGAGCAGAAAAAAGTTTGTTAGAACATTGACGTAATCATTAACCATATCTCCTTCACATTAAACTAATCAAGCAACCCGACCATGGAGAGAACAGAAGCTGGGTGTTCAACAATCTTCATCGGTATAGCAATTTCAAGGATCTAAGCAAGATACATCTGTGACCAGCAAAGAGAAGTCAGATTGTCCTATCGATCTGGTTTTCAGCACACAGCATAATAAGGGAGCACTTTCCAAACCGCTGAATTGGAGCTTAATAGTTGCATTTGATCATTTGATAACGGGAGAAAAGGGCCCCATAACCAAATTGAGGAAGGAAAATAGTCTCTAATGTGAACTCAATAAGTGAAGAACCGTATGATACTCAAGGTTCAATGCGAAACCTCTTGAATGCAAATTGAGGCATAATCGGCATTACACTAGTGCACATTTCAGATAGGTATAGGATGCAGTTCAAGAAGCTAATTTCAGGCCAATTCAAGCAAAATTCTCAACTTTTTTAGCGTATTGGAATCAATGTTCTGTTCATTTACATTGCAGAGATCAAATTTCAAGCCAATCAGAAACAGTGTGGCAACTATGTGAGCATAACCCAAATGAAAATCTGTTCCAACTTTAAACTCCAATTGTGCACATAAATAGAAAGTTTTCCCTTTTACAGAAGAAATGTGAATGCTAAGAAGAAATGAAAGTGAAACCCTAACAAGAACAAACTATAAACAAGTATAGAATGACATGTGCAGAACAAAAAGGCCTTTTCTTTTAGACCAACCAAAGCTAATCAACAATCAATTCCCCTAATAATCAACTCACACAACACTGATCAAAACAAAACAAAAAAGGAAAACAAACCCACAAAAAGGAAAAAACACCACTTTGTTCCACATTCTCATACTTGTTGCCATGAAAATCAGAGAAAGAAATTGATGGAGAGAACAAAAAACCTGCAAGATCTTGTTGGGCAGAGAGGCTTTTGTGCATATCAACAAGCTGTTCACAAATGGTGGCATAAACAGCAATTTGTTTCCTTAGAGTCTCCAGTTGCTCATCTGTCATCACTTTAACATACAACACATTCCCATCATTCAAACTTTCACCACCAGCACCAGCACCATTGATCATCTCCTGTACTCTTTGATTCTGACTCCCCTGCCGCTGCAGCTGGTGGTGGTGGTGGAGGTGCTGCTGCGGCTGCTGATGGTGGTAGTGGTGGTTGTTCTCCCACTCCATCATACTTTTGTCAGCCACAATTTTACTTTCTTTGTCAAAGGAAAAGAAATCAAGAATACATAAATAAAGAAAAGTAAAGTCTTGAGACTTCAGAGAAAGGGAAAGCAAGAAAAGACAATGGTGTACAGTAGTGGAGAAAAATGAATGATACTGTAACTTATAAAAATTGAATCAAAGTAAAATACTTAAAGAAGAAAAGAGACAAAAATACTACTAGTATGACAAGATAAACTGACAAAAGAAAATACGTGAAAAAGGTGGAAGTGCCAAACCTTTGTTTATTAGTGTTCTCGTTCAAGGATGATGTAAATGGTGGTGTTCTTGAATCTTGGTGCTACTTACTGTACCTTAGCAATTCCCTCCCCTAATCCCTTTTGTTTTTCTTCGCTAAAGGACAATTGGGACGGCTTACTGCTGCCGATGATTATGGTGATGAATGATTTATTTATTTACTGTTAGTAGAGATTTTAATTTAATATTTTTCTTTTTTATTTCTTGAGTTTTTTTCTCATTTATTTATTTAGAGGCATGAACAATTTTGAGTTAGGATTGTTCATCGGAATTTTTCGAAATTTCGAAATTTCAAATTTTGGAAATTCTGAAATTTCTAAAATTCATTCTATTATGTTCCGTAATTTTATACATTCTGAAATTACAATTTCGAAATTATTACGGAACGGAAGTTCAGAATTTTCAAACTTTTTTTATAAAAAAAAATTAAAAACTTCCAAATCAGTTATTATAAATCCAAAACTGAAAAAATTACCGAACAAGAACATAATACTCCAAAATTACAGACATGACTACATGTTTGAGCAAGAACATAATATTTCAAAAATTAAAATACATGACTACATGTTTGCTAATTAATTTAATTATTTTGCATCCTTCTTGGCAGTTGCAGCCTGCAACCAAGAAATAAATATTAGTCATGGGTTTGAGCAGTAAAGAGATGAAGGTTCAATCATTCAATGTCTAAGAGTTGCCACTTTATGAAAAAAAACTGAATAATATAGCAATCTATGGCATTTTCCACGACCTTCATTTAGTGGAATTTACAACAAGGCCAAAGACATTACAGGACAAGTTGATATCAAACCTTTAACAAATCCACTATGATCCAAACTGAAAGAAGCAATTAAACCATATAATGCAGCATAATGCAATGGGAACAACAAGATGAAAACATAAATGTATTGTCCATAGGATGGGACACGTAAATTTAAAATATATGTTATATTCTCCAAATGTATCTAACGCACAAGCAGCAACACATATTGTTAAGAATGAGGTCCAATTATTATGTATTGAGGTCCAAGTATAACAATTCTGCCATATATATTAACTCTTCCTAAGGCTTACATAATCATGTGGCAGCATTGCAGCAACAAATGAAGCCCTCAATCATCTCAAAATAAAATCAAAACCTAAGATACATGTTAAGAGATATTTGGTACCTTGGCTGAAATCACAATTCAGTGATTGTTGACTCATTCTCCGCTCCTGCATACTCTGTAAATAATCAAATAGATACAATTAGAGTTAGAACTTAAAAGGCTTATAAACAACAAGGAAAAATGCAAAAAATTATTACCAATTTCCCACTTGTCAAGTTTGGCTATGTTTTCTTCAACTTTGATGACTTCTTTGGATTTTCTAAACCAATCTTGTGCACAAATCAGAGATTGCACAACTCTAGGAGTTAGTGAGCTCCTAAAGGAATCCAAGACTCTTCCTCCAATGCTGAATGCAGATTCTGAAGAAACAGTGGAAACATGGACAACCAACACATCCCTCGCCATTCTTGATAAAATTGGATACCTAGGGGAATGCTTCCTCCACCAATCTAGAATACAAAACCCCTCGTCATCTTGGACAACATCTTGCAAATACAAATCCAATTCAGAGCCTACCCTGAAAAGCCCAACTTCTCACCTTAACCTCTTGAATCTTAATTTTCTCTCATTTTTCAATTCATCTCCCTCTTCATTATGAAATGTAACATCGTTGTCATTGTTAGAATTTTCAGTCCTCTGAATGGTTCTCTTTTTGGGATCATAAATCTCACAATAAGCCACATAAAGCCTCTTCATATCCTCCTTCGCCTTCTTTCCCAAACTCTCACCAACAATCTCATCATGCAAGTCAGTCAATACAAGTTCCACAAATTCAATTTTGTTTCTTGGACCAAGCACTTTAGCAATATAGAACACATAATTGAATTTGCTAACATCACCCCAATACTTATTGAACTTCGCAAACATTATTTCAGCTAAAAGACTTAGTTCAAAGTCATTACTATTTCTCCATTTTTTCAACAAACATGCAACATTCGTTACTTCTTCAAAGTAAGCATTAGAGGTGACATACGAAGACCCAGATACAAAACATATCAAGTCATAAAAATATTTAAGAAACTTGCACAATCTTCTAGCACTAACCCAATCCTCTTCAGTAGGTAACCCCCCAAATTGTTATCATCTTCATTTTCATCTGAACTTCCATTCTCAACTAATTCATCTTTATTTGACACCCGTTTCTTTAGCTCAATTTAAAGAAATTGATCCACATGAACAAATGCATCAAATGCCTTTTCAAATCTACAAGTAGCTTCCAACATCAAATAGGTGGAATTCCACCTCGTACACATATCTAAACACAACAGAGAGCTTGTGTCAATCTTCTCTTTTTCAACACATAATTTAAACTTCTCTAACCTAGATAGGGACTACCTCACATATCTAACCGCTTCTCTAATTTTAGAAAGAGATTGCCCTAATGTTTTGAGACCATCTTGCACCATTAAATTCAGGATATGAGCAATACACCTAACATGGACAAATTCCCCACTTAAAATACTAGAACCCCACTGCATCATTTTTTTCTTCATATGTGAAACAACCCCATTATTAGAGCTAGCATTATCAACTGTAATTGTGAAAACCTTATCAATCCCCCACTCTCCTAAACATACCTCAAGTGCCCTCCCCATTGCATCACCCTTATGACTACTTATTGGACAAAAAATCAATATTTCCATTCATTGTCAATAAAATGTGTAGTTACACACATATAGTTAATTCTTTGTATTGAGGTCCAACTATCAGTGGTAATACACACACCCTTTGATAGTTTGTAGAAAGAAAGTTAACCAGTTTTTTTTTCTCATCAATATAAAGTTGATAGCAGACCCTAGAAATAGTTGACCTAGAAGGCACCTTAAACCTATTTTGTGTTGCTGCCATAAACTTTCTAAAACCATGCCTCTCTACAAAACTAAAGGGTAGTTCATCCTCAATTATCATCTGACCTAACGCCTTACTCCCACCATCATTTACACACATATCAATTTCTGTTTGTTTGAGGTCAGATGTGTGTGGTACTTGTTTACAATTTTTCATATGGTTTCTCAATAGAGATGTACCATGTAATTTTGGGTGACAACCAACTTCAGCAGCACAAAATTGCACTTACCTTTTTTGGGTAGCTCAAGGTCGGTTATGGCCATTGTGAGGTTTCCCGATAGGTCTTTAGTTCCCGAAAGTCCTTTTCCGATAGATTCCCGTGCCTTCTCATAGGTGAAGTTCTGGGTGATTGGTCTTTGCGGCGGGAAGTCTAAGGTTGATGCCTCCGTGATCACATCATCTCCTCCCCCTTCGAAATAATTCATCCTCGAATTCGTATCCTTCGGTTGTCCAGGGAATACCGTGATGGGGCTGCCTTGTCATTGCCATCTACACACCGAAGCAAAGGCACACGGTCCTCCGGTTATTTTAGTGAGGTCGCGTCCGGTAACAACTCAATTTTGTGCTCAATCTCGAGGTTGGGAGGGAGGTCATTCAGCATTCTAGTAGGAACTACATCTACAGGTTCCTGCAAAAATAAGACAAATGGACTTGGTAGAGAAGAAAGGAAGTTAGTGGTAATACTTCTCACTATTACACTCAAGGATCTAGGCTCACCGTTATCATGCTCTCTTTTCTCCTCTTAGTCTCTCTCATTTAGGTTGCCATGCTCCATCTTTTCATGGCGGTTTTTAAACTCACTGCTCACATTTTTCTCTCCACTCTTCTCTCGTATTTTCCTTATCAAGTGAAATTCCGCATTTGCTTTCTTCATGTACCTTTGGTCTTCATGTACTTGTGCAACGGAAAGAGGAGGGATTTTGAATATCTTGCCTTAGTGAGTTAAGCGAATCTTGTTGGTGCAGTCGTCATGCACCACATGGCGATCAAACTGCCATGGTCGACCCAACAGAAGGTGGCTTGCACTCATCAGGACTACATCACAAAGTCTTTCATCCTTATATCTACCCATCCTAAACGTAATTAGAACTTGTTCCTTAACCTTCACCTCGCCCTCATCGTTAAACTAATGCAAAGAATAGGGCCTTGGATGAGGCAAGGTAGGCAAGTTGAGCTTATGCACCAAGAGGTATGATTGAGCTATAATTGTAGTGATTTTTACCACTTTTTCTCTTGCAATTTCGAATGGTATGCTATTGATTTTGCTGTGAATCATTCGATTATTGTAGGAAATGGCCTTGGAGAGGTAAGGAGCAAAATTGAGGAGAATTACGCATGATTCTGGGCTGATTTGGAGCAAGCAAATTCTTGGTTACATTCTTGACCAAGACAAATTTGCTTGGCCAAGCCTCACTTGGAGAAATCTTCGATGCAGATAGCGAATTAAAGGCGCTAGCAGATGACTTTCCTGCCCTGACGATTGAGAGCGTTAATCAAGGACGGATTGAAGATGCACTCTGCTATTTTGATCTGATAAGATTTTTTTGTGTGGAAGAGTGAAATTCAAAATAAAATTTAGAGTTTATTAGGGTTTGATTTTCCGGGAGTTACGCCTGGAGCTATTTTTTAGGAACTATTTATACTCTTCCTGGGTTTTAAGGGTTGGGGTGACTGGTTGGGCATTTCTCTCTCTGATTTTCTACCACCATTTTCACCTACACTTTATTGCTTTTGCAACGAAGGATTATTATATTTTCAATACATTTTTCAATTATGAGCATGAGTAGCTAAGTACATTTTTCTTAGTAGAGACACTTAAGCATGAGCATGAGTATGCATGAGACCTAACCGATCTTACCAATCTTTAAATCTACATTTAATCAATTTCGTAATTATTCTTAATGTATTTTTGTTTGATATTAGATCTGGCCATTTTGGTGTTGAATAGACAATACAATAGTTATTTCTCTTAGCCATGGATTATTGACTAAGAGAATAGAAGTAGACACCTACGCGCTAGTGGATGTCCATGAAATGGTAGGGAGAAAGATTAATCAGATCCAGTCCCGATTGACGCCCGAGGATATTAGTCTAGAGTTGCCTTTCCCTATTCGTCATCAGCCAATTTAGTAAACCCTTTAACCAGCAGGGCCCTGGTTGGTTAGGCATCATCTTTAAGCGTACTTGTGGTGGTGTTGATACAAGAGGGTATGAGGGATCATAAGCGTACTTGATCCTATAGCAACTTTGTACATTGAAGATGAATACCCCTGCGTCGATAATTGTATCTCATGTCTCATAGCTACCAGCCTCTACTAGTAATCTCTCTCCCATTTGATTTTTATTTCAGAATCTGTCGTCTTGACCACGAACATCATTCTTGGCCAAGATAGTTACTTGTTTTATTTATTTTCTTGTTTTAGCTTTAATACAAAACCCCCAATTTCACCTAAGTGTTATTTCAATCATTACAAGTTCTCACAAAAGTCATATCATATCTCCCTATGGATTGAACCTCTTACTGCTATTGTTGTAACCCAATTTTTTTTACGCATTTTAGCATTTTTATCATTTATCACATTATTAGCCCATTTAAATCGAATTCCTATCAATTTTTGATCATTTGCTGTTTATTTTAATATTTCGCTCCATTTCATGCCATTTTAGTTTTTCGTATTTTTTACTGTCTTTTCGTTCGAACTTCTGTCGGTCTCGAGCGAATTTCCTCAGACCATAGATCGAACACTTTCATTCTTTAATGATTTATTATCTACTATTATATTATTTCGTTTCATCTCATTTTGTTTTGTTTAGTTCACCTTGTTATGGCATTTATTTTCCGTTCGAACTTCTATCAGTTTCGAGCGAGTTTTCTCGAACCATAGATTGAAATTTTTTCCCTATGTACTATTTACTATTTATTTCGTTTCATTTTACTCTATATTTTTGTATATTCGGTTCAAGTTTTTTATTCATGTCAGACGAGATCACTCGTGTCGTCGGCTCGAGCCAATTAAATAACAGTAGACATTTTCTTTTTGTCCCCCTCATCACCACCGTTGATTCCTTTTACCATTGAAAGTCAAGGTAATCAACGGCCCCCTTTCCTTCTTCATCTTGTTCATCATCACGTTTCCTGCATTTTTCTTCATGTATTTATGGCTGCCACATTTCGCACGAATCACCGACCACGACCTCTCCAATCAATCGAAGCTTCCATTTTTCCTCAGCCACACAGCCAAGCTTGCTCACCACTCCGGCTACTGCTCACTTCCACTCACCGTTAGGCCTCACGCCCGTCGCCCAC
Source organism: Viola odorata (assembly GCA_963691705.1). Taxonomy (NCBI): domain Eukaryota; kingdom Viridiplantae; phylum Streptophyta; class Magnoliopsida; order Malpighiales; family Violaceae; genus Viola; species Viola odorata. The sequence goes on along the minus strand of OY829543.1, from coordinate 31,531,094 downwards.
GCGCGCCTCCCTCACCACACACTCGTAAGCTTTGCGCCTATAAATACCCCCCTCTCTTCATCCTTAAAAGGCACGAGTTGACGCACTCTTTACCTCTGAAGCAGCAACAAAGGTTGAACTTAATTACTTCATTTATTATTTGCTTTCAACTCCATTAATGGCCTCTATTTTTACTTGCTTATTTCTCTTGTTTTCGCTTCAATTAATTATCTCTGTTCTAAGTTTAATAAATTGCTGATTTCAAATCACCCAACTGCTGCTCTGTTTAAAGTCATCCAACTGCTGCCTTCAATGTATTAATTGCTTGCGTTTTTTGCAACTATCTAGTTTCAATTAATTGCCCCTGTTTTGTTTTAATTAATTGTTGCTCCCAACTCAATCAAATTGCTGCTTCTGTTTCAAATTGACTTCGCTACTCTACTCCAATTAAATTATTTGCTGTCTGGTTTGATTTAAAAAGCTTTATTTCATTTCCTTTCGCTTGCTCTTATTTCATTAAAATTGTTAGCTGTTCTTTGATTATTTGAGCTGCTATTTCTTTAGTTGCTTCGTTAGGTGTATCTCTGGTCGAATTTTGGGGGTGGTCGTGGTTTGCGATCCAAGGAAGAAGACAATAATGTCGGCGATCCAAGGAAGAAGATAAAGTGAGGAGGGAAAGAGACGGGCTGGGCTCGTTTAAATGTTTGTTTGGTTGATGGGCCAAGCAATTTCCTTGGCCGATGCGGGAAGGGAGGAGAAAGAGGCCAACCCATCTGTTGGGTTGGGCTGGTCTGTCTTGGGCCTACCGTGGGCCCAGCTGTGGGGCCTAGTGGGCCGAGCCCAATTTTGGCCCATCATTTTTTCGTACCGATTTATTGCATGATTCGTATTGTGTGATTAATCATTTTTCGCATGCTTTTAAATATTTAAATAATTGTTTTTACTTATTTTTTATTATTTAATTAATTTTTTTACTTGCTTTTTAATTGTTAATCATTTTATTTATTTGCTTGATATTTATTTTACTCGTACTAATAATCTCACTTTGTAGGGTAAAATCAAATACATGCTCGCAAGTACACTTTCTTTATCCCTTTTACATATATATATACACACACACATGTTCGCATGCATGACTATTTAGAATCGTCAGAATTAAAATCAATCTTGCATGAACAACTTGTTTAAATCACTCGCTTTAAATGCCATGATTAATTGTTTTTATTTCTGCTCGTATTAAATGCATGTGTTTGGTTGCTTCGATCCCACACCTTGGTTTATTTTTTGCATTTCATTAATCGGTACTTTGTTAGTTTTATGCATAATTAGATCACTTAGTAATTAAAATTTAATCATGCATGGCCCGATGATAACAAAAAGGGCGCCCACTTTAGTAAAAACAGTATCAATCCCGTTAAACGGAAAAACCAGTCCCGACCCAACGAAATACTAAAACGGTGATTCCTCTGAGGGCCAATTACTTATTTTTAAATGTTTTATCTAAACACCTCTCTTTTTTCTGGTAACCTTTTTAGGATGTTACTCGGGTGCCTAATACCTTCCCGAGTCCATAAATCGACCCCGAACCATCGTCTCGGGTTTAGACCCTTTTTGCCTTAGCTTTTTAGTTTTATGCCATGACTTTAGGTTTCCCTAAACTTAGAAATAAATAGGGTGGTGACTTCATTGCATCATGTGAGATGAGTCTAACTTATCTCACATCCGTCCCGAACCCGCTTGTGTAAAATCAAAAAGGGGGTGCGACAGCTATTTATAATTCATTTGTTCTTAGTGGCAAGTTGTAACTTATATTTAATTTTGACGGATTCGACACCCATCAAGGTAGCTTGCGGCATCCACAACGCTTCCAATGTCCACAATAAGGGAAGCAATCTTACCATGGATGTCAATCCGGGAGTGAAAAAGGTTTTCTCTTTGGTCTTCGCAATTGACCTCATATTTCAGTTGAGCATTCATGCTCCTCCTCACAATAAGTGTTATGGCCATTGCGGGACTGATCTCCTCTTCACTATCTTCTGCTTCATGCCCCTCTCTCTCAATTCCTCCTCCATGGGGTTTGCTCTCACTCTCGGAATCATATAATCCTTCTCAGATGATTATGACCCGACGGTTTGGGCACTCGGAAGAGATGTGTCCCCAGTCGTGACACTTAAAGCACTCAACAGTGGATAAGTATCTCCTAGGTGGAGGGTTATCAGCGGGGGTGTTGGCTGGTTTCAGTGTGTAAGGAGTAGGGTTGGGTTTCAGGTATGGAGTGTAGGGTTTTTGTGTGGGGTTTATGGGTTTTGGAGGAAACTTGGGTTTGGTGTCATTTTGGTAGGGGGCGTCTTTGTGGTATGGTTGTTTGGTTGAAGATGAATAGGCTTGGGGTATGTTTCGGGTGTAGGATTTCCTTTTAGAGGCCTCATATACCTCGACTTTCAATGCGTAATGAAGCATGGATTGTAGGCTCTTAAACTCCTTCAATTCAAGCTTAAACTTCAATTTATCATTTAATACATTGAGAAATCGAGCCATGGTTACCTCTTCTTATTCGGAGGTGTCGATTTTGGTTCCTTGTCGGAGCCCTTGTAGTCTGTTTTTCAAGTCACTCTTGTAGGTGGAAGGAACAAACCGCTCTCGCATGATGTGCTTCATCTCCTTCCACGTTCGGATGGCACTGATATCACATCTCTTTACATATCTTGCCTCACCAACTAACGACATAACCATCAAATTCCATGGCTGCTAGCTTGACCTTCTTACTCTCGGAGTATTGGTGATAATTTAATATACGTTGTATTTTACCTTCCCATTTGAGGTATTCAGATGGGTCAGTGGATCCTTCATGATACGATCCCAGCTGGAGCCAACTCTAGTGACGCACCCATAGGCGCAACCACCCGCGCCAAGGCCCGAGCCTTGGAGGATGCAGCCACGAGCCTCTCATTTCCGCCCACGGGCTCGATCACTCGTGCCAGGACCCAAGCCCTACAAGTGAGGCTCAGTAGCCTCATCCACATGGAACTGAAGGCAGAGACAGCCTTGGAGGAAGCCAACCTGCGCGCGCCCCAGCCGCGCCTTGTAACCCTAATTCGCACCGCGTCCGCGCCTACGGATGGGCTACACATGGCCACCTCGGACCTTTAGGTCGACCAACGTCCTTTTCCTATTTTTTACCAAGCCATGATTATTTATAATACAAGAGAGGATTCCAAGCCAAAAATCAGGAGGAAAGCATGAAGGATTTGGGACAGGCCCAAATCACAAGCCCGCATTGGACAGTGAAAGCCACCGCCGAGCCTTTTGAAGATTGGAGCATATTTCCTTGTACAATATTCAGTCTAGTACTTTGTCTATGTGTTAGGAATTTTCCCTCCAAATTTTAGTGGGAACGCTCAAGGGAATAAGGAAAACGCCTTGTTTCCTTAAAATGTGATTCGGCGGACCCGCAAGCAAAGCCACTTGGGCCTTTTGACCTAAACGGCGGCGCCTGCACTTCTATCCTATTTAGTAGACTTTATTTATATTATTTTAGGGTTTCGGAACTTATTTGGAAGAGTGGCTTGTTGCCATTTTCGTTTAAGTCATTATTTAGAAACTAAACTAGTTTCCATTTTTGGAATTAGGGTTTAGCGCTTCATTAAAAAGGAGCCGCCCATGTTATTTTTCAGTGAGACTATTTTGATAATTGAAAGCAGATTGCTTTGGATCTTTATCCACTTGTTCTTGATGAACCTTGCAACTAATTGAGTTTTGTGCATTCGATTAGCTTGTCAAGTAAAACTTGAAAGCACCATCCATTGAGTCATCCGTTCTTTGGAGTGCCAAGACCACCAAATCTTGGAGATTCAAAGGTTTGACGCAAGATCCTCAAGGGATTCTGTGTGGAGTGCCAAGGCCACCAAACCTTGGAGATTCACGTGTCTTCTTTGAGTTAAAATTCCGCATTGAAACTCACGTCGCTGGACAACGATCTAAGGAGAGCGTTCTAGCCTACAAGGAGCACATCAGTTGGTAGCGGAGCTCAGCTGTCCCGACTTGGTAAATCTATCCCTTTAAATTATTGCGTTTTCTTTGTTAGAATTGGTATTCCGTCATTCTCTTCTACACCAATTCTCTTGTGTGTTGTGTGTTAGTGTATCTTGTGTCAATTTGTGTCTTTTGTGTGTGCGATTAGTGTGCAAATCATCTCAATGATTTGTAGGTCTTTTCTTTTGTCAAAAAAAAAAACAAAGTCCCCCAAAGTGTCTTAGTTAATTTGCGTTGTGTGTTGCATTGAATTTCAAAAAAAAAAAAAAAGAAACAATTTCGTCAAAAACAGAACAGAGGCGAAATTAGTACCATTCAAAAAAAAAGGAACTTCAGAATCAAATACTAGAGTGAATTTGTGAATTATAGCAAAAAGAATCATCAGATTTGGAGTTGAGAATCAAAAGTTGTGGCAAAAACGAGTTTTAATACCCTAATCGCATGCCATTAGCGTTTTGAGTTGTCAATTGACTCAATCTGTGTATTTTGAGCTTTTCTTTGATTCCAAGACTACTGTGCCTTTCTACTCTGTGGTATACTTGATTAATTGATTGATCTTTGCAATTGATTCGAGTATATTACCTCACAATTTATTTCTACACTAGTTTTCTTTGTGTGTCTCTTTGGCAGCTTTTCTTGAAAATTCTTCGAGTCAGGTTCATCTTGATCCAATTGGAGACGGATCTGGATAGTTTGCTTTGAGAGATTTTTGTGAGATTAATAGAGAGCTAAACACGAGAGTAAACACGTGAGGGAGTGATAGTTTTAGGCAATTTTACGCTTGGCAAATTTTTTTTTTGATTTTCAGGATGTTAGGATATTCAGGAAAGGAACAAACGGCTGATGTAGCCAAGGCATTACAAGACATAGCAGCCCAGCTCCAGAACCTAAACGCTTGGAAGCAGCAGGTTGAGACTAGGGAACGTGAGAGTAGGGTTCCACAAGCCCCCGGGGCACACTTTGTGCAACGCCTAAACCCTAGAGTAAACCGAGAGGCATATGCGCCTCCACTGAGCGATGACCAGTTCAGTGAGCAAGAGGTAGAGGGTTCTGAAGATGAGGGTGAGGAGGAGCTTCACATGACAGGACCGAGGGGTTTCCAAATGCGCCGAGGAGGTGCGTATGGACGTGGCGGACGCGCTTTGGGAAGGCGAGACCGTCACCTTGAACAGCCGCATCGCGAGGAGCGCGAGCGAGCTGACAATCATGTTGGGAATGTCAAACTTAAGGTTCCAGCCTTCGAAGGGAAGGATGATCCCGAAGCCTACTTAATTTGGGAACGAAAGATGGAGGCCATTTTTCGGTGTCACAACTACACGGATGAGAAAAAGATAAGGTTGGCATCCATGGAGTTCTTTGGTTATGCTACCGAGTGGTGGGAGCAAGTTAGTGAGGATTTGAGAGGTCTTGTGACTACTTGGGATAACATGAATTTTGCAATGAAAAGGAGGTTTGTCCCACCATACTACCATAGGGACCAACTTCAACGCTTACAAAAGCTCACCCAAGGGTCCAAAACCGTGAATGACTATCACAATGAGTTGGAAGTTCTTATGGCTAGGGTTAATGTGATAGAAGATGAGGAAGCTAATATGGCTAGGTTTCTTGGAGGACTGAACCGAGAGATAGCAGATTCATTGGAGTTGCTTCCATATAGGACGTTGGAGGAGATGCTCCACATGGCCGCGAAGATTGAGAGGCAACGCAAGGCGAAGACAGCCTATTCGAAAATACTTGTCATACACATACACAAGATTCATTGAGCACTCTTCACTCACTACAAAAAAAAAAAAAACAAAAACAAGGGATCAAAAGAAAAGATCAAATCCCTTCTTAAAAAAAAAAAAGGAAAGAAGAGTGAATCAAAAGCAAGAGTCTCCTTGTGTATGTATGCATCGTTGAAGTGTAGTAGTTCATTTTTAGTGTGCATCTGTTTGAGTTTCGGCTTTCTCTTTTAATTGTTCAAACATTCGGTCTCTTATTTTCTTTTCTCGTTTCCTTGAGTCTCTTCTTGTGTAGCTTGTGTCTTGGGTGTCTCCTTCTTTGTTCCGCACATACATACTCTACTCTAAGTTAATTTAGTGATCAAAATTAAGTGCTCTTCTTTGATCACTATTTCGGCCTCCCTTGTTTTCTTTGCTTTCCTTGTGCTTTCGTTAGAGTCATTACTAGCCTAAGTGTTTGGTTTGTATTGGAAATTAGAGTGAGTGAAATTGTGAGCTTATTAGAGTGTGAAACACGAGTGCAAACACGTGAGGGAGAGACTAATGTTTATAGCACTTGCGTTTTGTTTTATTTTGTAGGTAATTTTTCTATGTCATCTTGTTGTGAGGAAGATGGAACCTCTTGGGAAGAGGATTCTTGTGGTGCTAGTGCCGAAACTTGGGAAGAAAATTTTTGTGGTGCTAGTACCGTGACTAGGGAGGAAAATCCTTGTTTGGATAGTGGCGCCTACATCTTGGTTGCTAGGGAGGATGACAGATATTGCTATAAGGATGTTTATTCCGATGGGCATGAGGCGTCACAAGGTGCTTATTATGATGAGGGTTACACCGATGGGAGTGAGGCGCCGCATGGGTCTTGGTCTTATGAAATAGATGGTCTAGACAACCGATCTTATGCCACATCTTCTTCGCGGTTGGAATACGAACTTGATGAGCCATGTAGGGAGAGCCATTACCCGTCATACTATGACCTAGGTTCCGCCCCCTATCCAGACCTTGGTCATGACCCCTCGTTGTATGCCTATGTCCGTGACCATCAACGCCGGGTTCATTCCACCTCCACTAGGAGAGCGCTTGTTCCCCTGCATCTTCATCAAGAGCTCTTATCTTGGCAGCCAAGTGATACGGGCTATGATCATATGAGATCCTCCTTGGACTCAATTGCGGCGCTAGTTAGGGCCCGAATGGAAGATGACGCGAGGACACTTGAAAAACTTCAGCGAACCAGCTAAGACTTCAAACTTTTGATTAGGAGGGCATCAACTAAGGCAAAGCAAGAGGAGAGCTTGGCCTCAATTGTGAAGGAGTTGCTTGTGGTCCCTTCGCGTGTGGGTAGTGAGGAAGAAGGAGAAGCGAGTGGGCCGAAAGTAATTAAGGATGTGGACCTTAGAGCATCCATGACTTCGGGGGTTGAGCTCATTGAGGTTTTAGAATTGGAAATTTCGAGTGCTCCTTTGGATCCTTCGTCACCACCAAATGGCCTCATGGCCCCGCACATCACTAGGATATCTCCGGTTACTCCTTTAGTCACTCGGGATGCCCACGCCTCCACGCTCATCTCTAGGACACCTCTGATAAGAGCTCAACTTCTATTCGGAGATGAAACCGTGAGATGAAGGCAGCAAGGATCTAGTCTCCTTTAGGAGGTGGTAAACACATAGATAATTGGTGTTTGGGTGGATGGATGGATCCGGATTTGTATGGAGTTTAAGGGCAGCGGCAATAGATGGAATAATGGAGAAGATAACATCGCTAGAAGGAGTGCGGATTATGCAGCGGATTAATGGATGAAAATGAGAGTGTTTAGATGAACAATAAGTATATAACTTCAATACCCAACAAACCCTCTCAAGAACTTGCTTGAGCAACCTTGTTACAAAGTAAAGAAGATGAAGTGTTGGTTTTAAGAACCCTAAATTACCTAGGTTACTCTACTGATTTGGCCAAAGAGAATATCATCAAAATCAAAGGCAAGCTATAAAAGAGGTTGTCTCCTTCTATTTATAGCTTGAGAATTATTACATGAGAAAACCCTAAAATAACCCTTCATTTAAACCTAGGAAGGCCGGCTGACTTGATCACCAAAACAGTCCCTAATGTGCTAGTTTTCGCCGTGAGATCCAAGCCTGGTCCGGGCAAGGCATAAGGACGAGCTGGAGCCTTTAAGCTCATATCATCCCATCCCCCTTTGAACAAATTCGTCCTCAAATCTAAGCTTTGGAGGGTGTGGGGTTCCGAAAGTGGAGTGAGAGTCTTCAAGCTCGTATCATCCCCTCCCCCTTTGAGGAGATTCGACCTCGAATCTATAGGGTCCATCCCTTGCAAGGCCAAACGGGTCAAGGCATGCTCACAGCTTGTGGATACACACGGAATCCTCCAACTACACCTTTCGGAGAATATAGGCCAAGGTGGAGGCCTTGATTGGGGAAGATAGGTAGGCGTGGACGGAAAACAGCCAAGAACAATCAAGGATTGACCATGATGAGGCAAGGAGTGAACTAGGGCCAAGTGCAGGATCTTAGTAGTTGCTGATAAGGCGAGGGCGCTATGGTGAACCAAAAGAGCAGCAGACGGAATCCGTGTAAAGTACGAGACCATGTAACCACATGGAGGTGCCGAAAACATAAGGAAAGGTGCGCGGCTCACATGCCCAAGACCAAGTAGAAATGGGTCCTCAAAGCTATGTATAGGTACCTTCGGAATGATGGAAAAGTCACTCCCAAGGGCCCAAAAATGGTGCTGCAATGCAAGACAATGAGTGGCTGTCTCATGGCACTCCGAAGTGGACCCACCAACCGTACTTGTATCCCTTTCGCTCCCAAACTCCACATTAACATCCGAAACCAGTAGCTTCTCCTCAAACGGAGGCAAATCATCCTCAATAAGTGATGGCGATTCGGCTGAAACAACACTAGGAAGATCCTCAATCTCCTCAACCAACGGTGTCTCAAAACCATCCATGGATTGCAATACATTCATTTCGCTCCCAAGAGGCACTAAAATTTCCTTGACTGATGGCGAACCAAGAGTACAAACGCTAACCTCTTCACATTGCCCAAGGTGCCCGGAAACCCGTAGGTTATCACATATAAGTGTCATTGCGGGCATGGTGTTTGTCATGGCTTGGGTGCTTCTTTCCAGACGCGCTAGAATTGGAGCCATCCTTAAGGCAAAAGGTGAGGTGCCATGGTATGGGGACGGGGCAGCCTCGGTGAAGTAGTCGTCCTGCCCATACGAAATCTCTCCACTAGTCGTATAAGAGTCATACGCATAGGCTTGGCGAGAGGGCTCCATATGATCATACTCTAACCGGGAAGGAATGGAATCGTAACTAGGAAGAGGCGGGGGCCAACGGACATAGTGGAGGGGCTGCTCAATATGATACCAAGATGCATGGCTAGTAGGAGCAACCCTCAAATGCGGCGGTACGTAGGAAGACATTGAAAAATTCCTACAAAAGGAAAAATAAACACAATTGATAGCTAAAAGGGGTTAGTCTCTCCCTTACATGTTTCACTCGTGTTTCACACAACACTCTAACAATCTCACCTCCTCACCCACTCTAATCTCCAAGCAACACCAAGTAATGTAGCTTAGCACAAACTATAAGACACATAACAGCACAAGGAATGCAAAGAAAACAAGCTTAGAAAGAAAGGTAGAGAAAATCAAAAGGTATGCACGGATTGGATTGAAATGCACACCTAATTGATTTAGAGTAGAAATAATGATGGAAACAAGAAGGATAGACCAAAGACTCAAAAGAAAAGCTAGCTCAAATGAGAAGAGAAAACAAAATTGAAAAGGAAGACTCAAAACTGAAATTTCGAGTGAAAACTGCGCACTGATTTTGAGTTGGATAGAAGTGTATGAAAACATCCGAATTAGGAGAAGTCTCAAACATAAGAGTTGTTCCACTCAGATTGAAGTTTAAGCTGTAAAAATTTAAGAATTTTTGGAGGGAAACTACCCTCTCAAAAGGGGAAAATGCGAAAGTAATAAAAAACTGGGAATGGAAATCCGAAAAAGAAAATCCAAATTGGAAGGCACAAATTGAAAACTGAAACTTGTGTTCTTCCACAAGGACACTTAAAAAACAATGTAATTCACTTAAATTGCATACACACAAGTAGTTTCTTGCTTGTGACTCCTTTGCTCTTCTTCTTTTCTTTTTCTTCTTCTTCTTTTTTTTTTTTTTTTTTTTTTTTTTTTTTTTTGAGAACTGAGGAACTTGATCACTTTTTCTTTTCTTTTTGATCAAATCTTTTAGTTCCCTTCTTTTAAGTTCTGTTTTTGCAAAGGGTGAAGAAGACTCACTTGTATGACAAGTATTTTTACAAGAAGTGAAAGACAAGTAGTTTTTGCTTTTGAAAAAATTTCACTAAAAGCCAAAAACTGTGATGTGGCAAGTGAAGATGATGTGTCACTAATTTTGTGGATGACCAAGCAAGTGATGTGGCATGTGAGGTGGACGTGTATGACAAGCATACAAAGTGTAAGGATGCTAAATTAGGGCCGGCCTAGAGTAGTGAGCAAGCTGAAATGCTTGGCTCACAATTGAGGAAAATACTAGGCTCACAATCAAGGTGATGTGGCCGGCTAGGGTTGGACAAGCAATTTCGGCACTTAGCAAGAATACAACAAGTCCACATGGCTCTCAAAGCCACCATAGGAGGCTCCAACAACTTCAACAGCAAATACACATTTAAGAAGATGAATTTTCGTCCATTTAGATGCACACAAACACAAAATATTTCAGCAATTGTGTTCTTCCAAAATTCAGCACACTAAAAGACAAGAATTTCTCAAGAACACCAAAAAATTTCAAATGAAGTAAGATTGATTCCTATGGTAGAAAATAATGTTTAAACCATAGAAAACAAGAATCAAGGTGTTTGAACCGAAGAAACTCAAGGAAATGACGTTTTAGCAATTTAGTGGAACAGGTGTGAAAAAGAAGAAAAACAGAAAAAAATTCAGCACAAAAGAAAGATGTTCTACGGTAGAGGAGATGATTCTAACCGTAGAAAAGGAATTTAAATGAGGTTTACCAACCTAGAAGACGATTGGAGCTCCGCTACCACTTGATAAGGTTCAGCCTCTATTTTGGAGAAGATGAACGGATTGAATGGAGCCACGGATCTAGTCCTCTTGTGAGAGGTTGGTTGCTGGTTCGGATGAACGGATGAAGGTGTTTAAATGGAGAGGTTGGTTACAAAGTAAAGAAGATGAAGTGCTGGTTTTAAGAACCCTAAATTACCTAGGTTACTCTACTGATTTGGCCAAAGAGAATATCATCAAAATCAAAGGCAAGCTATAAAAGAGGCTATCTCCTTCTATTTATAGCTTGATAATTATTACATGAGAAAACCCTAAAATAACCCTTCATTTAAACCTAGGAAGGTCGGCTGACTTGATCAACAAAACAGTCCCTAATGTGCTAGTTTTCGCCGTGAGATCCAAGGCTGGTCCGGGCAAGGTATAAGGACGAGCTGGAGCCTTTAAGCTCATATCATCCTCCCTTGGCCCGCATTACCACCTTTCCCCACCTTGGCTGAAATGGAGTAATTTTTGGGTTTGACTCACCATCGGCCTTCACTAGCAATGGCTTAGCTTCGCGGCCGAGCATGATCCTCACCGAGCCCACATGCCTTGCCCTAGAAAGGCCTCCCGCTTGGCCTATCTTTTCCGAGGGAAGTTTCAAAAGGGATCCGTTTGTGGCCACTAGCCGGAAGTTTGTCTTAGCCCGCTTAGCCTTTCACGGGATTGACCCTATAGATTCGAGGAAGAATCTCTCTAAAGGTGGATGGAATGATACGAGCACGGCATCTAGGCCTCGCCATCTTTGCGCTCGTGCGCCCGTGCCCAGCCTTGTGATACAAGCCTGCCATCTAGGCCAAGCCTTCTGTCTAGGCCGAGTTGTGCATCTAGGCCAAGTCATCTGTCTAGGCCAAGATGTGCGTCTAGGCCAAGCCTTCCGTCTAGGCCGTCCGTCTAGGCCAAGCCGTGTGCCCGCGCCCTCGAGCTTCGGCCAGCACACTCCAAGCCCATCAGCGCCTAGCCGTATCAAGCCCACGCTCAAGCCCGTGTCATCCAAAGAAGGAAACCCTTTGGCCAAGGGTGTTTTTAGTATTTTCCTCTTTTGTAATAATTCCCCTATAAATAGAAGGACTTAGCCTCTTTTATAGGTTGTCTTTAAACTTGCTCATGATTTTCATCATAGAGCCTTTAGACCACCTAGGAACCGGCTCTTGGAACCGTGGCCCTTAAGGCTGAATCCATCATAGAGCCTCATGATTTTCATCCCATTGTCAATCCAACCTCCCAAAGAGGACTAGATCCGTGCAAGGGCTCCAAATCGGAACCAAGGTCGTATTATGGGGGGTGGCTAGAATTCAATGAAGATCATTTTAGTAACAGCCTTGCTTATCGTTTGAACAACTGTTCAATCAAACCCTGTGATACGATCCTAGTTGCGTAGGATGCGTAGCACGTAATTCTGATCGTTGTTCAAGGATGGATTTCAATGCTGAAATAATGAACTCGACAAGTACGAGCTTAGACCACTTAGTTAACCTGTGCTAAGAGCCCTAATAGATTTCAAGTCAAGGATCTTGAATCGGATTCCTAGGACTAGACTCAACAATGTGAGAATCACACTAAGAGAAACGAAACAATGGGGTTGCAATTTCGGTTTTACTTATTTGACGGCTCGAGTATTGCGGACTTGAGAAGGAACAAGGTTCAATCGATGAACAATGGGTAGAGATTTGAAGAGAGAAGTCTCAATTTTTTTTAAAATAACAGCCAACCTTATAATGAGGTTAAACGGTTGCTTATAAAGAGTTTAGAAGCAAACCCTAATAGGAATAGAAGTAGGTGTTCTAATTAAGGAAATTAACTTAATTAACTAATTAATCAATTAACTAATTAAATAATTAATTAATTAAAGTAAACATAAATATATTTAAATGCATTCTAGCAGCCCATGTCGAGTTCTCCATCATCGGGCCAAGGTTTGGGCCGAAACCTCAAGTCGTATGTTGTCTCGCGTACACACTGTGCTCTATAATGTCGACTTGAATAACTTTCAAACCACTTGGCCAAATGGGCCAAACTTGTTCCAGAAGAAAGCTAACATCCTGAAATTTCCAAAACGTATTCGATCTCATGATTCTGACTTGTACATGCTGGCTAGATTCGGACGAAGTTGCCTGATGCGTCTTGGAGTCCTTGTCGGCGTAGGACTACTGTCAACGAAAATGTTGGCTTAATCTTTTGGATGATCCACTCGTCCAAATGTCCTAAAATTTGGACACAATAAACATAACACATATAGGTTTCCATCAAGCCTTTGTGATCCCTAATCGGACTCCATCTGCTCCATCATGTCTTGACGCTTTTGTCCATGTAGTCGCGTGATACATCTTGGGATCGTATCATTCCCTCCCTCTTCGGAAAGATTCGTCCTTGAATCTTGCTCAGCATAATCTATGCACGAAAAATTCCCAATATGCTCAAAGCATACTCGCCATCTCTTGTGCTTCCTTAGTCGCCATCTCTTGCACTTCAAGGTCGATACGTTAGGGTTGGTATAAGGATTCAAATCATTCCCTCTCCCTTCGAAAAGATTCGCCTTCGAATCTGCACCTAAACCTGCACCATAATACCTTAAGTTAGTAATATCAAAGTAAGCACAAATTGAACCATACCAACCTTGTAAATTCAACTTGGCAGCAACGTCTTTGAACATGTCAATGCGTTGAGTAAGATTATTACTCCAAGCAGCTACTCTTGCTTGAACTTGGTTTAGGGACCGTCTCCAGCGTAAGCGCTGCCAAACCCAAGCTCCTATCTTGAAGGATCCACTCATCCTTCCATGGTTTCTAAAAGTTTCCATCTTGACACTCAAGCTCGCACCATAGCACTTGGCTTGTCCATGGGATATCCGCATTACTTCGATCTCTTTGCTGCCACTTATACTAAATAATACACTCAAAGGCAGAAATATTAAACCGAATAATTTTATATGAATGAAACCATATATGAGTTTAAGCAATAATCCCAAAACAGTAGCATGTACCGAAAGGAAGTAAGTAAATAAAATAAATTGAAAGCATTGCTTCCATGTAAACTCATACTTACAAACCGAAATGTGCCATGAGGACTCAAGTGCCCATGGATCCACATTGCTTGAAACTCCGAATTGTGGTTGACAAGATGTCTCAATTAGCATCTTCGTGCTCGGCCTCCTCCACAATTCCATCCATGAGTCGCTAAGTGACTCCTCCCTGTGATTACTAACAATACTCCAAGGAACAACATGTGAAAGCATAACATCCTTAAAGAATATGTTAGTAATAGTTGCGTTATATTGATGTATCAAACCAGCATCATATGACCAATACATAGTCAAATCGTATAACGAACTACACAACCAAATTAAGCGCTCATGCTTGCTATGATATCCTTTATGCATACAAAACATAGATTTTGTGTCAAATAAATAATCTTTATAGACTTCACAAAAATCAGAATCATTAGCATAAAGATTAATCCTAGGTGTAACCTCAAGCGATTTTTCACTAAGTGATTTTTTATCAACACTACCAATAAGACTCAAAGGAACATCATGTGAAGATATATCATTCCTATAAATTAAACCAGTAATATTAATTAAATCACAGTAGCTCATCAAACAATCATCAAACACATAATGCTCATCAAAATTTCGCAAAAGATCATGCGACCGATATAAGCGATTGCGTCTGAAAAGAGCTCCTCCAAATCCTGTCCACTTAAACACAAAATTTTCATGAAATTCACACTTGGAAGAATAGTTATCTAATGTAAAAACATGTGTAAATCCAATTAAAATTGCGTTAGAGACAACACAATCTACGTCTCTCGACCTAGTCAATACACCAAACTGTTTTCGCTTTCGCGAGTAATTTTCAAAGGCATAGGACTTGACCTTCGGTGCTTGCATATAATAATCATCATTTAAATTAATTTTAGAACCAGAAGCATACAAATCAAAGATGTTTATATACTCACACAAATCGCTCCTTAGGGAAGAGAGCCATACCATACCATTTCGGTTAGGGTTTGCCGAAATAGGCACCATGGATACACAAGGCTCTTTCCCTCTTCTTGGTGGTAAAGTAAGAGGCTTCTCTTCTGCCAACAATCTTCTCTTGTTCTGCACATTAGGAGAAATAATAATAGAAGGGAAAACAATCGGATTTGGGTTAGGAAAATCTATGCGCAATGGCCAAAAATTCAGTTTTTGGTGGCTTGCGCCAAAACAGATTTTTTTGCACATGTAATGCATCCCTCACTTGTTCTCTCTTGGCATAAACACACATCTCTCCTTTTTTAATGATGCCACTCTTTGCATGCTCTTTATTTTCATGCAAGTGCTTTAAACTCTCATCTCTTTTCCCATGCTCGCTATTTTCATGGGGGCTGTTTTTTATTTCATCTCTTTTCCCATGCTCACTCTTTTCATGGGGGGCTATTTTTCTCATTATTTCTCTTTCTTGTCAGTACTCAACTCTCCTCTTTTTCTCTCAATATTCCTTGTGATTTTAGACTTGGCATAAGCTTTCTCAAGTAACTTTTGCTCCTCATCTTTTGCCTTTGACTTAGTAGGCCTAATACTAGGATAAAGAGACCTCTTCTTCTTTTTCTTCTCTATACTGATCGCCTTTTGCAACATATCTCTTGGTTGAGGCCTTCGAAGAACTCAGTGTAATACAGTGGATCAGTTATCTATCGGTTGAGGCCTTTGAAGAATCTTGCCATCGTCTCCCTTTCGGTCTCCTTGACTTATTCTCTCTCCAAAGCAATCTCCATCTCATTAAAGTACTCTTCAACACTCTTATTTCCTTGTGTCAAGGTCTCTAACTTTTGGAAAAGCTCACGACTGAAGTTAGTGGGAACAAAACGATTCCTCATGACCCTCTTCATCACTTCCCAATTCTGAATTGGAAGGCTTCCTATGGCAGCTCGTTTAAGGTTGATCTGATCCCACCAATTAACCGCATACCCACCAAATGCAGCTGATGCTAACTTTACTTTCTTCCTTTCCGAATAATCATGGCAGCGAAAAATAAATTGTACATCTCGCTCCCAATCCAAGTAAGCATTCAGATTGTACACTGCTTCAAAAGGCGGAAGTCTTACCCTTGACTCACTTTTGTTATATGTCTCGGCCTTAGCCCTCAAACCAACCGAGATATTCCTCCTTTCACGCCAATCATACTGCCCTTGCCTTGGATAGGCATCATCCTCATAATCTCGCCTCTCGGACCATTGCGTGTAAGACATTCTGTAATTCCTGTAAATTCACAACACTAGCAAACAAACGTAAAATTTGTACTAAACCTAGCACTCCCTCACGTGTTTACTCTCGTGTTTAAACTCTCAATTGAAATCACAAAATCACTCAAAATCCCTGCAATTGTTCAAGTGTTAGTAAGACTCAAGAGTTCAAGAAAAAGGCTTCCAAGAAGACTCTCAAAGACAACTAGCACTGAAAAGAATTGTGACACTTGATATTTGAGTAATTGTAAGATCAACCAATCAAACAAATAGCAAGTAGAGTAGAAGGCAATTTCAAGGAATCAAGGAAAGCTCAATTTGACTCGAAAAGGACTCAGCAAATTTTTGTTTTCAATTTTGATTTCAAGATACAATCGCACTTCAATTCACTTCCTCGCTAAATCTGACTTTTGTGGCGCAAATACTTCTATATATTTTTGTATTTGCAAAATCGAATTCCTTTCTTTCTCCTTTGTTTTTTTTTTATTAATTTTTTTTTTACTATGAACACAGTTTAGTGTTTCGATCACAGCTTTTTACTCATGACTCCGAATCGACTGATTCTTTTTTATTCGAACGCCCAACAAACACAGATTTTCAACGGATCCTTTTTCACTAAAATTGGACTTCAATAGCTATATATTAAAATTCAATTTCGACAACTGAATCTGCACAGATTTTCTTTTGTATTTCGTGACCTCTTTGTTAGTAGAAAATGCAAGTAATTTAGCTAATTTCAACACAACAAACTGGACTGAAAACACAACCAATTGTATTCAAGTAACGAACCAAGCACTTCAAGGAAATCGGTTTTAGAATGGAGTAGAAGAAGAAACCGATTTCAACAATGAAAACTTGAAAACAATTAATGATACTTACCAATCTTTGAACGCCTTAAGCTCCGCTACTAACTGATACGATCCTAGTTGTGTAGGATGCGTAGCAGATAATTTTGATCGTTGTTCAAGGATGGATTTCAATGCGGAAATAATGAACTCGACAAGTACGAGCTTAAACCACTTAGCTAACCTGTGCTAAGAGCCCTAATCGATTTCAAGTCAAGGATCTTGAATCGGATTCCTAGGACTAGACTCAACAATGTGAGAATCACACTAAGAGAAATGAAACAATGGGGTTGTGATACGAGCTCGAGGACCATGCCTCGTATCCGTGCCAAGGACTCACGGGATGGCCGAGCAACCCATGAGGAGACACGCCCGGGGCCGCGCCAAACCCTAGCAACGCATGAGGATGACCGCGCGAGTCCGTGCGCGAGTCCGCGCGCGCCTTGGCCTATGCGCTAGCCATCCGCGCCTTGGCCCAAACCCTAGCGGCAGCCTTCAAGAGCTCCTCAAGGCCCATCTTCCCAAGCCCGCCCCTTAGTCTAAGTGGAGGGTATTTTAGGGTTTTCCATGTAATAATGCCCAAGCTATAAATAGAAGGAGATAGCCTCTTTTATAGCTTGTCTTTGATTTTGTTGAGTTTATCTCCTTTCAAGACCAATTAGTTGGCTTTGCCTTAGGGGTCTTAAACCCGGTTTTCATTTAGTTAATTAATACCTTTCGGCTTGTTCATTGTATGAGCAATTAAGGGAAGGTTGCGATTATCGATCCTTGTAATCATTTGAATACAAGTTAGTATATTGTTTGTTCATCAAATCATTCTCCTTTTCATCCATTAATCCGCTGCACTCTTCCGCAATCTCCTTGTGACGTTATCCTCTCCATTAACACCATTAAACACCATCTAAACACCTTCCACCCTTATGTTTACTATCCTCCCAAAGGAGACTAGATCCTTCAAGCTCAAGAACACAGTTTCTTCCTTCAAGAGAAGCCCGAATGTTATCATGTGGTAGCGGAGCTCCAAATCGTCTTCTAGGTTGGTAAACTCTCTCCCTACGGTTGGATTCATCTTCTCCACCGTAGATTTAGTCTTTTTGGCCTAAAATTTTTCTGTTTTTCATAACCGTTCCTCTCTTCTGTTCAATCTTCATTTTCTTGAGTTTCCACGGTTCAAACACCTTGATTATTGTTTTCTATGGTTTAAACCAGTGTTTTAAAAACCACCCGGCTAACCCGTTGAACCGGATTCAACCGGATTCAACCGGGGTTCAACCGAGGTTCGACCGGATTGACCCATTGGTACAGTACGAACCGTTCACTCAGCGAACCGTTCGAGCTTAGATGATTGAACCGGATAAAACTGGATTGAACCGGTGTCTATAATGGGCCAGTCCATGCCTGTAATGGGTCGGCCCATCAAATTTTCTATATTAAAAAAATTAAAAAATTAAAAAATTATAAAAAATTATAAAAAAATTTAAAAAATCCAAAACGGCGTCTTTTTGGTTTTAGATCGACCCAGCCGGGTCGATAGCGGGTCGACCGGGTCACCGGTTTTATAAAAACTGGCCGGGTCGACCGGTTTTTTCCGGTTCGATTGCAGGTCCGGTCCAAAGACTGAACCAGCCCGAAATCCTCCTTGGGTCACCGGTTGACCGGTCCAACCGTCGGGTCGGTCCGGTTTTTAAAACATTGGTTTAAACATTGGTTTCTACCATAGGGATCATTTCTAAGTCATTTGGAAATTTTGTGTTCTCGAGTCTTTTTGTCTTTTAGTGTGCTGAATTTTGGAAGAACACAATTGCTGAAATTTTTTGTATTTGTGTGCATCAAAATGGACGAAAATTCATCTTCTTAAATGTGTATTTGCTGCTGAAGTTATTGGAGCTTCCTATGGTGGCCTTGAGAGCCATGTGGACTGATTTGTTCTCTTGCTAAGTGCCGAAATTGCTTGTCCAACCATAGCTGGCCACATCACCTTGATTGTGAGCCTAGTATTTTCCTCAATTGTGAGCCAAGCATTTCAGCTTGCTCTCTACTCTAGGCCGGCCCTAATTTAGCATCCTTACACTTTGTATGCTTGTCATACACGTCCACCTCACATGCCACATCACTTGCTTGGTCATCCACTCATTTAGTGACACATCATCTTCACTTGCCACATCACATTTTTGGCTTTTAGTGAAAAAATTTCAAGAGCAAAAACTACTTGTCTTTCACTTCATCTTTTAAAAATACTTGTCATACAAGTGAGTCTTCTTCACCCTTTGCAAAAATAGAATTTAAAAGAAGGGAACTAAAAGATTTGATCAAAAAGAAAAGAAAAAGTGATCAAGTTCCTCACTTCTCAAAAAAAAAAAAAAAGAGAAGAAAAGCAAAGGAGTCACAAGCAAGAAACAACTTGTGTGTATGCATTTTAGGTGAATTACATTGTTTTTGAAGTGTCCTTGTGGAAGAACACAAGTTTCGGTTTTCAATTTGTGCCTTCCAATTTGGATTTTTCTTTTTCGGATTTTCTCTTCCCAGTTTTTCACTACCTTCGCATTTTTCCCTTTTGAGAGGGTATTTGCCCTCCAAAAATTCTGAAATTTGGACAGCTTAAACTTCTTTCTGAGTAGAACATTTCTTCTGTTGAAGACTTCTTCTAATTCTATCACATTCACATACTTATCTCCAATTCAATTTCAGTGCGCAGTTTTCACTCGAAAATTCAGTTTTGAGTTGTTCATCTCCATTTCTAAAAATATTTTCGTTCCTTTTCCCTTCTTCTTGAGTTGTATTTTGATCTAGCTTTTCTTTTGAGTCTTTGGTCTATCCTTCTTGTTTCCATCATTATTTCTACTCTAAATCAATTAGGTGTGCATTTCAATCCAATCCGTGCATACCTTTTGATTTTCTCTACCTGTCTTTCTAAGCTTGTTTTCTTTGCATTTCCTTGTGCTGCTATGTGTCTTAGAGTTTGTGCTAAGCTACATTACTTGATTTTGCTTGGAGAATAGAGTGGGTGAGGAGGTGAGTTTATTAGAGTGTAGTGTGAAACACGAGAGAAACACGTGAGGGAGGGACTAACCCTTTGTTTATATATCAATTGCATTTGTTTTCCTTTTTGTAGGTAATTTTCTATGTCTTCTTATAGTGAGAATGATGGGTCCTCTTGGGAGGAGGACTCTTGTTCTAGTTCGGCCTATTCTATGGCTCCTTATGACCGGGCCTCTTCTTGTTATGAGGTGAACTACTTAGTGGAGCATGAGACATCGAATGGGGTTGATTCTTGTTGTTCTAGTGGCTCTTATTCTGATGGGTATGAGGCGCGGTATGATTCTTGTTCTTATGGGGTGGACACCCAAGGAGACTGTTCTTGTGCCTCATCTTCTTCTCCAAGGGAGTATGATCTTCATGCACCCTCACGGCAATCCTTTGGTTATGAGGGTGCTACTACCGATGGGCATGAGACTCGGTATGTTCCTTTTTCTTATGCGGTTAACACCCACGACCACCAATCGTGTGCCACATCTTCTTCTCAATGGGTGTATGATTTTCATGAGCCCTCACGGCGAGCATTTGGTTATCCTCTAGTGCGGACAGTGGGGATGATTCGTATGCACACGAGGACTTCATTGATGGGTCATCTAGGCATGGGAACCGTAGCCATGACTACTTCACCGAGGCTGCCCCTTCCCCACACCGTGGCACCTCCATCTATGTCCCGGACCGTGGAAGCCATCGTCACCCCTTTGTGCCACCTGCTTCTAGGGCACATCCTCGCCGCGCCACACCTTATCACGAGGCGTTATCATCTCGCCATGACCGTAGACCCCCTCCGGGCTCATCACGTCGTGGCACCCCTACCTATGCTTCTTGTCCTAGTAAGGCCTATTCCATGGTTTCTTGTGACCGGGTCCCTTCTTGTGATGGGAACGATTATTCAGATGCGCAGGAGACACAGTATGAGGAGAGTTCTTATGGGGTTGACAGCCGCGACATCCACTCTTGGTCCACGCCTTCTTCTCGGTTGGAGTATGATCATCTAGGGCCCTCTCGGCCATCCTATGGGTATGAGCCTTATGCGGATAGTGGAGAGGACTCTTATGGGCATTACGAGCAGCCGGACTATAGTGAGGAACCCTCTCGGCATTTCCATGATCATGGTTCTTATGAGGGCTGCCATGACTTCTACACTGAGGTGGCACCTTCCCCACGTCGTGGGCCTCCGCCTCCTCCTAGTTACATTTTCGTTCCTCCCCCACGGGTGAGAGACATCTATTGTACCGTTTATACGGGTAGAGGTCACTTGAGTGACAGATGCCCAAGCAATAGAGTGTAAATGATTAGTGTGCCTTCTAGGGTTGATTCGGCCACGCCACAACCACTTAGAGAGGATGAGCTTAGTGCGGTCTCGGACTTAGTGGATTCGCATGCTACTTCAGGTGAGTTTACTCCCTCGGATGAGGACCTACTTGAGCTCCCCTCGGATGAGTTTAGTTTAGAGTTGGTGACTTCGAGTTTGGAGCCTATTGGGACTTCAGATTTGGTGATCTCGAGGGATCCTTTGGATGAGTTGGAGAGTGCTAGGAGAGTATCTTCTAGTATTGATTCAGCCGAGCCACCACCACTTATTGAGGATGCGTTTAGTATGGCTTCAGGCTTAGTGGTTTCGAGTGCTACTTTGGGAGAGTTGACGCCATTGGATGGGGACTTACTTGAGCTCCTCTCGGATGGTGTTGATATGGAGTTGGTGACTTCGGATTCAGTGGTTTCGAGTGCTCCTTTGGATCATTGGGACTTGGGGCTTCCACCCATTTGGGATGAGTCCCTTGAGGTCTCTTCGGGCAGCCATGCAAGAGCCATACTTAGTCTAGCACGGCAGCGTGCCTTTCGGTCCATCGGTAGTGAGTTTTCCATCATGCCGAGTGTGTCTGCACATGACTTGATGGATCCGTTCCTTCTTGGTTTTGCGTATGTGGACTGAGCGCCCTCTACTCCGACCTTGGCGCACTCCCTTGGCCTCTCGGCCTCTTTTGGGTCCCGAATTCCTTCCGCCGCCCCTTTGGCCATCCACAGTGCCCACGGCTACTCTTCTACTACTTCGGGCCCGCACCTAGACCGCATCTTTCCCATTCCCCACCTTGCGACAGTTTTGGATATTGTGTGGGATGCGTTGTCTTCGGATTTCCCTAGCACGGGTTCACACCTCTTCTCTTCGGGCAGCCACGAGAAGGCTTTCCATTTCCTCGCGCTCCAACACAAGTTTCAGTCCATGGGAAGTTCATTCTCCATCACGCCGAGTGTGCCTACGCATAGCTTTGAGGATCCTTTTCTCCTTGGATTTGAGCCTCTTGGCAGCACCCTTTCCTTCCCATTTTCGGCACCTCCTCATGGTTTCAGGGTCCCTCCCTTCACCCAGACTACTCCCGTTACTCCTTTGGTGATTCGTCGTGCCCACACATCCGTTTTCATGTCTAGTGGTCCTCACTTAGCCCGCGGCCACACCTTTTCCCATCTTGGTCGATCCGTGGTTGTTTTTGGGTCCCCCCCATCCGCGCCTACATGGTTTGCCCAAGAAAGGCCTCCACCATGGCCTATATACGTTTCCGAGAGTTGTTTGTGAAGGACTCCGTTTGTTGGCACTAATCGAGCCTTAGTTGTCCTTGGTTTGTTTCCATCCGCACCTCGGGCCCTTGCCCCCGACCGGCCTCCATCTTGGCCTATTTTCTCCGAGAGTAGTATGTTGAGGGTTCCATGTGTGAGTACTAGCCGAGAGCATGCCTTGGCCCGTTCGGCTTTTCGAGGGATAGAGCCTCCAGATTCGAGGGCGAATCACCTTGAAGAGGGAGAGGATGATACGAGCTCGAGGACCATGCCTCGTATCCGCGCCAAGGACTCACGGGATGGCCGAGCAACCCATGAGGAGACACGCCCGGGGCCGCACCAAACCCTAGCAACGCATGAGGATGACCGCGCGAGCCCGCGCGCGCCTTGGCCTATCCGCTAGCCATCCGCGCCTTGGCCCAAACCCTAGCGGCAGCCTTCAAGAGCTCCTCAAGGCCCATCTTCCCAAGCCCGCCCCTTAGTCTAAGTGGAGGGTATTTTAGGGTTTTCCATGTAATAATGCCCAAGCTATTACATGTCTTTGATTTTGTTGAGTTTATCTCCTTTCAAGACCAATTAGTTAGCCTTGCCTTAGGGGTCTTAAACCCGGTTTTCATTTAGTTAATTAATGTCTTTCGGCTTGTTCATTGTATGAGCAATTAAGGGAAGGTTGCGATTATCGATCCTTGTAATCATTTGAATACAAGTTAGTATATTGTTTGTTCATCAAATCATTCTCCTTTTCATCCATTAATCCGCTGCACTCTTCCGCAATCTCCTTGCGACGTTATCCTCTCCATTAACACCATTAAACACCATCTAAACACCTTCCACCCTTGTTTTTACCATCCTCCCAAAGGAGACTAGATCCTTCAAGCTCAAGAACACAGTTTCTTCTTCAAGAGAAGCCCGAATGTTATCAGGTTGCAATTTCGATTTTACTTGTTTGACGACTCGAGTATTGTGGACTTGAGAAGGAACAAGGTTCAATCGATGAACAATGGGTAGAGATTTGAAGAGAGAAGTCTCAATTTTTTTAAAATAACAGCCAACCTTATAATGAGGTTAAACGGCTGCTTATAAAGAGTTTACAAGCAAACCCTAATAGGAATAGAAGTAGGAGTTCTAATTACGGAAATTAACTTAATTAACTAATTAACTAGTTAAAGTAAATATAAATATATTTAAATTTATTCCAGCAGCCCATGTTAAGTTCTCCATCATCGGGCTAAGGTTTGTGCCGAAACCTCAAGTCGTATGTTGTCTCGCGTACACACTGCGCACCATAATGTCGACTTGAATAACTTTCAAACCACTGGGCCAAATGGGCTGAAACTTGTTCCAGAAGAAAGTTAACATCCTGACGTTTCCCAAACGTATTCGATCGCACGATTCAGACTTGTTTAGCGCTAGCTAGGTTAGGATGAAGCTTCTTGATGTGTCTTGGAGTCCTTGTCGGCGTAGGACTACTGTCAACAAAAATGTTGGCTTGATCTTTTTGATGATCCACTCGTCCAAACGTCCTGAAATTTGGACACAATAAACATAACACATAGTGGTTTCCATCAAGCTTCTGTGATCCCTGATCGGACTCCATCTGCTCCATCATGTCTTGACGCTTTTGTCCATGTAGTCGCGTGATACATCTTGGGATCGTATCACCCTGCCTTATCATGGATGATGACTTAACATATCGCCTAGGATTGCACGCTAGGGTAAGAGTAATAGTTCAGAAAATTAGGTGGGGACTACTTTTATTCCCTGCACAATCTATATACTATGAACTGTGTTTGGAATTTAATGCCAGCTTCTGGTTTAATACACATGCCCTTTATTTGAAATTCAAGACCCGACCCAACATCCGTGCAGGCAATGTAATTGAATTTAGATTGTATGGCATTTGGCACCACCTAAGCCTGCATGATTTTGATGTACTTCTAGGATTTATGCGCAACCACAAAGAACAGCCTAGCTGGTATTCTAGCACTTTTTATGAGATTCCTGGTGGTTGGGATGCAACTGAAGTCTACAGAACTTTAACTAATGATCCAACAGCTATTTTTACTGCCTCGTCCAAAGCTTCCAAGCTCTGTGATCCAGCCATCAGGATCCTCCACATAATCCTTGCCGTCAACCTTTTTGGCAAGAGCAAGAAATCAGGAAACTTATCTAGAGATGACCTTTTCATTCTCTAGTGCCTACACAATGGTGTTAAGGTAAGTCCTAGCTACTGGATAGCTAGAGAAGTCCACCATTCCTCCTTCAAGTAAGGCATGATCCTGGGATACATTTTAACCACTTTGGCCTATAAAACTGAAAAAATAAATACGACCATAAAATTGAACGAATACCCCACAAAAAGAGTACTTGATCTGACTGCCCTTGACCGAATAGGATTCTTCCATTTGGAGAAAGGCATTGTTTGTTATAATACAGGCATTAAGCCAAAGGAGCAAAGAATTTTTAACAACTCTATAGAGCCGTTTCGACTAGCACCCCTTAAGATAAGTCCAGAGGAACATGAAGAGAATAGATTGGCAGAAGAAGCCCCAGCTCTTCCTCAAGAGGCAACAACTGTCCTCCTTGCCGAGAAGAGGAAAACAAACTCCATCCTGTAGGCCATTAAGGACTCTTAGGACAAATCTTTCATCATGAGCCAGAACCTCCTCGACTCCCTGCTCAATCTACACGGAAAGTTAGATGAGGAACACATCCCGTTCCCTCCCATGCCTTCGGGACCTGCCCCGTAAAGACCACCCTTTCACATCCAAACATTTTCAGACATAGAGTCTAATTAAATGCCCCCAGGTCGCATCCTTTTTTTCTCTATTTTGTATATATTAGTCTTTCTATTTTTAGTGTCATTCCATGTCCATTTGTCTTGCCTTTACACATTGAGGACAATGTGTCCGATAAGTGTGTGTGTGTGTGTGTGGGGGGGGGGGGGGGTTGGAGGTAACTTGCTTATTCTGAGTATCTTAACTGTTTCTGCTTGATTTTTAGTAATATTTTTTAGGACATGATTTTCTGCATATTTTCCTTTTGATTTTTTGTTAGATAGACTGCATGTTTTGCGTGTTTTTAAGAATTAGGACCTTACCTGTCTTTAAACATTCTGATCACCCACTTAGGGAGGAAAAATGCTTTATTCTGTGACTCCATACCATATTACTAGGGCAAGTAATTGGGTTAACATTTCCAACACCTGTAAGAGTACGATTCCTGGTACTATTTAAACATCCCTTATGTACACAGATCCATAACCCAAGTACCTAGTAACAAAATCTACAAGAGAACCATACATAATTATTTTGCCCTACCTTTTGCACCTTTGTGCATAGAACTGCCATGCGAAAATTTTAAAGATGAGCCATTAAGAATAAATGTTTTAGTATTCTTGCCTCACCAAGCAGGAGTATCTAGAGAACTAAGAGATCTTACCTCAGCATATAAAAAAAAAAAAAAATTGTCCTGATGTTCCCACCTCATCAAGTAGGAACATCCAGAAAACTACTCATGAAGTGTCAAGAAATGTTGGTAAATCTCTAGGCTTGAAAACAATAGTAAATGTGAGAGCAGTTCATATGAAGAAAGGGAAACATAGGAAGACCGAACAGTTTTGTCATGATTCAATTGCGATATTTTTTCACGAAGTACCTAAGTTATGACTTTGTATATACAAGATATTTGGGGTATTGGTTAGGCCTCAATAATACAACATGGGAGTCATAGAATAAATTGTTTGAGCACCCTACGTGATTGGACGAATGGTTGATAACGGGTGTTTTCTGATTCTTATCTTTTTATTTGTGCTTTTGTTTTGTGTTAGAGTTAGTATGCTTGGGGGCAAGCATAAGTCTAAGTGGGGGGGTTGATTGAGCCTTAATTGTAGTGGATTTCACCATTTTATCTTCTGCGATTTTGAATGGTATGCTATTGATTTTGGTACAAATCATTCGAATATTGCAGGAGGCAACCTAAAAGAGGTAGTGGGTAGAAAAGGAGAAGAATCGGATATGACTGGGAAGAATTTGAGTAGATTGAATAAAAGCAGCCTTCTTGACCAAGACATCCATCTGGACCAAGACAGAGTCGCTGGCCGCGCCTCACCTAGAGATATCTTCGGAGCAAACAGCGGATTGAATCCCTGATGATTGGAGCGTTGATTACGGACGGAATGGGGATACGCTCTATTGATCCTGATCTGATAATATTTCCATATGAGGATGAGGGCAATCAAATACAATTTAAATTAATTAGGATTTTAATTTCCCTTTTCCCTGCCTATTTTCTAGGAAAAGAGAACTTTATATACTTTTCCTATGGTTTTGAGAGGAGAGGGCTCTCTTTCTCTGATTTTGGATCTTCGATACATTTTTCACATACATTTTGCTCCTTCGGAGATAAAGGATATTCCATCATTTTTAATACATTGCTATTTCACTTTTTAATTATGTGTATGAGTAGCTAAACACCCTTTTCTTAATAGAGGCAATAGGCATGAGCATGAATATGCATGAGATCTAATCATTCTTATTAATCTTTACATCTGCACTTAATCGATCTCGTGATTATTCTTAATGTGTTCTCTGTTTGGTTTTAGAAGTAGCTAATCTAGGATTAAACAGGTAACGCAACTGTCATTCTCCTTGGTTATGGATTATCGATCAAGGAGATCAAAGTACACTTCTACGCACTACTGGGTGTATCCAGGAAATGGTAGGGATAAATATTAATCAGATCCAATCCTGACTGACAACCGAGGATACTAGTCTAGAGTTGTCTTCCCCTAAGCCATTGAGGACAAACACACCGCAGAGGTGTAATTGACTCAAGCCAACTGCCAACTCGGTAAAGTCTTTAACCAGCAAGGTGCTGATTGGTAAGGCATCATCTCTAAGCGTACCTAAGGTGGTGTTGATACAGGAGGGAAGTAGGGGTCATAAGCGTACCTTGATCCTATAGCAACTTTGTGGATTGAAGATGAACATCTCTGCATCGATGATTGTATATCTTGTCTCACAGCCACCAGCCTCTACTAGGAATTCTTCTCATTCTAGATCCCCACTCCCGAATTAATCTTCTTCACCAAGAATCTCATTCTTGGCCAAGGACAGTGCACGTTTCATTTACTTTTTGATTTTAGTTTCATCACAAACACCTACATTTCACCTGAGTGTTATTTGGTCATCATAACTCATACAAAGAATTGTACCATTGCTCTTTGTGGTTCGATCACCTTACTGCTATCTACAAGCAATTTGTTCTTAGCAGCGAGTTATAATTCTCATTTATTTTTGATGAGTTCGACGCTCAGTCAGTTAGCGAACTAATCTCTCCCTCACGTATTTAAACTCTCGTATTTAGACACTCACAAAAGATAACCTCACAATTGCTCACTCTCACTTGCAAGTCGTGCTGCACTATACCGCACTAACCTCGTGCTTCAAGTAAACAAGTGCACAATTATCTTCACAAACGCTCAAGAATTTAGGGTGAAGTATTGATTGATGATGGGGAAAGGTATCGGTAGATGAGATAGGGGGAAGTACCGGTAGACTCAAGAAGACAATAGAGAACTTTGGGTAAGTATCGGTAGATGAGATAGGGGGAAAGTACCGGTAGACTCAAGAAGAGGACTTAGAAAAGTATATGGGGAAGTATCGGTTGATAAGGTACCGAACTTGGTAAAAGACTTGGATGACAGACGTCGTGACTTGGGGTAACGAACGACACAAGACTCGAGTAAAAGTTGGAGACAAGTGGTGATGTGGGTGGAATCTTTATGCGGGACCAACTAGGTCTCTTCTAGGTAGATGCTATTTTAGCTGACAGCTTTTGGGCTAGAGTAGATGTTTTGGTGGGGTGTTCTCGAGGAGAGGGGCGGCTGACCTATCTTGTACATTAAATGCATGGGATGGACGTTGATGAAAAAGAAAACTATTATGTAATACAAATGTGTTGTGTGCACCATTAGAACAAGAAAGGAAAGCATCCTTAAAATCCACATCAGTTGCATACAAAGTGGTAAGGTGTGCAAAACCTAAGAGGCAAGAATAAAGGGAAGTCAGGAGGGCATACCTTCATGACAATGCATCCGCGACGACATTGTCCTTCCCTTTCAAATACTTGATGTGTATGGGAAACGCTCGATGAATTCCATCCATGAGGCATGGCGCTTGTTGAGCTTCTCTTGGCCCTTCAAGTACTTGAGGCTTAGGTGATCCGTGTGCACCACGAATTCCTTGGGCAGCAAGTAGTGTTCCCACACGTTAAGAGCCCTCACAAGCGCATACAACTCCCGGTCGTATGTGCAATAGTTGAGTTGAGGACCCTTCAACTTCTAACTAAAATAGGCCACCGGCTTCTTGTCTTGAACCAAAATAGCCCCAATGCCTATGTCTCTCGCATCACACTTTACCTCAAACGTCTTGTCAAAATTTGGTAAGGTAAGGACCGGGCTGGAGGAAAGCATGTCCTTGAGTGTGGTGAAAGCTAGCTCTTGCTCTTTTCCCCACACAAAAGTAACATTCTTCTTTGTAAGAGTGTTGAGGGGGACGGCGATGGAGGAGAAGTCCTTAACGAAGCGATGATAAAAATCTCCCACATTGGTTGGCGTCGGCCATTCAGCTATAGCCTTTATCTTCTCCTTATCCACCATGAGACCGGAGGCACCTACAATAAATCCAAGAAAATGCACTTCTTCTAAACAGAATTCGAATTTGGACAGCTTAGCGAAAAGCTAATGTGCACGAAGGGTTAAGAAAATTTGGTGCAAGTGGTCCGAGTGGACTTGTGAAGATGTGCTATAAACCAGAGAGTGTTCTCGGTGTGAACGTACGTCATCCATTGGTCTCGGTCTGCCGTGTTGGCCTCTTCGGCTCTCAAGCTCTTCAATAGGATGGCCATCATTCCCTTGCTGCGTGTGAAGTATCTGTGAGCTCCCGTGCTCGTATCATGATCCCAGAATGGAGTTGATCCCATAATGGTAGTTGATCCCAGGGGCAAAGGTATTGCTTTTGATTTTTAATTAGTTTCCAGAAGTAACGGTTAGTTGAGCGCTTGGTCAGCTGTGAAATCCATTAGTCAACCCGTGTTAAGAGGTGGTCCCGGTGGTGGTCCCGGTCAAATAACATAATCTTCTAGAAGCAAGGTTAAAATCAAAGAAGTATCTTTGTCTCTATCTTTAATTGGAACTTTTATCTTGTAAGCTTTGTTATTATGAAGAAATTGGGAAGAATCTTTGGAAGTTCTAGTCAGAATAATTATTCAGATAATGAAAATGATATAATAGATAATCATATAGAAGATTATAATCGCCAAGAAGTACAAATAGCAAAAATTGAACAACAATTAAGAAACTAGACTATTCCAAAAGAACCTAAAAAGAAAATATATCAAATCGGAACATTCGAATTATTCCAAGATTATTTAATTGAAACCACAGAACAAATGGTTCCTATTAATCCTCAAACGGAAACAATCCACCTGAAATAAATATTAATAGTCTGGAGAGTTACCATCACCACCGGGAAAAATGGCGAATTGATTCCTACACACATTCAAAACGGCTGGAGAGTCTACATTGACTACAAAAGGTTGAATACTGCTACAAGGAAAGACCACTTCCCTTTACCTTTTATCGACTAGATGCTAGAGCATCTTGTGGGCAAGACGCATTATTGTTGATTGGATGGGTACACCAGTTTCCACCAAATTCTAGTTTCCCTCGAAGATCAAGACAAGACCACATTCACCTATCCCTTTGGCACTTTCGCCTACAGGAGGATGCCATTCGGCCTCTGTAATGCTCCTACCACTTTTCAGAGATGTATGGTGAGCATCTTCCCCAAATTCGTCTAGAATGGAATCGAGGTATTTATGGATGATTTCATCTTTTATTGAGTGCTTGGCTAATTTGAAAACAAATCTTGCAAAGTTGTGTTAATACTAACCTAGTACTTAATTATGAGAAGTGTCACTTCGTGGTAGATCAAGGTCTCATTCTTGGCCATATTGTCTCACAAAAAGGTATCAAAGTAGATAAAGCTAAGATTGAAGTAATTGAATCTTTACCTTACCTTAATTCTATCCGAGAAGTACGTTCGTTTCTTGGCCATGTAGGATTTTACAAGAGGTTCATCAAGGACTTCTCCAAAATCACCCAACCGATGTGCAAGTTGCTGCAGAAGGATACGGACTTTAATTTTGATGACGCTTGCAAAGCTGCGTTTGACCTACTGAAAAAGAAGCTGATATCCGCCCCCATCATCATGACCTTCCTTTGGAGATCATGCGCGACGTTAGCAACACAACTGATGCAAATCCTATCGTACAACCTACCGTACCAATAACTCGCGCAAGGAGCAAGGAGTTGCAAGCGAAGCTGCCCAAATTGGTGTGTGAGGAGCAAGGAGTTGCAAACGAAGATGCCCAGACTGGACTAGCTGTGATCACGCCCAACCTCGGTGTGATCACGCCCAAAGCAGAGACAAGAGATTTTGGACGCAGGCCTGGACGTGATCACGCCCAAAATAGAGGCGTGGATAAATTGGAGCAGGGCCTCGACGTGATCACGCCCAAAATAGGAGGGGCGTCTGAACCTGGAAGAAGATCGACGTGATCACGCCTAGCCTCGGCGTGATCATGCCCACAGAATGTCAGTTTTGCGCCAAGGAGGAAATTCCAAGACTTCCATTTTTCAATTACTTATTTTATTATTAAATAAATTAGTTGGATTTATTTTATAATTAGTTTAATTAATTAATTAGAAATTCAATTAGAAGTAGGACTTCTAATTGAAGGGTTTAGGGCTTCCTATTTAAAGGAGCCACCCTTTTCGTTGTATTTTCCAGACTATTTTTGATAATTAAAACCTAGAGAAGTTTTCTCTCAATTGTTCATGTGTGAGCCTTGTTCCAATCTTTAGTCCCGAAAGCTAGGATTGATTGCAAGTAAAACCTAAAGTTTCGACCCCATTGATTTTGTTTCCTTTAGGTAGCTTTCTCCCAGGTGTGAGTCCGAGCCTAATATACGAGTCAAGACCCTCACTTGTATCGATTTAGATTAAGCAAGGCAGGCTCTTGCTTGAGTCTAACTCATCTCGTTAAGTTATCTATCTTCCGCATCGAAATCTAAGCCTTCGAACTAGATCAAATACATGCTATGCATCCTATACAACTAGGTTCGTATCAAACACAACAGTCAGAGTCGTCTTAGGCCAGAAGCAAAACCACGAAACATTTGTCATCTATTATGCATCCAAACTTTTGGATGAGGCTCAATGCAACTATACCACCACTGAAAAAGAACTTTTTGCTGTCGTGTTTGTTTTAGATAAGTTTTGACAATATCTTTTGGGAACTAAAGTAATTGTTTTTTCAGATCATACAACATCGAGATGCCTCTTAACCAAGAAAGATGCTAAGCCACGACTTATAAGATGGATACTGCTACTCCAGGAATTTGACATGGAAATTAAAGATAAGAGTGGCGAGATACCTTTTCTGACGAACAATTGTGTCTTATACATCCTTGGTACTCTTACATCGCTAATTTCTGTGCAACAGGTTCTTTCCCTGCAGATTCCATACCCTCTGAGCGCCAATACCTCCAAAAACAAGCGAGGTACTATGTATGGGACAACCCATACCTCTGGAAGCACTGCTCCGACCAATTAATTCGGCGATGCGTCAACTATGAAGAAGTACCTTCTATCCTAAAATTTTGTCATTCCATGACTTGCGGAGGAAATTTTGGTCCTAAGAAAATAGCACTGAAGGTCTTGGAAGTCGGTTCTACTAGCCGACGATCTTCAAGGATATTTACCTATTTTACCATGCTTGCCCAAGCTTCCAAAAGATAGGTAACATTGGAGCAAGGCAACAGATGCCTCTCACTAGTATTATCTCCTGTGAAATCTTCGACATATGGGGCCCTTCCCTAACTCGTTTGGTAATATCTATATTTTGTTAGCAGATGATTATGTGTCCAAATGGGTCGAGGCCAAGGCAACCAAAACTGACGATTCCAAAATTATTATTGATTTTCTTAGGATAATATTTTTAACAGGTTTGGAACTCCTCGAGCACTCATCAGTGACAGAGGAACACATTTCTACAACCAAATTGTCACCAATCTCTTAAACAAATATGGTGTCACTCATCAGGTCTCTATAGCTTATCATCCGCAGACCAACGGCCAAGCTGAGGTCTCCAATCGTGAAATTAAGTCTATCCTCGAGAAGACAGTGAATCAATCAAGAAAGGATTGGAGTCTTAAGTTGGACGATGTTTTATGGGCCTATCGCACTGCCTTTAAAATACCTATAGGCATGACACCATACCGACTTGTCTACGGCAAGTCGTGTCATCTCCCTATGGAAATCGAGCATAAAGCTTTTTAGGCAATCCACAAAGTTAACATGGATCTCAACAAAGCTGGCTCACATAGGCGTCTACAAATCCAAGAACTCGAAGAGCTCCACAACGAAGACTATGAGAATTCTCTCATCTACAAAGCCAAGACAAAGGCTCACCATGATAAGTTGATTTCTCCTAAATCTTTTGCCATATGACAAAAAGTTCTACTTTACAATTCTAAGCTTAGGATCTTTTCTGGGAAATTAAAGTCTCGTTGGACGGGACCATATGTTGTCACTAACATTTGTGATCATGGCACAATAGATATTTAGAACACAGCTCACGAAAATATTTTTCGGGTTAACGGTCATCGACTGAAACCTTTCTACGAAGGATTTTGCCCTATCACGATCGATGAACAAATGGTGGCAGAGCCACCAATCCATGAGTGATTTCATCTCCTATTGTCTAGCCCGAGATAGAAAATGAGGCGCTCCACGTTTCTATTTTTCATCTTTTCATCATTTTATCTTTTTATTTTCTATTTTTATTTTATTTTATTCTATCAGTTTTCTTTGTTTTCATTTTTTTGATTCTGTCAGGGATTCACGTACACTTTCCAGCAGCGAGATCATGCCATATCTGCCCCTAGCCAGGCTCGTCACGAGGATTGGAAGGCACTTCACCATGCGTAGTGACACGTACAAATGAGCTCCTAGAGCTTATTCTACCTCTACTCAACTAGCATAGAGGAATCCCCCCCCCCTCTACCAGCTCTTGAAAATTGCATCCTGCTCTGCTGTACATCCACCCCTGGTAGTTTCTTTCCTTTCTTTTCCTTTTCCTTTTCTGTTTCTGCCCTTGTCAAGCCTTTATTCCCTTCTTTTTTATAGCCATAAAATCAGACTCCTACCATATACTTAAAAACCATCCTAGGGAGACAACCTAGTTGTCAACATAAAGTTGAAGAAGACCATGAGTATGTGGCTAAAAAAAATGGGACGAAAATGAGCCAAAGATGAAGGATTGATACGGGTTGTGCTGGAAAGAGGCGAAAGAATGGTGGATCAGTGGGAACAGAAAAACACAAGTGCATCAATGTAATATTTATATTTACTTAAACAACAAAAAAATAAAATAAAAAATAAAAGTTTTTGTGATATTCCCTTGTAAGAAAAAGAAAAGCAAAAGATGATCTAGAAATGCCAAAGATGATCTAGCATGCCCAGGAAAGCAGACAAGAAGAATTCTGCACCTCAAGGAGATTTACAAGAAGAATTTTTGGCTCCTGCCCATGCTGGATTCCACTACAGCTTGCTGAGATCCCTTTCTGAAAACTTCACCCTTTTGCTTATCTCTTTTCTTGTTTACCACACCTAACTGTTCCCCACCTTTACAAGTCCTTTTGGTCATTTGAATGCCCATGCATTTGCATCTTCACTTGAAGTTTTATTCACTCGGGTTGACATACAAGTTTAATGTTAGTTGTGTATGTTGTATTGGTAGAGTGTAAACACTTAACCAAAGACAGAGTGATGAGCGCAAATACTATCTTGTAGCACGCATTTGTTATACACTCTTATCCCTCTTTTCTGCCTATTTTAGACCATGATACTTCTGATTTGTATCTATTTGCTTACTTTGTGCAGATCTGGACTTAAAGAGAGATTTACCAAGAACATGCGCCGCTTGAAATGTTTTTGGACGAGGTCGTTGCCATCTTGCCCCTGACGTGTATCTTTTTGCACTGGCGTGAAGCCCAAGTCACAAGACGCGTCCCAGAATGGAAAGTTCACACCTTTTGCGGTCTTGCTTGTTTTGACTCCAGCTCAGCTTAAAGACTTTATTACAAGTCTAGTTCGACTAGGAGTAGGACTTAGGACTATTATATATAGGATTCTAGGTTAACGCTTTTGAGACACTTTTAATTCCCCGTTTTTACCGCTACTCTTGTTCCAACTTTGAGAGCTGCTGCATTTAGCAGCTCTCTCTTCTTTTCTCTCTTCCTTAGCACTTTATAATATTTATATTTTCTATCTCTTCTTGTTTTAATTATGTTTATGCATAGCTAATCTCTATTTTCTTTGTAAATATCATCAAAGATTACGATTAATACAACTGTGAGGTCTAAACGTTCTTAATAAATTCCAGAATTTATATTTACTTGTTTATTAATATATTGTCAATTTTCTTATGTATGGTTTATGGTTAGGCCAGCCCTAGGCTATGCATGAGTAATTACCATCGTTCTTGTAGTGTTAGCTACCCATACGAAGCTGCAAGATAGAGTAGACAACTAATACAAAGTCATCTAGAAGCAGGTTCAATCTAGTTAGAAGAAATAACTAATTAGGGTTAAAGACTCTCAAGTGCCTTGTCCGTCTTGCCCTAGGTGTGTCTTTCCTCCACTTCATGGGCTATTAGGTTAAATCCCTCTAAGTGCCTTCTAGGGGTTATTTAATTGTCAAGGTTTTTCTCAAGTGTCTTCTGGATAAATTTTTCGTACGAAGAAAAGTAGGAGACCTAAGTGTACCTGGTTTCTATAGCACACCTATGACTTAGGAATATAATACCTTTGCACCGATGATTAGTTGGCCTCAATCATAACCGACAATAGACTTTATTGGGAAATATTCTCTCTTTGAGTTAATCTTTTGTTTACTTTGCTTTGTTTTATTTAATTGTTGGTTAATTGATAGTTTGAAACACAAACTCTTAAAACCCCCTTAGTATTGTTACCTGTTTCGTTTGTTACTACTTAGTTATTATTGAAAGAATACGTTTTGCCCTAGTCCCTAAGGATCGACCCTATTATCACTATACACAGTCTTAATTGTGCATATTGGCTAGGTTTTATTATTATTTTTTACGGCTTCGATAACCGATCAAGCACCCCTTGCCTACCTCAGTAAGAAATTATCTCCCAGGCACCAAGCTAAAAGTGTCTATGAGAGGGAATTAATGGCAGTACTCTTAGTTGTGGCTCATTGGGACTCATATCTCAAACATCACCACTTCATCATTAAAATTGATCATCATTCTCTAAAGTACTTGTTGGGGCAGAGATTGAATACTGAGGCTCAAGTAGCTTGGTTAATCAAATTGTAGCAGTATGACTATGAGGTGTTGTACAAAACTAGGTCCACAAACACAGCTGCAAATGCACTGTCCAGGATGCACTCTACAGAGCTGCACTCCCTAGTTTTGTCCTCCATTTCCCCTTCTCTAGAAGAAAAAATCAAGGAATCTTGGCTCTAAGATCCTAATATTCAGACACTCATCCAGAAAACCCAACTCTAAGGATCTACTCATAAACACTATACTTGGAAAGACGGCCTTTTGAGAAGAAAATGGAAATTGGTCATTGGAGATAATGTTGAGCTCAAACAAGAAATTCTTAAATTATTTCATGGCTCTCCTGTAGGTGGCCACTCAAGAATCCTTGCCACATTAAACAGAGTAGCATGACTCTTTTACTGGCCAAAATTGAAAAGTATGGTGAAGGACTACATCTGGAACTGCCATGTCTATCAGGTTTGCAAGCCTGAACATGCCTTCTCCCCTAATTTGTTACAACCTCTACCTATTCCTGTTGGGGTTATTTCCAATCGACAATCAATTTGCGCAGCAAACAATCTTATCCCAAGAATCAATAACCCCTACCAATCAAAAGCAATCAAAAATAACACAGAGATTTTTAACGTGGAAAACCTCAACAGGTAAAAAACCACGGGCACAAGCCAGTCAATCCACTATATGATGATCAATGTGTACAACCAAGCAAAATCCCTATCTCAACTATAGGAATAATCTGAAATACACCACTATCACCAATAGTACCAATCAAACAATCCAATCAATTCGAGAAAAACAAGAGATATGAGAATAGAGAACCAAAACCAGATTTCCACTGCTTCAATCGGGACAGGATTTCTACCACCTCGGACAACTTCTCACCGATCCAACCGTTCAGATTGAAGAACCAGAAGTCGTGCACCTGCTGTCCAAATTTCACCCAGATCCAACGGTGAACGAAGTCGCTGCGACGATTCTCCCGCAGCTGCACAGAGTTTGGCGAAATCTGTTTTCTCTCTTCTCTCTCACAGGATGCTCAAATCCTCTCACAATCTCTCAGGATGTTCAACAACAACCCTTTTTCAATCTCTCTTGTCTCTCTGTGTGTTCTCAAAACCTAAGCCACCATATATATATATTAGTGGACAACCTAATTAATTAGGTTACACAATCCTACTTCAAGTCATACTCCAATCTTTCCTTTTTCTAATCAAACTAAAACAAATAGCCCCAATTGGGCTAGGCCCACAACAAATCTCTCTTTCAGCCAATATGAGCTGGACTCCAACAATTCCTTCCCATATCTTCTCTAGCATCAGTATGGATTTTATTGAAGGATTACCTATGAGTGGGGGCAAGACTTCATCTTGGTTGTAGTTGATAGACTATCCAAATTTGCCTACTTTTTACCATTGAAGGAGCCACTATATTGTTCCCCAAGTAGCTCAACTCTTCTTAGACCAAGTGGCTAAGATTCATGGCCTCCCATAATCCATCATTTCTGATAGGGATTCCATTTTCCTCAGCAACTTTTGGAAGTAGTTATTTTCTCTCCAAGGAGTTCAACTCACTCCATCCAGTTCATACCACCCTCAGACTAATGGTCAAATTGAAAGAGTGAACCAATGCTTGGAGTAGTACTTGAGATGCTACTGCTTTGATTGTCCAAAAATGGCTGCAATTTCTACCTCTAGCTCAGTACTGGTATAATACTTCATTTTGTTCTCTCCATTGCAGTCCCTATAAGGCTTTGTTTGGAGTGGAACCTGTCATTCATATTCCCTATGTCTCTCATGAAAGCAATGATGCCACTTTAGATGCCTTGCTCTTTGAAAAACAGGATATGTTGGATAAGCTTAGAGCTCAACTGCTTAAAGCTCAAGAAAGGATGAAGAAATTTGCTGATATGGGCAGATTAGACAGGAATTTTTCAATTGGTGACTGGGTTTTGCTTAAACTCCAGCCCTACAGACAATTTTCCTTAGTTCATAGGCCCAATGCTAAGGTCTCTGCCAAGTACTTTGGTCGCTACAGGGTTCTGGAAAAAATTAGTGCTACTGCCTACAAGTTAGACCTACCAGCTACTGCATTGATCCACAATGTGGTCCATGTATCCTTACTAAAAGCATACAGAGGGAATCCTTTAGATGTGTTACACCCATAAGTTGATTACCTTCCATTCTCCACTCCTCCTTTGGCCATTCTCAAGACATGACTCGAGAAAAGGCAAGGTGTTGATGCAACTCAAGCCTTGGTTGCTTGGGTGGACAAAGGTCTTCCAGTGAGGGATATTGTCATGATCCTTATGGATTGACAAGAACAAATTGTTGTCAAATTGCTCTCTGCAATTCTTTCATTGTATTTTCCTTCTTAATTTTTGTTAAACAGTAGGTAGAATGGGCCGCTTGTGTTAAGGCCGGGGGCTGAAGCCCATTAGTGTCAAATAGGATTAGGAAAGGAGATGAGTCGTCTGGCCTCGCACGACTCGTGGTTCAGTTAACTAATCTGTTTAGAAGTTGTTACAAGCCGTTAGAAACGCTTGGCTCTGGTGATGCCACGTAGGCAAGTAGGTTACAAGGGCAGTGTTAGAGTTAGATTGTAACTGGAAAGGGATTCATTCATCGTTTTTTTGGAAAGGAAATACACAGAATTGTTCTTCTTAGTCTCCTCTTGCTGGTTTACAGGAGTGGTTTTGTCCTCTTGATTAGTGGTATTCATTCCTAATCAAGGGTGGTTTTGTGTGTGAACTAATCCGGTTAATCACAATAAATAACTAGATTTTAAATCAACCAAGACTTATACACCACTTTTGATAAAAGAACTACACTACCTGGCAAACCAACTCATTTACACTAACTTTCTACACTCGACCCACAAAGACTATATATACATTCTCATGCAAACTCCTATTACACACTTAACTATATAGAAAGCAAACATATGTAAATATCAAATGATTTGTGTATACCTTGCCTCGATATATACCGATCGTTGCTCTCCTTTTAGAATGATCACAGCAAGAACGTGCTCTAATTAATTAACCAGACCCAAATCAGCAATGCATGTCATTTACAACTTCGTTGATTAGGTCACCGATTATCAGGAATTCCATCTCTTTTCCCAAAGCATGTACCTCTTCATCTACCAAGCCGGACCAAGGACTGGATTCCAGATCGCTCACCACCATACCATCTAGAGAGTAGCAGCATTTGTCGCTCAGGGGGTATAAATACTCAGTGATGATCTTCCACACGCAATCCAATAATCTCCTTCCATGTAAAGGGCTCGGCATGGAGGAGTTGATTAACTTCCTTCTAAATCTAGACATGGTCACTGGTGGTCCAAGCACCATTGAAAGTGTCTCGTTCAACAAATCGAATAACAATCTGCGATCTGCCTTCCCCTCGTGTTGTTCCTTTGTAGCGAGTTCATCATCCTGGGATGATTTTATATGAGCTTTTTCCACTTCATCGAACACTGAGGTGCTTAAAGGCCTCGCAAGGGGGTCCCATCTTGATAAACTTTTGTCGGATGATCCATCATATAAGCCTGAAGCCACTAGCAAATCTCTGATATAGGCTTCAGCCTTATCTCCTAGATCAACCATTACGTCCTCCGCAGGCTCCTCTTCCGGAATTGCGTCTTCAGGCTCATAGGACCCAAGTTGGTGTAGCTGCCTCCGTAGTGCTGTACAGTTAAGAAGTAGAAAAGGCTATCAGGAGAGCTTTTAGAACTAATGTTCATCTACAAATTCAGAATTGCAAAATAAAAGGTCAAGATGATGTTGAGTTTTCACAGCACTTCATTTCATCACAAAGCCGTCAAAATGCATTAACTGGAGGAAAATTGAGCTACCAATGAATCTCTGAATACAGAAACTGAGATTACTGCACAGCCATATTGGCAGAAAATAAGCATGTAACGAGGAGATAAAACCATTAAAGATCATCCCCTAGAGACCAGCCTTCTTAGTTCTTACATAGTTTGGTGGTAAGTGCAAAACAAAAGCTCATCTAAAAGTCGAAATTTAACAAAATGGCATAAGCAAGCACACA
Organism: Viola odorata; assembly: GCA_963691705.1. Classification (NCBI taxonomy): domain Eukaryota; kingdom Viridiplantae; phylum Streptophyta; class Magnoliopsida; order Malpighiales; family Violaceae; genus Viola; species Viola odorata. The sequence goes on along the minus strand of OY829543.1, from coordinate 31,491,108 downwards.
AAGAAAGTTGAAAAAAGTTCATGCACATAACACTATACTTATACAAATCAAGCACATGAAAGTTTGTGTGATATGTTTCCAACCAGGAAGGCGAAATGCCATACCATTCAAATTAGAGCTGATTTCCTTAAAAACCTGTGGCATAGAATCATCTTCTCCCACTGTTATATCAGGTGTTAACATGGGGCTGAGATAATCTGTTTGCCTCCAGAACCCTTCTTGAGCACTGCTGCATACAGAGGCAGGGCTTGGTGGCACCTCAGTCGAGTTCTCCTAAGTTCAGATGGCAAAAGAAATGTTGGCAAATATAGGAAAAATTACTCTTGTGGGTAGACAAAAATAAGTAAAGAATAGTACCATTATGTATCGGTTGCCATAGTTCATAACAACTGTTGGACCACTTGTGATATCCCTTACTAGATCATATTTGCAATTATGTGTATCTACCACAGATTGGATTTTCTTGGCAAAGAGCCTGCTTCTAAGGCTGATACTATATCTGAAATTGGAAACCTTTTCTTTGATATTAAATCTCTCTTTATTGTGTTTTTTTAACTCCAATGTCACATTTCCAAGAGCTTCATGCTTCCTCCTGATTTGAGCGCCAGTTAAAATGTGACGGTCCTCGAGAAGAAGTTTCCCAAATGATGTTCCAGATACGGGAGCTGACAAAGACCTGATCAGGTTTCTTGGAGACAACTCTCTAGGAACCGCACCATCATCTCCTCCGTGCCTAAAGGATCTAGTTTGCATTTCTTGCTCATCTTTCACAATCTCCCAGTAGCTTGGCTCATTTCCAGCTTTCATGTTACCTCCCACTTTTTTTTGCCTAGCCTTCTCATTACCTAACAGAGACAATCGAGAGATGCCACTTACAACTATCGGGACATCCAGGAGTGTCTCTCTCTTCAGAACATTCCTTAGCCGCTCAGATATGTATCTCCTAGTATCTCTGTTGATGAACTCAGGAGAATCTGATCCGTTAAACTGAATCTCACTTCTGTATGATCGCGTTGATTCTGATGGTAGCAAATTTGCTCCGATGTCACGAGAAACACTTTCCCTGACTTGTTTCGCTATGTTCTGAGCAATTTGTTTTGGATCTGCAGGTCTTTCTCTGAAAGGGATTTCAATTCCACTTCCTCTGGCTGCAGACCCTTTTTTTATAGCTTTCCCTTGCAATTCACATTTCAGCCTCTCCTTTACCTCCTGAAGGAAATCTTCTATGCTGCCTCTTTCCTCCAAAGTACCTGAGGAACAAGTCCAAGTCCCATCGTCGTCACTGATCCTATCAGGACCGGGCTTCAAGACCACAATATTTGTAGGAGCAGAAGAGTTATCCAGACTCTGATCATAGTTCATAAACGAGTGCTCAAAGTTTCTACTTTTACTATTGGTTCTTGAAGGAAAACCTTCTTCCTGTTCAGATGGGAATAGTTCCATTTTATGTCTTGGATGTTGCGAACCAACTCTTTCATATGACCTTGCTTTTGACAAAAGGGCCTTATTTTCTGTGCTTTTCTCAACTGTTGGTACACAGTCATCTGCATCCAGTACCACTTGCCGCTTGTAAATGTCATCTTGAGACAAAAAACGATGAGGAATTCGGCCAACTTCAGCAACCTTGGAACATTCCTTAAACCTGGCAGCTTGCCACGCTTCAAATTCTTTTTTGAACTTCTGCAATTCCTCCTCTTGAGGGTGTTCTCTAGGCCTTAGTTTCTCCAACGTCTGGATTTTATTCCACCCATCACCATCTCTCCTTTTACTAGGGTAAAGTGAATCAAGTTCCATTGGCATGGAAGGAAATGAGTTCGTAGAGAGACTGGTCACCGACCTTCTTCCACTCTTCTCCTTTTTAGCAAACTTCGTTTCGCTGCTTTCTTTCTTTCTGTCAATTGGCTGAACTGCAGCTTTTGTGTCTAATGGCAGCATATCCACCCCCATCAGTCTCGCCACAATGCTTGGTGCATTCTTCCTCATAGTAGATTGCTTGCCAATCTCTTCATTAATCAACCTCTTCATCGAAGCCTCCACTGGATAACAGGTCTTTTCAGACCAGTCTTCATTAATCTCATAAGAGTACTGAAAATTGCAGTAAAAGTTGTTGAAATCAAATCACCAATGATTTTATCTGCAGCTAGGAGATATTCTCCAAATTCTTTCTAGGCCAATGTTGTATAAGAACAGCAAATAAAATGTATAAGAAGTCTATGCATTCCACTGAACTGTTGGGAAATAAAAGCACAAAATATCAAATCGAAGAAACAACAAGAAATATAATCAAGAAAAATTACCAGCCCATCTCCTGCATCATAACAGTTCTGGTAAGCCTCAACTTGCAGCTCCAAGCTATTTCTCGGAGCTTCAAATCCTGCAGAGTAGTTGAATCAACTGCATTAATTTTTAGGCTGAGATAGGAAATAGAAGCATTAAAACAAAATTGCCTCAAGCCTCTCATTTATCTTTAGGAAACATTTTAGTTACCTAAACCATGAAATCCAAATTCAACAACTGACAGAAATTTAACAAACAAAAACATCCAACAAAGTCAGGAAAACGGCATGAGAAGGGCCGGGAGTCGATCTATTAGCACATTCAGGAATCAAACATGCAATCAATATGTTGGTCAAAATTTTACCTGGGGACATCAATGTGTAAACATATATTATGGACTCAAATCCGTTTCCAGAAAAGACATGAACAGAATTCATTATCTGGTTAAATATGTGTTCTCAAACCTGACAAATTTTCCCAGATTCATACCAAAATGCGGATAGTGCTTACCATCAACAGGCTGCTTATGTGCGAGAATTTTCCTAGCCATGTCACCCAGATTTGCATCAAAAAGGCGCAGTAATCCTCCCATACATCTATATCGTCTTCCAATAAGATGTCATTTCCTCAACAATGCATAATCCTTATCCCATTAGAATCCGAAGTGACTGTGGTTTGCACCCTGCAAGACAGTAATTCTCATCATATCTGTATGATCAAGGAAAATTAACTGGTAAAATAGCTAAAAGATGTGAAAGTACTGGTGGTTTTGATTTCAACCACAATTCAACAAGCTCACTCAATATACCCAAAAAGATTAAGGTGATGAAGGACTGTGGAAGAAATAAAAACTAATGAGGTTAAGCAAGTGTATATGAGCAGAGACTCTGCACAACTCCTGATTACAACTCCTTAAAGCCACCGACATGAATTTACAAATTTGATACAACAGACTCACAAAATTTACAAATTCATAGCAGAAAAGGCAATAAAAGTTCAATGTAATCCTTTAATCTACTGTCCAAAAGAGAGAAATGATGAAAGCAATAGCTAAATCTAAGAACTTTTTTAGAACTAGTCATGTTTTTGGAACTCCAAAAAACCTAAAAGCCTGCCCTTTTAACAGAAACTGACGCAACCACACAACCTAAAATGACTTGCAGTTCAGTTCCAGTCACTTTCAGTAATTCTTTCCCTCGAAGAAAAAGGCTTTTCCACATGAGACCACCAGATAGAACAATAAAAATGCAAACTTTCAATTAATTTCCTTTGATTTGACAAATTACAAAAACATGAAAAGAAAACAAAACATACCCAAAAAAGTCAAATCCGCAAGAACCCAAAATGCAGCCTCGCAAAGGAATTCCAAGGAGTGTGGATCAAATCAACAGCTCAGTTACCAGTTTTGAGAAACTGGGAAAATGGCAATGAAGGTAATGAAGATAGAAAGACAGGGTTTTTAGCAGAGGAGTGTTTGGGGGTAAAAAAAAAAAAAACTGGGCATTCAAAGCTGGGATTTCAGCAATAATGCAAAAGAGCCAGAGAAGATAACAATAATAATACTATAATTAAAAAGTAATCATGGGTTTTTAGCATGGAACTTCATGGCTGCAATGAGAGAACAGAAAGTGAAGCTTCCTTACAGTATAGTATAATTGTTTGTACAGTAGAAACTCTATAAAATAATACACTTGGCACGACCAAAATTTATTAATTAAAAGAGTTATTAATTAATCGATAAATTAATAATTATTAATTAATATATTAATTAATATTTTATTAATTTATAGTAAAATACTTAGTTTACAAACACCTTTCAAGCTTTCACTTACTGTAATTATTGTATACAATGCATGTGCTGTATATCAAATGAAGGGCCCAATTTGAAAGAAACCTTCAATCTCCCACCTTATTATGCTTCTTGTGTTCAATGTATCACTTTACGGACATGAAAGTTCTACAATGGAGCCCCCTTCACGAAACGAAGCTATTAAAGCGGCAATCACATTGAACAATTTCTTGTTGAGCTATGAGAAAACAACACCAGAAGTTCTTACCATGCTAAGGAAAATTAGAGACGACATTCAAGGGGAAATTGATTTCAACAAAAAACAAAAGACAATTGAGTCATTTTTTAAGAAACCTTCATAAATCATTCATGTAATATGCTATATATAAGGAATTATTAATTTATATTTTATATGGGGTCTAAAGAAATTATCAAAAATGTATTATCTTATAATTTTAGCGAATTATTAATTTAGCACCCTATCCCCGAGTCGGGACCGGCCAAAAATATTATCTTAGAGAGTTTATTAAATAATCGAGTATTAATTTATCGAGTTTCTACTGTACTTTATTCCCTCATTATTTCTTTCAATTTATTTATTTATTTTGTGTTCAGTTGGATATTTATTTATTTATTTATTTATTTATGTTCATTTGATACTATTATTGTTTTGGGGAAATAGTATAAAACTTCCCTATACTATTCGCGAAAATCAGAAACTTCTCCTGACCTTCAAAACGTCAAATACACCTCTCCTGAACTACATTGATCGTGCAAAATGTAGTTTTTGTCTAGTTTGACTAACAGAACCATCAAACTTACTTCCTACAATCAGTTTCCTTTCCTTTCCTTTTTTCCTTCCCGGTTGCACCTTATTTTTTATTTTCTTTTCTTTTCTTCTCTTTTGTGTGATTTTTATTCCATGAATCTTTTTACTGTTAAAAAGAAAGAAAAAAAACCACATCCTTCATCTTCTTCATTTTCTTTTTTTAATTTTCTCAAATAATCAATTGTTACTCGGATTTTAAATCCATACCCAAGAAACCCACCACTACTCTCAGATCCACCAAACCCATAACTCCACGGCTCACCCCAGCTACCAAATCAGCCCCACCCTCCGTCCCTAAACCTAAATTCTATTCTCTCTTCTCTTTTCTTTATTTTTCTTCTCTTTTCTTTTCTATTTGGCCACAGCCCTCTCTTCTTATATTTTATTTCTCTCCTTTTCTTTATTTGGCCGGTTGTGATGGCAGTGGTGGTTAGGGAGAAGAGATAGGCGGTGGTTGAGGAAATCGGTGGTCAGATGCCGGTTTGATGGTGGTGGTTGGGGTGGGCTATGGAGTTGTGGGTTTGGTGGATCTGAGAGTGGTGGTGGGTTTCTTGGGTATAGATTTAAAATCTGAGTAAAGTATGAAGGCGTAGCACAGAGAAGAGGAGAAGAGAAGAAAGAAGAAAAAAGAAAAAAGAAAAAAGGAAATAAAGAAATGGAGATTGAGGATGAAGGCGTAGCATAGAGGTGAAGAGAAGAAAAAGGAAAAAGAAAGAAAAGAAAAAGAAAAAGAAAAAAGAAAAAATGAAATAAAGTATAGGGTTTTGTAGAAATAGTTTTAATTAAATAAAGTAAAGAATTTATTTAAGGAGAAGAGAACAAAAGAAGAAAAAAATGGAAAAGAAGGAGCAACCAGGAAGGAAAAAAAGAAAAAAAGAAACTGGTTGTAGTGAGTGACTCTAACGGTTCTGTTAGTCAAACTGGATGGAGACTACATTTTGCACAGTCAATGTAGTTCAGGGGAGGTGTATTTGACGTTTTGAAGGTCATGGGAAGTTTCTGGTTTTCGCGAATAGTAGAGAGGTGTTTTATGTTATTTGAAACTGTTTATATTCCGTACTCATTGGTTTTTTTATGTGCATTTTTCTCATAATTTTTTCTAGTACATAAATATCAGGGAAATGGGCAAGTCATATAGAGAAAGAGACTTTTGCAGTTTGTCCTTTTATATTTGTAACTATCTTTAATAGTGGAATTGTAATTTGAAGATGAGGTGCAATTACAATAGGGTTGTCCTTAATTGATTCACCCACGTCAAAAACGACGAATACTTTTTATAATAATCATCTTATCTTTAATTTGAATTGTCTTATCTATATTTTTATTTATATAAAAAAAATTATAAATGTCAACGCAATTTTTACAAACAAGCTTGTTGATCATTCATATGAGTAGAGTTTAAATTATTATACGTTATTTTGAGAGTGCATTATAATCTTTTCCAATTTAGATATGAAAAAAAAACGGCGAAAAGCTATTAAGGGACCCTGGACTCTGACGTTTTATTTAATGGGAACCCTGAATTTTTTTTTTTAATCGCATACCCGAACTATTTAATTTTGTTTAATCATAACCCTACCGTCACGTTTCGCTGATATGGCACCGTTATCTGCCACGCCATGTACTGATTCGACGCCACGTCATCAAACCACGTTAGCAACTTGCCACATCGTTCCTGCCACATCAACAAGACACTTTTTTCTTTTTTCCTTTCACTTTCTTTTCTTTTTTTCCTTCTTCTTCCTCACTGATCTCAAACGACAACCCTAACCTTCATCTCTTTCAACCATCAAACCCGGATCCAAACCCAACCTCACTGCCACAATCCAAACCAACCATCCACCCATCCGCTTTCTTTTCTTTTCTTCCTTCCTTTACAATAGCAAACACAACGACAACGACTACCAAACCCAAAACCCAAAACCCAAATAGCCGTACCAAATCTCTTCATCTCCTCATCTCTTGCAAATCAAACACAAACAAGCAGTAAACCGGCGACAAGCACCGACAAGAAAAGAAGAAGAAACACAGAAAAGAAAGAAGAACGCAAGAGGAAAGAAATGAAATATGCAGTGATGATGAAAGTGCAAGAGGTGAGAAATTACTCTCTTTTTTGTGCTGTGTAGATGTGGGGGTTGATTGGGTGAAGTTGATTTGGGTTTAATCGAGTTGGGTTTGGGTTTGGTTTTGCGGTGAGGTGTGAGGTTTAATTTGATGGTGATGATGGGTGTTTGCGAGGGTGATTGTGGCGGAGGAGAATGAGGCGAGGTGGTTTTGGATAGAATTAATTTGGACTTGGTGAGGCGATGAATTTTACAGATTGGGTTGAATTAATTGCAGAGGGATTGTTTGTGATGTGGATCGGGTTGATTTGGTGGTGAGCGAGGGTGATTGACAGTGGCGATGGGTGGTGGTTCGTGTGGCGATTTGGGTTGGATTAGGCGGATGTAGAGATGGTGAGATGTTTGGCGGTGGGTTGCAGTGGTTATGGTGTTTGATGGTGACGGGTTGGTTTTTGGAATTAATTTGCAGAGAGGGTGGGAATTAATTTGGTGCAAGGATGAGTCTAATTAATTTGGTAGAGATGGATTAAATGGATTGAATTAATTTGGGATCGGATTTGGGAATTAATTTGGAATTAATTTGGTTTTTTGTTTTTTTGGTTTGAATGCAGAGGAAGAAGAAGCCCAAGTGAGTGGGAAAGAAGGAAAAAAAGAAAAGAAAATGAAAGGAAAAAAGAAAAAAAGTGTCTTGTTGACGTGGCAGGAACGATGTGGCAAGTTGCTGACGTGGTTTGATGACGTGGCGTCGAATCAGTACATGACGTGGCACATAACGGTGCCACATCAGCGAAATTTAAAAATTAAAATCTGTGGGTTTTAAAAATTTAAAGAATGGATTAGGAATAATTAGAAGGAGGAGGAGGAGGTTATGATTTGTTGTATGACATAAAAGAACAGCTCATGGACAGTTAGTTGGTCATATCATGCGCACGATCCCTCCAATTGGCACCTCATCAAACGGCCACAAGGAATGTGTTCATTTTTTATATATCAATATAAATTTTTTATTTTTTTATTCGTTCGAGTTATTTCAAATCCTTAAAGAATGATTTTCTCCATTCTCAAAAGAATAAATTATATCAATTAATTCAACTATTTCTATTTATTTTTCACCCTTTGTTGCTGCATTACAAATTTACAATCCCGTGCCATGTTTTATTATTATTATTGTTATTGTCAACCTCTCTAGCCATCTCCTTAATTATTATTTTTTATGAAATTAATCAGTAATTATTAGTTTAAATATTATTAATGAATTTATTATGTGAGGCGCTTATAGTTTGTTGAGCAACAATGGCTCATTTTGCGTAACTACCTAGTCTATGTCTAACCTAACATTATGGCAATTAGAAAGCTACCCTCTCTTAGATGATGTAATGAGGATTTAAAGTCCTGAATAATACTTTCGCTTCTCTTTGTAAATACTTATCTTTTTAAGGTTATATCAAGGAAATTATTAAATGCATATTATTTTTTACGTGTTTCACTAAATTATCTTCTCTTTTTCTTTTTTCCTTCCAACTCAATCAAATTCTTTCACTATTAATTGTTGACTAAATAAATTTTAGTAAATTTTGAAATAATTTGTTTCATGTTTTGTTGAACTCCTAAAAATGGCCATTTACAAATAGAGGGAGTAATTTGATAGAAAAATTTACACTATGCACTTAAGTTTTAAACACTAAAATCAATCATACAAATAATAAATTTGAACAAACTATGTTTAGAATGAGATTTGAAGCCAACTCTCAAATTGAATTCGTGTGAATAAAACAAATTAGATGAAACAATTTTTTCCATTAGAATTGACAACTCAATTTCAGATTGAGACTTGATGCAAAAAGCAAATTATATTTATATTTTCAAATCTCATTAATCATTTTTCTTATTTCTCTTCCGGATCACAAATCCTAGATCATCTTAACTTATATAGAAGTTCTAGAACCAATTTGAAATATTTTCAAACTTTGTTCTTAAAAAGTTGTTTGTGATCATATATACTGAGTTAGTAAGTTGTGCTTGCCATTTTTTATAAATCAATTTCTTCTTTTTTCTGTTTTTAAATCCATTGCAATGAGAGAGAGGGGTAGTACAACTCATGTTGCAATGTAGATGATGTTTTTGTAGTTAGAAAGCATCTAACTTTTTTATTGCAATGATGTTGAGAGTGTTTTTGTCATGTGCTTTAAACCCCAAATAAAGAGGCTAATGACATTTCTCCCCCATGGCTTTAATTTCTCTTCAACTGCTCTGGTAATTAATTGGCTCGGTAATCTGAGAAATTCGGTTACTCTTACGACTTTTAAAGAGGTGATCGTTATTCTTTGGGTTGTTTGGAATTCTAGGAACGACCTGGTATTCAACTCGGTGTCCATGACTCTCCAGGAGATCCTTTTCCGTGGTGCTCGATTACTAGGGGGGAACAGAGACGTAAACAAAAGACACGTAGATGGGAATAGTCCGGTTTCTTTGGCCTCTGCATCTGACTGGTGTCACCCAGGTGCTGGGATCGTCTGTCTAAATACTGATGCGGCGATCGAACCCTCCAGCAGTGGTTTGGGTTTCATTGCTCGTGAGAGTGATGGAAGTTGTATTTTCTCTGGCAACGAGTGCGCCTCCTTCCGTTTAGACGTTGCTGTGGGCGAAGGTTTAGCCGTGCGTAGAGCCCTCGAGATTGCCATAGACCATGGCTATGGCCGAGTACAGGTCCAATCTGACTGTCTGGAGTTGATTCAAGCTGTTAACTCTGAGTCGCACTCGTTCTCTTTCTTGGGAGTGATCGTTGCAGACATTTCTCGCCTTGCGTTGTAATTCATTTCCTGGAGTTTTGTTCATGTTAGAAGAACTGCTAATGTAGAAGCTCATGCTCTCGTTAGAAGAGCCCTTGTAATAGGTCTGTCTGATTCTTGGGACGGTTTATGTCCTCAACAGCTTGATTGTTTTCATTAAATATTAGTAATGGAAAATTTCTCTTTAAAAAGAAGAAGAAAAGAGGCTAATGACACGACGACTTGTGTTATGTATGTGTTCTAATTATAGCATTTCATGGGCCCTCGCTACTAGGCCAAGCCCTGTCCATTGGGGACCTACTTTTTCCTTAGGGCACATGGCTCCATTTTGTAAAAGAAAGCAATTGTCCCTTAAATTTATCGGGTCATGACTCTCATGTTATGAAATTAACTCGATTCATTAAAAGAAAAATTGATTCGAGTAAGTAACTCGAGATAAGTATCTCGTTTGACTTATTTCATATATATATAATGATTAAATTAATAATATCTTACTTGTAAGAATGTTTATCAGCTATATTACAACTTCTGTGCAAAGTCTTTATCCTTAATCCTTATCATTATTATTGGGGGCTGCTTTTCCATCTGCTCCCTCTTTGTCCTAAGGGAGCTTGGCGGACCATTTCTTTGAAAGCAATAGCTGCAACTTTTGTTGTCTACAAAGCCACAGCTACATCGGCTAGGACATGGGTTTTGAGCAATGTTTATGTTTATCGAGTCCAAATCTAGAGGATTTGGGCTAAGTTTGGCCCACCAATTCAATATTTAGAAGTTGGGCCTTTAGCCCATTACATATCGATGTAGAGGCGTAGAGCCACCAACCCAGCAGGCTGGAAGTTAGGGGTGTAAGAAAATCGGACTGAACCGGAACCTGAAAAATTTCGCCCAAACCGACCCGAATCATAATTTTTCAGTTCGGCCCGGTTCTATTCCATTAGAACCGGAAATTTCCGGTTCGATTCGGGTCTCTCGAATATAAAACTCGTAAACCGAATCGTAGAACCGTTTGAACCGGAAATTTTTATATATATAAATATATAAATATGTACATTAATTATCAAATTTTAGCTTTGCTTTAGTGGTTAAACCTTTGACTTCCCTTAAAGGAAGAGGTTCGAATCCCCTTCCCCTCAAATTTCTTTCTTTTTTTTCTTTCGTTGGGCTGTATTTTAAAATTATATTAAACAAAAAATAAACTAAAAAAACAAAATAATAGCTATGTCATTAGTCAACTATATGTATAAACTAAGAACATTAATTATTAATGATAAGGCATATACTAGTAATATTTTCATTAATCCTTACTCTAATACATAATTATTAAGGTATATCGTATAAATATGTTTATTGTTCAGTATTTTACTTAATAAAAAGAGAATTATATTGTTATAAGAAAGAATGATGTCAATTGTCATAAAAAATGTAATTACTAATTAGATGACAGCTGATAAGGGCTCAACTTCTGTTTTGGATAGAAGGAGGCCGAATTGCTGTTCGTGAGCCGGTTTTCACCGTGAGATCCAAGGCTGGTCCGGGCAAGGCATAAGGACGAGCTGGAGCCTTTAAGCTCATATCATCCCATCCCCCTTTGAAGAGATTCGTCCTCGAATCTAAGCTTTGGAGGGTGTGGGGTTCCGAAAGTGGGGTGAGAGTCTTCAAGCTCGTATCATCCCCTCCCCCTTTGAGGAGATTCGTCCACGAATCTATAGGGTCCATCCCTTGCAGGGCCAAATGGGTCAAGGCATGCTCACAACTTGTGGATACACACGGAACCCTCCAACTACACCTTTCAGGGAATATAGGCCAAGGTGGAGGCCTTGATTGGGGAAGATAGGTAGGCGTGGAAGGAAAACAGCCAAGAACAATCAAGGATTGACCATGACGAGGCAAGGAGTGAACTAGAGCCAAGTGCGGGCTCTTAGTAGTGGCTGATAAGGCGAAGGCGCTATGGTGAACCAAACGAGCAGCGGACGGAATCCGTGTAAAGTGCGAGATCGTGAGACCGCTTGATGGCGCCTCAAATGGAAAGAAATGTGCGCTGCCCATGTGACCAAAACCGAGGAGAAACGGATCCACAAATCTATGTATAGGCACCCTCGGAATGATGGAGAAGGCACTACCCAAGGACTGAAATTTGCGCTGCAATGCAAGGCAATGAGCGGCTGTCTCATGGCAATCCGAAGTGGACTCACAAGCCCTACATGTGTTCGTTTCGATCCGCTACCACTTGATAAGGGCTCAACTTCTGTTTTGGATAGAAGGAGGCCGAATTGCTGTTCGTGAGCCGGATCCAGTCCTCTTGTGAGAGGTTGGTCTTGACAATGGATATAGGTGCCTCGGATAGAGATGGAGAGGGGACACCTTGGTGAGTTTAATGGCTGAAGTTGGTGTTTAAGGAGTTATATGCAGCGGCTTGATGGTTGTTTGGTAGTGATGGAACGGATTGGACAATAAGGAACTCAACTACTTAGAAAACCCTCTTGTTCATAAGAACAAGCAACCTTTTTACAAACTAGTTAAGGATCTCTCTTTTCTAATTTAAGAACAAAGCTCAAGAGCTTAATTACAAGAAGAGATAGAAGATAAACAATGGTATTCAGCCCTATTGGCACCGGTTACCAAGAACCCTAAGTTACACTAGTTTACTCTAAGAATTGGCCAAAGAGAATATCATCAAAATCAAAGGCAAGCTATAAAAGAGGCTATCTCCTTCTATTTATAGCTTGAGAATTATTACATGAGAAAACCCTAAAATAACCCTTCATTTAAACCTAGGAAGGCCGGCTGACTTGATCACCAAAACAGTCCCTAATGTGCTAGTTTTCGCCGTAAGATCCAAGGCTGGTCCGGGCAAGGCATAAGGACAAGCTGGAGCCTTTAAGCTCATATCAACAACTAAAATAATGAATTTACATAATGGTTAATGAACATTTATGATTTACATTTATGGTATCTATATTTCAATATCATTATTTATTTGAGTTAATTGTTTAGAGGTTTAGGATTTAAATTTAAATTGTATTAATGTGTTACGCAGTACATGAGTATAACTAATTAACTATTTTATTGTTCGAGAATATTTTTGAAGCTCTAAATGTAAGTGATCTAATTTTATTTTCATATGAAGCATGATTATACTTGAAAATTCTTCATGTATACTCCCTCTGTCCTTTAATAACTGTCGCTTTCCTACGTTTTTTTACTATTTGGAATACTTGTCATTTTATCTTTTTTGAAGCATATATTTTGTGTAAATGACAATTATTTTTTTTTGAATCAACCCAATTTGATGATGGTGTGGTAATTTGAGTGGAAATTAGAAGTAAAAATGAAACAATGTGAAATAAAATAAGATCAAAGATCATTGTCTTACGCTTTTTTACTATCCTAAAACGTCCATTATTTAAGGACGGAGGGAGTATATGTTAGGCTCGATATGAAGCACGATACTTCTTGACTAGATAATTGTTAAACATATTCATTACATTTCAATATATTAATACTTATTATTTATTAATATTTAATCACTTTAAATTTTTATATGTTTTGTTTCATAAAATTTAAATATTTATCATACTAAAATATCTTTATAATATTAGGCTATCATTTATAAATTGGTAAATCAATGCATTAATTATTTTTAAAAATCAAAACTGTGTGTTTAACAAATAAACGACGTCATTTTGAGCAAACACCAAAACGACGTCGTTTTGCCCAAACACCAAAACAACGTCGTTTTGTGAAAGAACCAAAACGGTGTATTTAACCACTAAACGGCGTCGTTTAAAAAAAAATTGGGAACCGAACCGGACCAGATCGAACCGTCCGATTCTAACCCAACTAGAACCAGAAATTTCCGGTTCGATCCGGTTCTAGTACCACCAAAACCTGAAATTTCCGGCCCGGTTACACCCCTACTGGAAGTGATCCATATTAGTGAATTTTGAAGTTGAAAAGTGTTTCATTTTTATTTTTTGATAAGCATTGAATTTGAAAAGTATTTTTATTATTCCGCTCAATTAGTTAGGAAGTTTTATGTAGGGTTTGTGGTTTGAAAGGATCCAGCTAAGTAATGGTAGAGTTAATCTCAATTAAACTTAGTTATTTGTAACTATTTTATTAGATTCACGATCTATTTAAAAGTATCTATATGAAACATATATAGAGCATTTTATATTTTTTCTTAGTTTGAGTCAAGTTGTTATTTGTTAGTTCTTAAACGAGATAATTAGTGTTTATATAGATCATCCTACTAATAAAAATCTACCACATAATTAATATATGGTTGCGTATTTATTAAATCTTATCGGGGTTACACAAGAATGTAGTTTTTAACAACTTGTAATGAAACATCGTAATTTTTTTACAATAAAAGGAAATTCATCAAAAGTAGTAATAGAACAACATGAATTCTTCTTTCTTTTTTGGGGTAATAGTACAAAGTTCTCTGTACTATCACCGAAAATGAATTTACCCCATATCCTTTTAATTTTTTGCCAAATCCCCCTGTACTAAAGGTCAGAAGCAAAATGCCCCCTTCCGTTAAATTTGGCTGTTAAAACTAACAGATGACCTGCTACAGTAGGTTTTTTAAAAAAAAACCTACGTAATTATGTATTAAATATTTTAATTAATTTTAAAAATTCAGAAAATAATATAATTAATTTAAAAAATTCAGAAAAATAATGTAATTAATTTACAAAATTATGAAAATAATGTAATTAGTTTAAAAAGTTCAGAAAATTAATATAATTAATTTAAAATTTTCAGAAAAATATTTATTTATTTAATATATTTTTGTTCTTTTTCTTCTTACATTATCTTCTCATATTTTCCAATAATTATTAAATTTCATAATTATAAAATATTTGAAGATTAGAATTTAGCCCATCCGACCAACATAGCCGCACCGCCCAAACACCACCGCCACTGCCACTCACCAAACCCACCTCAGCCACCACAGCCGCACACCACAACCATCCACCCAGCCACCATGCTCCCAAAACCAACACACTGTCGTACCCACACCATCATTACCTCACCAACAAACACCAACAAACCTTACCCAACACCACAACCACCACACACTCAACCTAATCCAAACAGTAAAGAAAAGTAGAAAGAAAAAAGAAAAGAGAAAAGAGATGAGTTGGGGTTAGATCCAGATCCATAGAGAAAAAAGAAAAGAGAAAAGAGGAGAGAGACGTAAAAGATCATGTTTTGGTGTTTTGGTGTTTTGGTCACTGAAGTTGCAGGTGGTGGCTGGAGCCAGTGCTGGTTGAGGGAAGAAGATGATGTTTTGGGGTTGTAGGGTTTGGGAGTAGATTGGCTGCTGGGTAGCTATAAATAAAGATGTTTAGTTTCTTCTTTTTATTTTTCTTTTAATTTCTGAACACTATTTTCAAACTATCTTTTTGTGTAAACAAAAATTAAAATAATTGCTGAAATTAAAATTAAAAAAAAGAGTAAAATAAATAAGACCAATTAAGTTTTATATTATTTATTATCACTAAAAAGAAAATATTTTTTAGAATTTTTACATTTTTTCTGAATTTTAAAATTAATTATATTATTTTCTGAATTTTTAAAATTAATTACATTTTTTCTGAATTTTTTAAAATTAATTAAATTACTTTCTGAATTTTAAAAATAATTACATTACTTTCAGAATTTTTTATATTAATTACATTATTTTCATAATTTTGTAAATTAATTATATTATTTTTCTGAATTTTTTAAATTAATTAAAATATTTAATACATAATTATCTAAAAAATAGGTTTTAAAAAAAAAACTTGGTGTAGCAGGTAATCTGTTAGTTTTAACAACCAAATTTAACGGAAGGGGGCATTTTGTCTCTGACCTTTAGTACAGGAGGGTCTGACAAAAAATTGAAAGGATAGGGGGTAAATTTATTTTCGGCGATTGTACAAGGGGCCTTTATACTATTACCCCTTCTTTTTTCACTAATAGACCAGATCTATCTTTCGTCAGCAAAGTAAAAAATGAAAGTGAGTTTAACCTAATATTTGTGTTGATGGCAAAATAATACTAGAGTGAACAAAAGAAAAAAGAAAAATAATAATATTCTTTCCGTCGTCAATTTAAATAATTTTTTTCATGTTTAAAATATATTAAAAAAATCAATTATCATACTTTTTAAATATATATTTGAGACTAGTACCCTTTCTTATCTTATTTTAATGGAATAATAGCGAAAATGCCTCATGTACTATTTTTTTTAATAAGCAGAGATTATATTAGAAACCTGTCATGAAGATCATGATGAACATAACAAAAGTCAGCTGTCCAAGCTAGGCAGCACAAGCAGAAAACGAAACCAACAAACTAAGAAAGCAAGAAAGATAAACCTCCGGGCTCAGGAAACAACAACCTAACTACTAAAAAGCCAAGCCGGAGTCTGCATCATATCAGCTAGACTGAAAGCAAATGAATGATCCTTACTCTTTAGCCACCAATGCCATAAGGAGAATATCATATTCACACACTGCAATTCCGTTACCTCTTTTTGCCTAAAGACCTTCGCATTCCGGTGTTTCCACAGGGACCAAATCACCGCGTAGAACAGAGTTGCCCATTGCCTGCCAGAGAGCTTGTCGTGGCTTGGAAGATAATGTCCCCAAGATCTCCAAAGTCCCGCGAGATCGCGAGGTTGGCACCACACCACCCGAAGCCAACGCATGATCAACTCCCAAACCCTCCTGGCCACCGCACATCCTAGGAAGAGATGACTAGAATCTTCCGAGCTGTTATTACACATTGGACAGCTATTCTGATCTTCCGTGATCATGTTACGTCTCTCTAAGAACGTCCTGGTCACTATTCTTCCCCT
This sequence comes from Viola odorata, assembly GCA_963691705.1. Classification (NCBI taxonomy): domain Eukaryota; kingdom Viridiplantae; phylum Streptophyta; class Magnoliopsida; order Malpighiales; family Violaceae; genus Viola; species Viola odorata. The sequence continues at coordinate 31,474,508 of OY829543.1, read as the reverse complement.
CAAAGATAGCCACAAGAAAAACTCAACCCGAAACGGAACTAGCCCCGTCCAACAGGATCGAAGCAGGGGTATGGAATCGTACCTTGTTGCCTCCCATTTCTTATACCCCGAATTACCGACCGAACTTTGTTCAGTACGGTACGGTATGAAAATTTGCAGGTACGGTAATACCGTACCTGCCGAAGTTCTATTTTGTATATATGCTAGTTACTAGTATTGTTACAGTACTCCAAGAGGCCCAATCCCGTAATAATTGGCAAACCCATAATGGGCTTTGTAATTACTAATTAGGGCAATCATTCGTCCAAGTTCCAACCTTCTCTTTCACTCTCATGAATGATCTCATCCGCTCTCTCCTTCTCACGGCTCTCCTTTTCTCATTTTCTTCATAATTAGGGCAAAACAATCATACGAAGAGTTCTCTTATTGGAATTTCAATTACAACTTAATTTTCGGTCAATAGGTAATCATTCTTCCCTTATTCATCCCCTTATTAGTTGATTTCCTTCAATTTTCTCAACCAGTGCTGCTTGTGAAATTTTCTCAACTAGTGCTGCAACCATGGTCGCCTTGATATAATCATATAAGCATATTCACGAATTGCTAGTTGATTGTCTGTGATCACATTTTTTTTTTTTCATACAGATTTCATATAATGGAGGCCATACCAAGCAGCAACATTGATGGCCAGATCGAGGGTGGAATTTCAACACTACCTTCTACAAATGCTACACAAGCACAAGCTACTGAAGTTGGAGTTGTTGCGCAACCTAAAGTTCCAAAAAAAAGGAAGTTGATAGCAGCAAGGTCTCCTTACTGGAAACAGTTCAAGAAAGTGGATAATGCAGATGGAGACCAAGTAGGTATATGTATTTTTTATTCTAAGGAGGTACCTGCTCATCCACAGAGAAATGGTACCTCTGGTTTACATAATCACATGCTTAGTTGTAAGAAAAAACCACACTCAAATGTCCCAAACCGGACTGAACTTAATTTCCAAGTTGAGGATAAATCTGCATCTTTAGCTATTTGGGTATTTGATCAAGAAGCTTCTAAGATGGCTTTAGCTAATATGATAATAGAGAATGAGCTTCCTTTTAGGTTTGTGGAAGGGAAGGGGTTTAGGAAATTCATGGCAGTTGTGCAACCAAGATTTAAAGTACCCTCTAGGACCACTATTTCTAGAGTCTGTTTTGAAAAATATATGGATGAGAAATTAAGAATGAAACAACTTCTTATGTCCAATTGTCAGAGGGTTTCTATAACCACTGACACATGGACATCAATTCAAAGAATCAATTACATGTGTGTCACTGCTCATTTCATTGATAATGACTGGAAATTGCACAAAAATATAATTAATTTTTATCCAATTTCTAGTCACAAGGGGGATGCAATAGGAAAGGCAGTGGAAAAATGTTTAAGTGAGTGGGGTTTGATGAGTAAAGTCTTCACAATCACAGTGGACAATGCTTCTTCCAACGATAAGGCTGTTAATTGGATTAGGAAAAGGTTGTCACTGTTGGGTTCAAGTATTTTGGGAGGGGAATTTCTACATATTAGATGTATTGCACACATAATCAATCTAGTGGTGGCTAATGGTTTGAAAAATGATATCAAGTCAATTTTTAGGATAAGGGAAGCAGTAAGGTATGTTAGGCAGTCTCCCTCTAGGCTTCTCAAGTTTAAGGCATGTGCTGAGAAAGAAAACATAGAGTCCAATTTTGGTTTGTGTTTGGATGTATGTACAAGGTGGAATTCCACCTATCTAATGTTGGAGAGCGCGTGCACTTTTGAGAAAGCTTTTGAAGCTTATGCTGACGTTGACCCATATTTCAAGATTGAGCTTGACAGTAGGGGTGTGAAAAAAATAGGAAAAAAGAAATCGAATGAGGAAGAGGCGGATGATGTTACCATTGACAGTTTGGAAGATGATGAAAATGAAGTGGATTATGGAGTTGCAAATGCAGAGAATTTTTGGGGAGTGCCTACAGAAGAAGATTGGAACTGTGCTAGAAGGCTTGGAAGATGTCTTAAGTTTTTTTATGATCTAACAAACTTCATTTCTGGTTGTCATTATGTAACTGCAAATGCATATTTTGATGAGATAAGCAATTTAGCTTCTTTATTAAAAGAATGGCAGGATGGGAGTGATTATGAGTTAAGTGTCTTGGCTGATAGCATGAAGGTGAAACTTGACAAATATTGGGGAGATGTGACAAAATTTAATTCCTTATTCTACATTGCTGCCATTTTAGATCCAAGAAATAAGTTTGTGTATGTTGAGTTTTATTTAGATGAATTGCATGGAAATGAAATTGGTGAAAGATTGGGGAAGAAAGTAAGGGATGACATTAGTAAATTATACCAATCGTATTCTGAAATGTACAAGCCAAGGAATGAAAGAGCTGCAGCAGAAGGTGGTGGATCAAGTGAAGGAAAAGGAATTTCAAATGCCATGGCTGCACAGTTAATGGATGCTAGAAAGAATAAATTTAAAAAGTATAAATCTGATTGTGGAGCTGCTGTAGAAGGTGGTTCAGAGTTAAAGTTATATCTACAAGAGCCTGCAGTGAACGATGACAATGGGTTTGTTATACTAGTGGAAAAAGCATTCTCCGCAATTCCCAATTTTGTCCAAAATGGCTAAAGATGTCTTGGCTGTTCCTGTTTCCACTGTGGCTTCAGAGTCTGCATTCAGCACGGGTGGGAGTACTTGATCCTTTTAGGAGCTCTCTAACCCCTAGAGTTGTGCAAGCACTCATATTCACCCAAGATTGGATTAAGACATCCAATGAAGCCATTATTGTAGAGGAGAACATAAATGACCTTGATAATTTGGATTCAGGTAAGAGCTTATCTTATTCTTTTTAATGTTTTCAATGCTATTTTAGATAATATGTGTTCTCACTTTCTTCGCTTTTCTAATACTTCATCTTTTATATTTCAGATTTTGCAAAATTAGCATTGGAGCTAACTATTTCAGAAATGTGAACGAATATAGTCTACTTGCCAACTATATTTGAGGTAGTACTTTTTTTATAAATGCTTTCTTACTTCCATTCATAAATTAATATTGCATATTGTGTAACTTATTTAGGAATGCAATGAATATTAATTAATCTTTCATTTTATTTTGCAACACTAGTATTTATCTCAAGAAGCTGACAATTCTGCATCTGATTTTGCAATGAATATTGTGACTAGCTTCAATGCTCAGTTTGTTGTGAGACGTTGGATTGTATATGCAAGAGATTGATCAATTGATCGTTGCTTATTTGATATTTCTCTTTGTTTACATGTTAAGATATTGCACCCCTGCATACTCAAATTTGTTATTGCATTTTGAGAATTTGAGGATTTTGAATGCTGAAGTTTCTGATGAAATTGTGATGGTATTTAAACCTTTAATACAAATCTATTTTTATAAATAGAGAGTTACCAAAACTGGTTCTTATTTGTGAGGATGATTCTTTTCATTTATTGGATGTCTCTAATTACTGTTTTCACAATCCTATGTTCTGCTTCTTGTTTATTTTTATAGTTCTGTACCATTTTTTTTGTCATTCTGTGATGTAAATATAACTTATTTGTATCTAATTCGGTATTATCGAAATACCAAAATACCGTACCGAAATTATTTCGATAATATGGTAACGGTATCAATCAATAGAAACTATGGTACGGTATTTAATTTTTTTAGTTCGGTATATCGAATACTGAAATTTTTATACCGAAAAATTACGGTACCAACCGATGAAAACCCCTAGCCTTTAGCACTAAGAAATTGAAACTTGACATAGTATTCATAGTTTACCACCGGTAGATAATCAAACGAACTTAGTGCATATTCGTAATTCCACAAATTATGGAACTTTACACATAAAATGAAAACCTCATCCAAGTTTATAATTGTCCAAAACAGACAGCCAAGTGAATGAATGAGTCAGATTTGGTTCTCCATAAAATCCCGGCTGGGCTTCATCTAATCACCCTCCACGTGTCCTCCTGTCATGATCCTAACCATAGATTTTGCTAATAAAGGAAGAAAAGGAAACCGTTCCTTTTGTTGTATACGGTAGACCCAAGAAAACCGAAATCAAGCGCCCTCCGAATACTTTAACAACTTTTCCTCACCTGCTGCTGCTGCTATACCAAAGCAGAGATTTTGGCTTCTTTTACACCAAGCAACACAAGAAAACAAAAATCGAAAACCAAACAATCTGAAAAAATCTCCCCTTTTCTGATCATCATTGAAAGAGGACTGGTTGGATTATGTTTGTCAAGAAGCTTGTGGAGAAGGCTGCAAAAAAGGTAAGTAACTGATTCAATTTCTCCTCTGTGGTGATTGGAAATCTGGGTTGTGTTTGTTGCTCATTGTTTCAATCTTTCATGGAGTTTGATCTGGTGATTTGCATAAATTGATCTGTTTGCTCCGGTGCATTTTTGCAAATGTTGAGGAAGTGGGTCTTCATCATTTTTCCAGAAATTTTGATCAATTTTTCTTCCACTAATTAATCATAATTAGAGCAGCTGGCAAGCTAATGACAAGTCATTAATTACTGTGATTTAATTAAAGTTGGGATTTCAATGCTCTTGGTGTAGTTACTGTAGGGAGCATTTTATAATTTTATAACGTTACCTTCTAATGAAGATATACAAAATCTGCCTGGGATTTTTTTTTTTTTTTCTAAATAAATAAATAAAATGTACATGATTTTATCCAATGGGCCAAATTGGTTTGTTTCCTGATAAAGAAATCCGTTTTCTTTCCGGAAAAAACCTACTCCGTAATTGATTGTGGATTTATTTATTATTCTTTTGGGTAGCTACCCAATCTTTTACTAACATTCAGTACTTTTTCTTTTTCTTTTGTGCTTTTTTTCATTAGTTATTTTATTTGTAATGTTAAATTAATCAATTTTTTTCTTCTTCATCCTGTTTTAATAAACCCATATAAAACATCACGCCGTCATAACGCATTTAATTTATACTTTAGGGGTAATTTGATGGACATGACAGCATATGATGGACGGTGGAGTTTGTATCAATTATTTATTTTAATTTCCTTTGACCCAATCACTGTGTCCAGTCAACACACTCAATCCTGTTAGCTTTTCTTTTTCTTTTTCTCCCCGTACTCCTTCCTTTTTTTTAATTAGTTGTCTTATTTACATTTTTTAAAGAATTAATTGATATTTTTTAATTATAATTTTTATTTTTTTATAAATTATAAAGTTTTATCTAATCAATTTAAAATAAGTTAATTTTTTTATTAAAAAAATATAATTAGAAAAGTGTATTGTAACTGAAATTAATGACTAATTATAATTAAAATAACAACTTTTTGAAAAAAAGAAAGAGTAGTTGTATCTGTATTTATTTTTCCTTGTTCTCCTCTTTCGCTCTCGCTCTCCCTCCGGCCCTATCTTCTCCTCCGCAATCGTCGCTCACTTCTATTTCGCAGCCTGCTCTATTCCCCTTCATGGTATACTTTCATTTGTTTTAGGACATATGAAAGTTGTTACCGGCTGATTTCTATTTTGTTAGGACACTTTCATTTTGTGGTTTAATTGCACCATTGAGCATAAAAACTCTGGAATTTGTGGGCAGTTTTTTTTTTTAATTGGCAGTTGTGTAACTTCGGAAGTTCGGTTTTCCGAACTTCCGTTCCGAAATAATTTCGGTTTCAGAATTTCGATTTCTAGAAATCTGAACTTCGGAACGGAATGAATTTTTAACATTTCGGAAGTTCAGTTTTTGGAAGTTCGAAAATTTGGAATTTCGGAAAAAACCGATGAACACCCCTAATTGTAATTATAAATCAATCATTTTGGGTAAACTTTAGATAATTTTTTTTATAACTTACAAAATGTTATACTTAACCCCCTATAGTTCAAAAACTCGCAATTTAATATTTTTACTAGTTAAAAAATTCAAAAAAAAATGGTAAAAAAATTAAGAAAATATAACAAATATAGGAGAGTTCACTTCACTAAAAAAAAAAATGAGAAATATTTTTAAAATTATTAAACGAGAACAACTTTAAAAACAAATCGTGAATAAAATTTAAAATATTGTTTTTCATTGTATTAGGTCCTACTATATTTGTTGCATTTTTTGACGAAATTTTACAAAATTTTGCTAATTTTTACTATTTTTAACTAATGTAAAGGTTAAAATTGTAACTCTCAAAAAACTATAAGAGTTTAAGTGGAATATTTTGTAAACTATAGGGTTTTTTTTATATATATTTTACCGTCTTTTCTTTACATATATATTTAACTTATTAGTATATATAAGTATAAGCGTACGCATGAGAACAAGGATTAGGGTGGAAAGAAAAAAAAAGGAAGGTAAGGGAATTTTTTAAATTTTTTCTTGAATGGGAAAAAATATATAAGGGAATCAAAAGAAATGCAAAAAAATTAAGAGAAAATAAATTGTAAAAATTTTCTCCGAATCTACAAAATATTTCCTCCGAAAAGGAAGAAATTAAATAAATAAAAAAATTATTCCATTATTATCCCATCACCACTAACCACTGCCCATTTCCGATTTACACAACATCACCTCTGTTTCCTCCTCCACCGTCTCAACCAACCACCTGTGCTGGTTAATCCTCAACACCTTTACTCATGTTATTAACCCATTGTTCCGACATCATCCCAAACAAACAACAAGCATCCTCCCACACTTGGCATGAAAATCAACCAACGCACTTTGAACGAACAAATTACCAAAAAATCTACCTTTCTGAATACACCCCTGTACTTGCAGCCCTCTCTCTAAACACCTCAAAGCAGTGCACGCGCGCAAAACACTCCCATAAGTGAACTGATTCGCTCTAACACCCGCTCGATGCATCTCCAAGAAAACTAACAATGCATCTCGATAAGATTCATTTGTGTGTAACAAGAAATTTGGGCTGTCCATGACACAATGTTTCTTTCAGGCATTCTGTCGAACACTTTGCGAGCACCATCTATATGACCAACTTTGGCGTAAAAAATGATTAGCTTGTTGCTTAAGTGGAGAGTTGCACGAAACCCATATGTTATGATGTGGCTATGAATCAAATGACCTTGTTTTGCAGCTCTTTTATCCACACACTGTTGAAGAATTTCCATGTACTTCAAGTAATCCAAATGTGCTTGGTTTGCAGCTTCATGTAAACTTCTTCTGGTGTTTGCAAGATGAATAGAGTTGTAAAATAATTATAAAAGTAAAGTGGTAAAATAATTAAATATCTTTATTTATTTATTTATGTTGTTTATAATTTCCTTTTTTTTTCTTTTTATTTAAAAAATGCAGTCATACAAAAAAAATTTATACAAATTTCCTTCCTCTCTTCTCTTTTCCTTTCCTCGTTAAATTTCCCAAGTAACCTAGCTTGATTAACATATATGATGTTCTTTTCTGTTCTTTCCTTTTCAGAGATGGAAGAATCAAATTATATGGAAAAGATAACACTCAAGCACTGCTTCAGTCTCCTGAGGCAGTACCAAGCAAGTTTTTGGAGGTGTTATGTTGCCTACCCCACTTCTCTTCTTCTTCTTCTTCTTCTTCTTTCCTGAATCTATATATGATTGATTAACATTGTTATCTTCTTCTTCTTTTTCGCCTTTAATGTTCAGTTCATTCAGAATAAAGGGGTCCTGCTAAATGTCACTTCAAAGAACTGCATTGAGGTAAGCTAATCTAATTATCCGATTTCTGCTTCTAAATGCCTTCACTAGCCTTGCAGATTAATGATTTTTGTTATTTTTTTACAATGTAATTTTGATGAAGGTTTGGGATGTGGACAAGAAGTTGTTGTCTCATGTGCATGTGCTCAAAGAGGACATCACCTCATTTACAGTTATGCAACATGATTCGTATATGTAAGTTTCGTCCAACTTCATGTTTGAGCATGAATGTAACCCTTTTTTCGTTCTTATGGTTGACACGTTGCTAATATCTGTTGTTGCAGATATGTTGGCGATTCTGCTGGTGACATTTCAGTTTTGAAGCTTGATCAAGAATCATGTCAGCTGACAAGAATGCAATACACTATACCTCTTTCTGTTTCTCATGGTGAGAGGCCGATTCCTTTGTCCTTTTTCATGTATCAGCCTGTGCTTTTCTGCTGTTTACAACTCTACCCTCTTCCAGTAAATTAGGTATTGCACGTTTATGAGCGATTCGTGTGTGTGTGAAACATAAGCCTATTTCAAATACATGTTTCATTCTTTTGAAGCAGAGGCGTCAATTATATGTTATTTTCATACGAAATGTAAGGTTTTGATTAGTTTTCTGTTGAAACAAAATGTCATGCATGTAACACAACTGAAGTTTCTGGTGATGCTGCTGTATTGCATATTCTGCCGCAACCATCTGCTGAGAGTAAGAGGTAATAATTACATTCCTTGATGGCTTTTTGTTCTCTCTCTAAGTATTTTGAAACTGAAGTGATAGCTTACCCTACAAGCGATAAGAGCGAACATTTATTTGCTAGTCAAAGGAGATCATTAGTCTTGTTTTGGTACAATGCAGGGTTCTTATAGTGTTTAGGGATGGCCTGATTACGCTGTGGGATATTCGAGAAAGTCAACCTGTTTTCGCAACAGGAGGAAGCTCATTGCAGTCACAGTTTCATGAAACTAAGAAAGTAACTTCTGCATGCTGGACATGCCCTTTAGGAAGTAAAGTTTCTGTCGGATACAGTAACGGAGAGATTTTCATCTGGAACATTCCTGCTATCGGAAATTCTAGAACTGAATTAACATCAGATAATGGCACCCAAAGTACTCCTACATTCAAACTCAATCTTGGATTTAAGGTGGAAAAGATTCCAATATCATCGTTGAAATGGATTAATGGAGACGGGAAGGCGAGTCGACTCTATATAATGGGCTCTTCTGACTTCGCATCCACAAATGTGCAGGTACATTTCTCTATGGATATTAGTTGTGAAATTTGAGATGAAATTGCAATAACTTTGATTTTGGTGGGGCAGGTAATCTTGTTGAATGAGCAAATGGAAATGCGGACAACAAAGTTGGGGCTTCTGTTGCTTGAGCCTTGCATTGGCATGGAGATCATTTGTAGCCCTTGTGAGCAGGGTAAGCACAAACAGGATATTCTTGTCTTGCTTGGAAAATCAGGACGTGTTTATGCCTATGATGATTGCCTGATCGAAAAGTCTCTCCTACTATCCCAATCTAAGGGCTCACCCTCATTGCCAAGGGAAGTCATGGCAAAACTGCCATTTTCTGATTCGAGCATCACTGTGGCAAACTTTATCACAGATAATGCATACGTTGAGTTCTCAGGATGAGGTAATACTACGGTAAAGATCTTCTGCAGAGTTCTCGATCTTATTGCGTTTGATAGTGACAGTAAGCTAACGAGTGTGTATGATTCTTATGATAAATGCAGGATTACATGCAGTTGGCCAAAAGTATTCCCTCAGTTTTTCCCTTTGACGCAAAGCCTAAAGATGGAACTAACTCCAATCTTCCTCAGTTTAGCGGATTCTCGAAGGTTAAAAACTTGTACATAACTGGACACAGTGATGGAACCGTAAATTTTTGGGATCTGTCATGTCCATTTTTAATCCCAATTCTATCATTAAAGCAACCGGTAAATCCTGTAAGCCACTGGTTCACTTTTGGTCAACACAAGTAGCAAAGTTACCTAGCCTGGGCATATTGTCTTTCTTGGCTCATGGCTTTCTTTGTTTCTTTCTTTTCCTATGAGTGATGATGATTTATCTCTAAGTGGTGTAACTGTGACAGCGTTATACCTTGACAGCAACATGCCGCTTCTTATTTCTGGAGATCAAATTGGAATGGTGAAATTCATTGTTATAGGATATCTTAGTGTATAAATATTGTATATGCAATTTTCGGTCTTTTGAACAAAAATGTCTGTTGTTTTTACAATGTTTCATCATCTGCAGGTCCGCATATACAAATTCAAACCCGAGCCATATGGCACCGAGAACAGTTTTATGCCTTTTCAAGGTATTGCAAATTGCATGAAAGTAGTAGTATTATGCTGAGTTGTTCTTTTCTTTTTTCTTTATATTTAAAGAAAATTGTTTACCCCAGAATGTATCTTCTATCAGCATGTATTAATTCTTCAAACTATATCAACAAAATCAGTAATACCAGTACATTCTTCTTTTGACAGGAAGTTTTAAAAAAGGGAACATTCTCCAGGGTATTAAAACTATACAGGTTAATGGTTCTGTACTTTCTTTGAGTATAATAAGCAGAAACTCAGGACATCTTGCGGTCGGGACTGACAAGGGATACGTAAACCATCCTCTTTGCTTTCCGGTTCAGATACTGTAATTATTTCTTGTGTTAGTTAAGTTATCATCATGGAATAGTGATGGTTCCTTCTTTTTTTGTACCTAATGTACAGGTAACATTAGTTGATGTACAAGGGCCGACAATTTTGTGTCAAAAACATATCGCAAGTGAAATTCCACCGGCATTATATCTCTGCAGTTCAAAACCTCCAGTCTGCATGGTTTTGAGAAGAATGTATTAGTGGTTGCGACAAAGGATTCGTCAGTGTTAGCTCTTGATACAGATACTTGTAACATGCTGAGTACTAGCACCGTACACCCCAAGAAACCCTCTAAAGCTCTATTCATGCAGGTTTTGGGTAGGCAAAACAATATGTTTTGTGCTTGTAGACCTAAAAGATATTATATTCAGGGATAAATCGATCTGTCATCTCTCTGTGTTACAGATGGGCAAGAAATGTTAGGTAGAGGATCAATCAGTCTAGAAAGTAAAGGGAATTCTGTTGAGGATGTACATAAGCAGTCTTTTTTATTTATTTGCTCGGAGAAGGCTGCGTATGTGTATTTGCTAAATCACGTAGTTCAGGTAACCACTGCTTACTTTGTTCATGTACACCGACTCTTGCCTCAAAGAACAATGTTAACTTGTATGAACATTCCTTCTGCAGGGAATCAAGAAGGTTCACTTCAAGAAGAAATTCTGTTCCTCTTGTTGCTGGGCTTCAACGTTCTGTAGTGCATCCGGTGTTGGCCTCGTACTCGTTTTCTGTTCTGGGAAAATTGAAATAAGATCATTGCCAGACTTATCATCGATAAGCGAATATTGGATAGGAGGTTTTGCATATACTGCACCGAAGCAGAACTCTTTCTCTGAAACTTCCATATGTTGTTCGCAGAGTGGAGAACTTGTCATGGTACTATATCCTGAGTTTTCACTCAGAATTTGTTGCTCGAGGAATGATTTAAACGATATTTACGGTGGAGCTCTCTGTATTGTCTTCTTCTACAGGTGAATGCGGACCAGGAAATGTTTGTTGTCTCACTTTTGCTCCAAAAGGAAAAGTTTAGGTAAATTACATGTTCCTGTTCCAATAGCATTAGTGTTTACAATTCAATTTGGGATGCATAGATTCTTGCTAGCTCATGTGTTGAAATTTGACATTACTGTTTTTAGGATTTTGGACCCTTTAAGTAAGGTCTACAGGAAAGATCTGATGTTATCACAAGAGTCGGTGTATGGATCACCGGTCCAAAAGGAAAAGAAAAAGGTGATATTAGAGATAGGATTTCTTTCTGTAACCCAGAAATCCAGTAGCTTACTAAATTCTGGTTTCCTGTTCTGCATTATCATAGGGGATGTTTAGCTCTGTAATTAAGGATATGAAAGGAAGCAAACCGAAGCAGGTGGCCGAGGCGGAAACAGAAGATACTAGACAAAGTATTGAAGAACTCTCAACAACGTTTTCAACTACAAACTTTGCATGCCGAGATGATGATGGTGATGATGAATTTGACCTGGGCATAGGTAATAATGTCCTGTGCAAAATTTTCTTCCTATTTTTCTAATGTCTATGTTCTTTTCTCATTTCTCTGTTTGTATTCTGATATGGAAAGATGATATTGACATCGACGATCCGGTAGAGAAACCGAAGAATCAGAACAAGTTAGGAGGCGCTCTTAATAAGCAAAATTTGGCGAGCAAGTTTCAAGTTTTTACAGGTCAGTACAAGCAATAAAGTTGATTGACTAACATTCTGGTTTGTCCACACAGTAAGGTTTTGTGGTGTAACTTTGCAAATTTTAGGTAAAATAAAACAGATGAAGGGTAAGCATGAAAAAGAACATGAAAGGAGAGGGAAAGGAACAGGATGAGAAGGCCGGTTCGTTGGATCAAATCAAGAAAAAATATGGGTTTCCTTCGTCTGGAGTAAGAACTTTTCAAAAGCATACAGAAATTGTGCAGTTTTTTTAGTGGGATAAGAGAGCAACATTATTTTTGTTTTTTTGGTTGCAGGAGTCAAGTGCTGCTAAAATGGCAGAAAACAAGTTGCATGAAAGATCAAGAAAGTTGCAGGTAACCATTCTGATGATCCTCGTCTCAATTTAGAAGTTCTTTCTGAAACAACAAAAATGGCAGCTTAGATTTCTGTGGTCGATCGGCAGGGAATTGAAGTTAAAACCATACAGCCAAGTCATTCTCCGCCATGGCGAGAGAGGTGCTAAGATTTGCAGAGAAGGATAAGAAGAGCACATAAATCTGATAAAACAAAACCCTACTTGATGGGTTTATAAATTATAATACAGGATATGTTGTAGTAATTGTTATAAGAAGAGCACATTACTACTTGGATTTCTTTTGTTTTCCATTGCTCCTGTAATTCTTTTGTGATGTAAACTTTTCTCATTCTGGTCTGCAATGTTTTCTAGTGATAAAATAGAGTGCTGTAAAGAGTTGCTGTATGCAAAAGAAATTGTAAGAAAACTAGAAAAGTAACAAAACTAAAGAAAGATGGAAAAGAAAATAGAGAAGGGTCTGAGCTGGTTTGGTTTTTGTGTGTTCCAACTATTTTTTACTATATGTAACTGTTAGTGTTATATACATGGTATTATCATTTTCTTGTTTACGTTCTGATATGGAGCTCTAATAATTCACACCAAACTATCAGATTAGAGATGGTAAATAAATTATTCGATAAACTTTGATTACATTTTGAGGATAGTTTGTACAGAAGATAATACTGAAAAAGACCTGGATGATGATCGAGAACTTCTAATTCTTGTGCAGTGAATCTAGCAATTGGGTGTAGATCTGTTCTTTAACATCATCCCTGTTACCTTGGCTTAAGGTGAAAATCGAAGCCCCTGGACGATTCCTCAGCCTTGCAACTGCAGAAATTCAATTACTTAAATTATGTGCCATGTCAAGATAAGAAAAATGGAAGAGGATCAACAATATAGAACCTTTTACATCTTTCTCGGAATCTCAAGCTTGACGGGACATTAGAGCCCGTTAAAAAGTTCTTTTAAGTACTTACGATAATGTTATCTTCCAGTGTCAAAAATAAAGTACTATGACATTTGTATTACACATTCCACCTTGTTCTCATACAATACAAGCACCATAATAAAAGCAGATTAGAGGACAACTGTAATTATAAACGTACCTTCAGGTATATCACGTCCAAACTTTGCAACGGGGATAGAAGCCAAAACAGGGGCATTACATTCCAGAACTTTTAACACAGCAGGGAAGAATGAAGAACTATACAGCTCCATTTTGCCAACTTCATCAATAATGAAGAGATCAGTATCATCTCTGACCTGACAAAAAATATTAAGCTTTAGTAAACCGACAACAGACACTTTATGTATAGGAAAATCAAAATTGTTTCGATGCCCACTTTTAAGGACAACGGCAAAAGGTTTGCCTAGTAACCAAGTAAGTGAAATCTCCAGGCCTGGTAGCAGCCCTTTCATAGTTTTGTTCCATATAATGGGCATTCCCGCACGTAACTTGGACTGGAAATCTAGCACATTCTCCAAAACAAATCTTGGAAAGCTAAATGACTTCAACTTTGCAACCATAAGGAGATTAGCTATGCTTCTCTTATGCTAGTATGGAACTCAAATATCATAACAAAAGAAGAAACATCTTACAATAAACGAACCAGATGACCTGCAACTCGGGTTAAGTGAGAGACTCAAATGATGCTACATCTACCTTATACTTCCCAACAGTAGGCCATCTGATAGACTCCGTGCTGTAATCGCGAAACATATTAGAGATTAGAAATAAACAATCCTGTTAGAAAGTAGTGTATTTATATATGTATGTATTCGTATGTATGTGTATTAGAATAGGAGTATAGTATTTAGCTTGTACTATAAATAGAACAATCTGTACTATTCAAGTTGTATTGATGACAAATACACTTCAAATTACATGGTAGAGGAGCTCTGAACTCACAATTCCGCTGTTTCAGTGCCGACCTTCATTGAGCCACTTACTAGAGTTTATAGTTCTCACCACCCCCGCAGAAAGGAGAGGAAGGACGTTTTGAGTCGGACGGTGGTGGTCTCAAGTCATTCTGATCAGTGAGTCTCCGTCATGCTCCGTACTTGTCCAACTGCGCAATTTCCACTCGCTGGCACGTGGGGGCGCGTGCCTGCTCCATTTTGGTCGCCGCTAGTTGGGTTTTGCTCACCTTGAGGTTTTCGTCAAGTCTGTGAAGTTTTGTGGTATTCCGATAACATTTACTCTCTGAATTTTGCGTAATTTCTAATCTGCCCCTATTTGGTATTTATTTTCTTGAGCTATTTGGTCTATATCACTTGGTGTGGACTCGGTGGTGGTCCATTTGCTACTCTAGAATTTGGTATTTATTCTCTCGAGTTACTTGGTGTGGCTGCTGGAATTATCTCACTTGGTGTGGAAATTAATTTCTTACTGTGTTAGTTGCTTATTTGGTTGAATTTTGAGAATTTTTTTATTGTCTTATTGTTGTGATAAATTATAATTGGATTAATCAAACATGACTGGAAGCAAAGGAGGTGGAAGGGAGAGGAAGAATTACAACGCTAACAGTCATAATGGTGACTTTAGGGGTGTGATTTGACTCTACTATAAGGAGTCTGGCCATACAAAATGGTTTTATAGGAGACTACAGAATCGCAATCTAAGGATGAACTCTGCTAATCTTGTCAAGGTACCTAGTTCCTCCTCTAGAAAGACTGTAACTATCTCTACAAAATTCTCTGAGTATCTAAAATGTGTGAAGGTAGTCTCTAGTACTAGTTCAGCTGAGACAGGTAAAACCTATCTTGTTTCTACTTCCAACCAATGGGTTGTTGATTCTGGTGCGAATGAGCACATGACAGGTAATCCCAATGTCTTCTCGAGCATCAAGAAATTCACAACACCAACACTTGTTACTATTCCAGATGACACCACTTGTAATGTTGTGGGTTCCGGTATTGTCAAACCTACATCTGCTATTACTGTCATCTGTGCTTACTCTATCGGAGTTGATATTTAATTTGATGTCTGTGAGCAAGCTAACCAAAGACCTAAATTGCTTCATCTCTTTCTTCCTTGATTACTGTTTATTTCAGGATCTTGTGACAAAATACATCATTGGTAGAGGACATGTATCTGGTGGTCTCTACATTCTTGATCCTTGGGTACCAAAGCTAGTTGCGTGTGTCAGTGCTACCTCCTTGTTTGAAGCTCACTGTCATTTGGGACATCCGTGTCTGTAGAACCTCAAGCAAGTGTGTCCACAATTCAAGTATCTACTTCTCTTGATTGTGAATCTTGTCATCTTGCGAAGCACCATCGCACTTCTTTGGGTCCACGAACTAATAAATGTGTAGATTCAGCATTTGAATTGGTTCATTCTGATACTTGGGGTCCATGCTCTGTAACCTATAAGTCAGGATTTTGATATTTTTTCACATTTGTGGATGATTACTCTAGAATGACTTGGGTATATTTGATAAAAAACTGCTCTGAGGTATTTTTTCATTTTTGTGCCTTTTGTACTGAAATTAAGATTCAGTTTGGTACGTGTGTTCGCATTCTCATAAGTGATAATGCTAAGGAATACATGTCAGAATCCTTTTAGAATTATATGACTCAGCACGACATCTTGCATCAGTCTTCTTGTGTTGATACACCACTTTAAAATGGTATGACAGAGAGAAAGAATAGACACCTTTTGGAAACTGCTCGTGCTCTCTTATTTCAGGACAAGGTTCCTAAGCAGTTTTGGGTTGATGTTGTTTCTACAGCATGTTTCTTGATCAATCGCGTGCCTTTTGCGGTTCTTGGTAATGTTATTCCATATACAGTGCTTGCTCTAGGAAAGCCATTATTTCCCATTGAGTCGAAGATTTTTGGTAGCACTTTCTATGTTTTGATGTTCGTCCTCACATTACGAAGTTAGATCCTAAAGCTTTAAAGTGTGTTTTCTTAGGATATGCTCGGCTTCAAAAAGGGTACCGATGCTTCTCTCTAGACCTTCAGAAGTATCTAGTGTCCATTGATGTTGACTTCTCAGAACCGATACCATTCTTCTTATCTCATCCTACTCAAACTCAATAGGATAAGGATGATGATGGTGATGATGACTGGCTTGTCTATCCCACGATCTCTTCTGGTACCTCTGCGCAGTCTTCTAGAGATATTGTCCTACACCAGCCTACTTCCTTGAGTCCTTCTTTTGGTACTCTTGGTCAGTCTTCTAGAGATACTGTTCTGGACCAGACTACTTCTGGTACTTCTGAGCAGCCACCTAGAGAAATTGTTATGATTCAGTCTCCTGATCTCTCGGTTATGAGAGACCCACCTGGTATTGATCCTCGAGCACAATCTGCACCTCCGATTGATACATGTCCTCCACCAGACTCCTCGTTATCTGCTCGATCTAATAATCTTGACCTACCCATCAGTATTCGTAAAGGTAAACGATAATGTAAATCTGTTTACTCAATTGCCAACTTTGTCTCTTATGATGGCTTGTCTCCATCGACATGTGCTTTGATTTCTTCTCTAGACTCTGTTGTTGTTCCTAAAATAGTGAAGGAAGCATTGAGTCATTCTGGTTGGATGAATGCAATGCTCGAGGAGATTACAGCTTTGGATGATAATCAGACTTGGGATTTGGGGAATTTACCAAAAGGGAAGAAGGTTGTGGGGTGTAAATGGGTTTTTGCAATCAAAGTCAATCCAGATGGCTCTGTGGCATGCCTTAAGGCAAGGCTTATTGCCAAAGAATATACTCAAACACATGGGGTAGATTATTCTGACACTTTTTCTCTGGTAGCCAAATTATCCTCTGTGAGGTTATTAATTTCTCTAGCCGCTTCCAGGAATTGGGCCCTACATTAGTTGGACATCAAGAATGCTTTCCTTCATGGTGACCTACAGGAGGAAGTCTATATTGAGCAACCACCTGGATTTATTGCTCAGGGGGGTATGAGAAGGTTTGTCATCTGCAGAAGGCTTTGTATGGTCTAAAACAGAGTCCTCATGCCTGGTTTGGAAAGTTCAGTGAGGTAGTTTTAGAATTTGGCATGAAAAAGAGTCAGTGTGATCATTTAGTCTTTTATAGACAATCTGTTGTTGGTGCTATTTTGCTTGTTGTGTATATGAATGACATTATCATTACAGGAGATGACAATGTTGGGATTTCTTTGTTCAAATCTTTCCTGCATACCAAGTTTAATACAAAAGACATGGATCAACTGAAATACTTTCTAGGGATAGAAGTTTTCAGGAGTAACAAAGGTATCTTCTTATCTCAAAGAAAGTATGTTCTTGACCTTCTTGCTGAAATAAGAAAGTTGGGAGTCAAACCCTGTAGTACACCTATGGCTTCTAATGTTCATCTCACTAAAGATGATGGTGACCCGTTTGATGATCCTGAGAAGTATAAGAGATTAATTGGGAAACTAAACTATCTCACAGTGACATGTCCTGACATCACCTTTGTGGTTAGTGTTGTCAGTCAATTCATGTCTGCTCCAACAGATAAGCATTGGGAAACTCTAGAGCATATCTTGTGTTACCTGAAAGGGGCACCTAGTCTCGGGATCTTATATAGTAACCATGGTCTCATTGAATGTTTTGCAGATGCGGATTGGGTTGAGTCTAACATTGATAGAAGATCAATAACTGGCTACTGTGTCTTTGTTGGTGGGAATCTGATCTCATGGAGGAGCAAGAAGCAGAATGTAGTATCGCGATCTAGTGCAGAATTTGAATACAGAGCAATGCCACAATCCTCTTATGAAATTTTATGGTTGCGGCAACTTCTAGCTGAGGTTGGTATAGTACATTCATCACTATCAAAACTCTAGTGTGATAATCAAGTTGCTCTTCACATTGCTTCTAATCCGGTTTACCATGAGAGAACTAGTTTATATTGAAATGGATTGCCACTTTATTCGTGAGAAGATTCAAGAGAACCTCATCTCCACTCATTACGTGAAGACAGGAGAACAACTGGATGATCTTTTCACAAAAGTTCTTCTAGGTCCTCGAGTGAATTATCTTTGTAATAAGCTGGGTATGATTAACATCTATACTCCAACTTGAGGGGGAGTGTTAGAAAGTAGTGTATTTATATATGTATGTATTCATATTCGTATGTATGTGTATTAGAATAAGCGTATTGTATTTAGCTTGTACTATAAATAGAATAATCTGTACATGTAATATTCAAATTGTATTAATGACAAATATACTTCAAATTACAAATCCAAAATGGGAAAGGAACACAATCGTGTTTAGGGATGACAATTCTGTCCGCGGATAAGGATATTCGCCCAAAATTAAATATATTATATATTTAATAAATTATATATATATATATATATATATATATATATATATATATATATATATATATATATATATATATATATATATATATATATATATATATATATAATTCTGATGAATATTTTGTTTATTGTTTTTACTGGATTATTATGTCTGTTGTTTACTTTAGTTGGTGAATTTTTTGCACGAACAAACATTAGAACCTTGGAGGTGGTTTGCAGAAAAATTAAAGTCGCGTCAAATTGTTTATCCTACCAAACAATCAACGGATATTAGTAGTATTTGGATTTTCTTTTACGAGTTGTGCTCAACTCGTATACTGCTGGAATAATTAAATTTACGATGGATTATTACTTTAGCTGCTGGATTTTTTTTATAAATAATTTAATTGAAATTGAAATTCAACCAAATTTGCGGGTTATCCGCGAGTAAAATTACTCTTCTTTTACCCGTTTCATATAGATGCGGGTGCGGATATGGATAATACTTACCCGCTCCATACCCGCCCAATTGCCATCCCTAATCGTGTTTAAAAAGCACCACAAAATCCCACGAGAAGCACTCAATTCGCGCTGCATCAAACATACCAAAAGTTGGATTCAAAGGGAAAAATGAAAGAAGGGAGTGATCACCGTGAAATGGTGGTGGAGGAGAGTGGAGCTTTTCTACCAGCTAAAGAGACAACTTCAAACCCAACTCTCTCACTTCCTTCTCTAATCTCACCTATTTCAGTAAATACAATAGTCACATCATTATTATCAAGATCAACAACTTCGCAATTTTCTACACAAACAAGAAGAACTCAATACGTTCATAGCAACAGAAATAGGGAGAGACAGGTACGTATGAGTATAGAAACCATGAATCTTCAAGTTAGGGTTTGATGTTCTGAGGCTTTCAAACACTCTCATGATCAAAGTGGTTTTGCCCACACCCTGTACCGGCGGGATTCGCCATGGCCATCCAAGATACAGATTTCGTTAGAGGAGAGACCCATCCAAAACAAATTCATTTATAGTTAATATGAAGAACATGATTTTGAATTTGAATAGTGAACTGCGGTAGCACTCACAGGAGTACCGGTGACCAAGAAGCATTTTCCAGGACCTGCCATTCTCTCCGTCAGCAAACCAAGTGAAACGGGTGCAGTGCAGCCTCTAATGGTTCATGGACCCAACTCTTTTCGGACTGGGCCGGCTCTGCTACAGTTCGATTAATTTTACCATCATATATAGTAGTACTAAAAGCTTTTCTTCTTTTTCCGATAGTTTAATGGGAATTTAATCGTAAAAATTCTCCTACTTTTTCGTATCTTATTGCAGTGCAAAAGTTCTAATTTTTAGATTTAAAAAAAAAATGATTTAATGAGAATTCATCTACTCTCTCCGTCTTCCAAAACATGTAATGTTTTTTTTTTTCCTTTTTTTTTCAAATCAAACCTTAATTTTTTGTTCAATAATTAATCAACCCGTCTTTCAATAGTACAAAAAATATGGGACCGAAAAGGTAAAAAAATGTGAACCCGAAGAGGCAAAAGGTCAATTATTATAAACAGTAACAATCCGTAGGAAAGTGACATCCTTTAGAAGACGGAAAGAGGGAGTATAAAACTATGAAATAGCCTCATTAGTTGCCCGTGATAATTTAATATCCTTAGAGACCAGCACAAGCATCTTTTAGCTTCTGATCACCTAATAGGTAGGTAATCAAACTCTTAATTTGCTGTTGATTTGGTTCAAAAATCCGACTCAAACAAATCGATTTAAGCCTGTCTGTCCCCTTCAAGCCCGTTTCATTCATACCCCCAAAAAGAAGAAATTCAAGGGAAACAAAAAGAAAAGAAGCTTTCCTCTCCGTATCATTCTAAGAATAAAAAAACAACAATCCACAAAAAAGGCATAGAATGCAAAACCACAGCTCACAAGTATAATCCCCAAGCCTAAAAAGTTACTCCCTCCGGTTCCTAATAAACGTTGTTTTAAGATTTATTTTTACTGTTTCGGCACGTATCTTAAAGCGACCGGAAAAGTCACTATTTGAAACAATTTTGCCCCTAATTTTTTCAGAATTTGTTGGGGTCAAATAGTAAATCATCCGGCCTCTTTAATATGCATTCCCTACCGAATATTGAAATATAAGGAAGTCATTTAATCGAAACCGGCACAGTAAACGCACAGTAAACTAACTGCAGATACTTTATCAAAAATGAAAAAATATACCCAGAACAGAAATATAGGAATCGAAATCATACTTGCAGAAAGAAAATAGCAAGTCGCCGACAAACATGGGAACGGAATGCCCTGATGGACCCAAACACCACATAAAAGGGTAGTTTCATATATTTTGGAGTCTTCCTCCATCCAATCCAGTACGCAAACCAAATATCCGATCGCATTTCAAAAATCCACAACGTACCGTAAACAAATCATTGGCGGGAAGAACACACCAGAAAGAGTACAAAAATTCAGAAGACCAACACAACATTTTGAAAGATAAACAAAAGTCAAAATAAAATCGACCAAAAAACAGAAGAATCATCCACCACACAGGATGCAACACAAAAACGAAGACCAATATACGTACGGATTAGTCAACAAACATTCAAATGCTGACAACTCAAGTGAATACTACAAAATCATAACTAATTTCTCAAAACTTTCATGCACAGACCACACAACCAAAATGCCAGGTTCGTTTAAAGGACCCACCAACCAATTCATAGCCTGACACCAGTCACACCACCACTACCTTGACCATCAACATGATAGTAGGAAAAAACCATAAGCAAAATTTGTAGGCAATGCCCACCACCTAATCTAAATGACTGATCGTCATTCCAATCAAACAGACTATTGACAATAAGGATAAAAACAACAGCAGAAAGAAAACACAAATCAATTCAAATCAAGACAGGAGAAAAATAATAACAGTACAATTGATTTAAAAGCACAAGAAATAAACCCCAAAATAAAGATCATACTATTATGGCATTGAAATTAAAGGTGATTTAAGTACATAACATGTGAGTTTCAGGAAGGTTTCCGAAACTAATCCTTGTTTTCATCCCCACACTACATCTAAACAGCTAAGGAATTAAAACTATTTAATGCCAAATTGCAAGCAACTACACAATCCTAAGCAAATTCTACAGCAGTTGCAGCTGGTCACTTGCATACCCCTCTCCTACAAATCACTCATCATCCTCATCCTCCTACAAAACCAAACCAAAATAAACTTGCATTAGAAGTGCAACAGATAACTCATCAATTAAGCAAGCAATAACAACAAACACACAACTTCCGCTACAAGTGAATTAGCAAATCAACGGAGTTAGATCAAAAGAAAAGTAACAAATAGTTGATTCAAATACAAACCTCTCCACTTCCCATTTCATCATCATCCTCATCATCATTCACTTCAGACTTGGACTTATCAGACTCATCATCATCACCAGGGCCATCAGCCTGTAAAAAATAAAACAAAAATGGAAGGGGTCATTCAACAATTCACAAAACAAACTCAGACAAAACCAAGATACCCGCAGGAAACATACCAATTTCTTGTTGTAAGCAGCCATGTTTTTGTTATATTCAGTCTTCCTTTTCTCAGCTTTGGCCACAAAGGGAGCTTTCTCCTGAACAACAGAATTTTCATAATTTCAGTATAAGAACAAATCAAGTTCAACAGCTACAAAAATTAAATAATATTGTGAATAAAAACACTCACCGCTTCTGACATAGACTTCCACTTATCACCACCAGCTTTACCAACCTGAAATTCCATTTCATCACATCAACAACGCAAAAAATAACAAGTAAAAAACACAAACATTCATTTCAAGCACATAATTAACAGAGCTAGAATAAACACAATCCATCAATTAATTCACGATAGATCTACAGATATGACAACACTTACAGCAGCTACAGATTTATTGTTAGGATGCTTTTCCTTGTATGTCTGCCTAAACTCTTCCCTGTTTCATAATAAATAAATTCAAAAATAATTAGATGAAGCCATAAACACCAAAAACACAAACACCAGAGGAACAAAAAACATAATAATAATTAAGCAAGATCTCCTTACATGAAAACGAAGAAAGCGCTGGCAGGTCGCTTAGGCTTGTTAGGATCCTTCGCCGCCTTCTTTGCTGCTTTGCTTCCAGTTCCGGCGCCTTTCCTCTTAAGCCTGCAGAACAACGAAAAAGCAACAAATCAGCCACCAAAATAACAAGTTAACATAAAAAACACATCAGATCTGAAACGAAACCGCGTAAAAACACAGAAACTCACTTATTATCGGCTTTTGCGGGAGCAGCCTTGGATTTTCCGCCTTTCATGGTGGATTCCTGCAAAGAAAATGACCGAAAACGGTCAGAACCGGAGGAAAAAGGGCGGAAAACGGTGCAACTCGGGCTGACTCAGAGAGTCGAGTTTTTACCTGAGCGAGAGAGAGAGAGAGATGAGGAGGCGATAATGATAATATGCTTTACTTTGGTGTTGTGCGTGTATATTATGTGCTGTGTAGAGTTTTTGGGCTTGGCTTAAAAAGCGAGATAAGGAAGGGGTGTTTTGGGCAGAAGGACACGGGAGTGAAAAAAAATTGAAATCCGCGAAAATAAGAATCGAAGTCGCGGGTTTGGGCGGGATTTCAAATTTCTATTGCCACGTCATCGATCCGTACCCTCTCGTTCTATTGGTTGCGGAGGCACAGTTGAGGGTACCGTTGTGTGTTTTCCTTTGTGTTTCTTTGCTGTGCGTCGTGTACACGTGGGACTTGGGGTGCGAAATGACTGGAATGTCCCTGGAAAGTGGTGGTTGGGGGGTTTGTCGAAAAAGGAGAAAATAAAAAGGGTATACCATTGACTCGAATGAGGGCAAATGAGTAAACTGAGGCGGTGAGATATTTTTTAGGAGGTGGGGGAATTTGGGAATAATTCGTTTTAATTTATGGCGCATTTACATTAAGAGATTTGATGCGGCGTGACTTAACTGCACAACGGTCATGGGCTGGGATTAGGGGTGGCAATATGGGACATTGTCCATATACTCGTCCCGTTCGTTTAATTTTAGATGAAATATGGACAACAATTTTAGTCTTATTTAATAAATGTAACGGATCAGACTCGTTCTACTATATACATGGACAGACGGGACAAACCCGACGAGTTCCCGTCTATTCGTTTTTTTTTTTTTTTTACCACATTATTTAATTTTAAAATATATATATTTAATTTAAAATATTTTTTTTACCACATTTTTTAAAAGTTTTTACCACACTTCCACTTCATCGCTCTCTCCCTCTCCCTCAGTCGCCCTCGGCCACCACTTCCTCCATCACCCACCGCTACCTATATTACCACCTCCTCCTCATTCTCCACCACCCACTGCATCTGCCTCTTCCGAAATCAGGCTCTTCTCCTCTCTCGGTCTCTTGCCCTCGTTCCAATCTGAGTCATCCATCCGACAGTCCGATTCTCGCTCTCCCTCTCTCTCTCTCTCTCAGCTGCCCCTCCTCCACCAGCCACTGCTTCCTCCACCTACAGGCTGTATCGGTAAGTTTTCTAAACTAATCAATTTCAACCCTAATAAAAACTATGAAAACTATGAAAAGTATCGTGCTGGGTTGCTTTAGTTAATGGATCTCTCAATGATTGATGCTGCTGTCAATTTACTGTCACCCCATAAAATTGGTCGTGTCAATTGAAGATGGATTTTGGTGAATGTGATTACGGCCTTAAGTTGTTGTTTATTTGGTTTAATATTTTCTAAAACTTGGTTTGCTGATTTTATAGAATTATTCTGCTCCTATGATTCCAAGGGTGTTTTGGGTCATTTTACCCTTGTAATAATTTCTCTATAAATTGAAGGACTTAGCCTCATTTATAGGTTGTCTTTGATTTTGATGATTTTCTATCATATGACCAAACTGTAGCTAGTAATTTAGGGCCTCTTAGAGCCGGGGTCAATAGAACCGAATCCACTATTTATCCCATCTTCTTCTAGCCGGGTTGTTCTCTCTTGTTAGTGAAAGGGTCGGCCTAGATTAAGAGATCCTTGATCATTGTTATAAGGAGGTTGTCTTACCGTTTGTTGTAAGGAGGGTTTCCTCATATGTTCAAGTTCAATATATGTTTATTTCCATCAATCCATCTCTAAACTTCCTCCATTATATTCCACTGCATCTATTCCCCTCTAAAATATCCATTCATCCATCCATCACATTTTGGGAACCATCCGTGCGCGAGGACTAGATCCGTTGCTCTCAACTTGCGGCTTCATCTTCTCTTAAGGCGCTTGGGTCGTATCACCCTATATTGTGGATACTGTGTATTTTATGAACGAGGCAATTTCACAGAAGAAGAAGGTCTTGGTAGAAGGTGGGCAAGCAACCATGCTGGATATTGATTTTGGAACCTATCCATTTGTGACTTCATCTAGTCCGTCTGCTGGTGGGATTTGTACTGGTCTTGGCATTGCACCAAGAGTTGTTGGTGATCTCATTGGAGTGGTTAGTGAATGGTTTGATTGTTTCATGTATAATGGTTTATATATTTTCCTGAGTTTTAAAGTTTTGTTTTTTCTTTCTGCTTTGGGGTATTCATGATTCAAGTAATTGCCTTGCCAGGTAGTGTAAATTGCATAGGAGACATTTTGGGCAGGAAGGATATATTGACATTGTTGTTTAATGATAATTGCTCGCCATAAGAAACTGTTATGGTAGAATATTTTTTTGGCCAACATTCTTCTGTAGTTGCATAGATAGTTCTTAATGCACAAGGCATAAACCTTTAATATGTTTTTAATTATGCTTCTCTTCCTCAACAAGTCAACTAGATATCTTGTTTCAGTTCGGTTCATATAATTTATATATATATTTAGGTGACCTGAAACGAAACAAAACCTTTGTTTCTGTACAATTTATGGTGTTGAATGCTTGTATTTAACACATAGTTAGAGTTAGCCTTATATTTTGTATTTCTTTTTATCAATTTTGCCTGCAGGTGAAAGCATACACTACAAGGGTTGGTTCCGGGCCTTTAGCGCGGGTGGAAGAGTGCTCGACCAATATGTGCATAAAACTGATCAGTTGTCGAACCCATCAAAAATAATAATAAAAGCCTGCAGTCAATATGCACAATAAATTGTGTGTAGTGGCAATAGGATCGAACACAGGGATTAAGGGATCAACACTCAATTCAATTCGACAAACTAGGTAATCCAAGTAACAAGTAACAAAGGGGGGTTTTGAATGGTTGTTTTATTTATTAACTACTTAAAACAGAAATAAAGGAAGGCAAAGGATATAAGAAATCAATATAGAAGAGGTTCCTAGTAAGAGTCTATATCCGGTTGCAATTATGGTCAGTCGGTCATCGGTGCAAGCATTGTCTACCCCGAGCTGATAGACGCACTATGGGGACCAGGTACGCTTAGGTCCCTTGCTTACCTTCGTAATAGAAGCTACCCCCAAAGTATGCTTATGGGGTAACCTTGACAGTCCGCCGTCCTCCAAGGTATGCTTATGGAGACAACACTCGGATGCCCATGAAGAGGAGGTAAGGTACGTCTAGGGCGAGACACTCAGAACGCTCGAGGCTTTACCCTAACAACTTGTTCAATCCAACTGAAAGAGACCAGGATCCCGATTACCTCCAGTATGGTTATCTGTTTTACCCTGCAACTTCGCGTTAGGTATAACAACAGGGACGATTGTAAAACTCTAGTTCAATTACTAGTTGATCAAGCTTGTAATTAACTCTAGGTAAATTGACAATTAATTATCGAACAAGAAAGATATTAGCCCAGAGTTTATGAAGTACAAATTAACCTCACGGCTTACCAAGAACAAGAAGACTTAGCCGCACATATTAAAAATAAAAACAAATAAATAAATAAGTTGCATAATTAAAATAGAAGAGGAGATGAAGAAGAAATCCTATTTATTACTAGCCGGAGCAACTGCTCCGGTTTATTGAAAAGAAGAGCAAAGGTGCCGAAGGCAGTGGTGGCGCCAAAGTCTAGCGGGAGAGGAAGAGAAGAGAGTCCCCAAAACCTAATTACTAAAAAAGTATTTATAGTTCATTACAAAATAAAACTCCTAATCCGATTGGAATTAAATTCCCGATAGGACTTCTACTGCGATTGGGAATCCTGGAGCAATTAATGAGCAGATTCGATATCTCCTTCTCTGCGTTGGTTTCCTTTTCTCGCTAGGACACTGCTGCTTTCCGCGATCATCCAGTTGCATGGCCTAGCTGCTCAATTCTTCCCAGAAAATGATAGAAAATGTTCCTTTTTGTATTTTCCTCTTAAATAGCCCAGATCTGTAGAAAGTGAAGAAACACCGCAACATTAGTAGCATCATGATCTAAAAAGGCATATAAAAGAGGGAATAATTATGGACATAAAACGCTCTATCAAACATCCCTACACTACCCCGATGCTCGCCCTCGAGCATTAAAATCAGAAAACATCACCTCATCTGGAACACACAGTCTCAATCCACAACCCACAGAGTTACTTGCGCCCCCACTTACGCCTTGACCAAGCAGTATGCCACTCTCCAGCCTAGATGAACTCTACACTACTCTAAAGGAATAACGAAACCAGAAGAGTAGCTTTCCCATACAAGCCTGCTGCAAGCAATCCTCACAAGATATAGTGTTTATCACTCACGCTCAGAAACAAAGTTAGGTGTTTACGCTCATCAATGCGAATGATCATGCACAAAACTAAATTTACAATAGCGACTCGAGTACGGAGAACACATGCATGGGCAATTAGATGATCATAGAAACTTTGCAAGGGTAAAACAAGATAAGATATTGGAGAAGAGGGTTCAAAAGAGAGAGAAGGAAGGGTAGAAGTTTCTTAGCTGGAAAAAGGCAAGTTGGTGAGAAAGACCCCCTGGTGGCAATGACAAAGGCAAGACAGGGAGCGCTGTTGGAGAGTGGGGGTATCATCTTCTTCGGAAAATGCCGATGGTTAATGCTCAGCTCCAGTTCTAATTTGTACTCCTCTTCTGCTCAAATGTTTTATTCAATTCTTTTTTTTTAGCAAAAGGGAGCGTACATGATATTCCGAATTGTTGAACTGGGGCAGCAGAAATTTTCCTTGGGCGTTTGATCTTTGATACGTACTTGGCATCGACGGCTTGGCCCAGCAGTTGGTCTCCATATTGCTTAATGGAATGCTTTGATTTGCTTTTGAATATTTAGGTCGAGTCGTTTGAAATCCCCACACTAGAGCTTTTGTCTCTCTTATGCGTTCTGCGATTGTTGCCATATTACTGCTTTCAACATCTTGATGTAGCAGTTGAATGTTTATAGCTCAATTCTCTACAACTCTTTCTGTTTTTGGCTTCTTAGTCTGCTCTCAGTGTCTCGGTCCAGCAGCTCAATACCCCCACATCGAAGATGTTGATTTCCTCTGTCCAACCTTACCACTGCTAGAGGTATTTCTCACCTGCTAAGAAAAGAAAGGAATGGCTCAAGCTGTTAGAAGGGTAGTGAAAGAAAATGGCGAGTAGTGTGGGTAAGGAGATGAAAAGCAAGGAAAAAGATAACAAAAAAAAAAGTGCAAAGTTCCTAATCACATCATCGCTTTCCCATGTCTAATGGTGGCTATACCCACGGGGTCTCATGCAAGTTCAGCTATCACACAAATCATGCATCCACTCATCAAGAAAATACGGTGCGGAAGCTACAAAACTCACAGGACAAAACACAGTGATTGCAAGCAACTAGGGCAAGACATAGTCATAAGAGCTAACAGGCAGTATAATGTGTAAGTGGTTTTGGTGCAGTGGGTGAAGTTTCTGTGTGAAGTGAGCCTACTCTGCGCATTCCCTCAAAAGTGGTTTTAAAAATAGGGGTGGTATAATCAGTTGAAAACCAGTGGTGGAAAATTCTAAATCGGGATTAAAACGTGCATATGCAAGGCAAACAGTCATGCAATATGGTAATAATCAAGCAGTCATGCAAATATGTCAAAAATGCACATAAAGCATATCACAAAAGTATGAAAACCATCCCCACACTAAAGCGAAACACCGTCCTCGGTGTGGGAAATGGAATCAAACAAACGGAGTTCAAAGGGAAGGGAGAAAGGGAAAAGGAAATGGTTCACCGCGGTAATTAAAGTACAAAATTGGCCCGAAGGTAAATAGAGAAGAGTTTGGGGGGGAAATTAAGGACTAGCTGGAGGGCTCAGCCTTGAAGCTAGCTCATCAGATAGGTTCTGGAGAAGGGAGATGACCGTCCGAAGTAGGGCATTTGTCTTGGCGATGACAGCAGCAGTAGGTGCGGCATCAGGAATGTCAGGAACAGCTGGCCCAGGACGCTCGTCACTAGGAGGAGGAACAGGGGAGGGAGGAGGTGAAGCTGTGGAAAGGTCAGGCCATTCGAAGACTCCGCCATTCTGTACACTCCAAACTCGTCTCGCGCCGCCAGTGTAACCTTTACTGAAACATAAAACACGACCTTTCAAGCGCAAATGACCCATACCATCGAGGGTACGGGCATCAAGCAATTTGAAGCCAACAGGAACAAATAGGTCACAATTGGACACATCAAGACTACGCTGTTCAACAGCCAAACGAGTAATAAGGGAACCAAGAATAGGGTTGCGGTTACAAGTGATAATAACATGCAATTCATGAGCAATCCAGTATCCTAGGTTGGCCTTATTGTCGTGATGCATACACCACAAAAAGAATAATTCCTGGACAGAGAGGGTGCCCGAGGACTGCATCTTGCCCGCGAAGTTGAGGGCAAGGAAGCGATGAAGTATACGAAGGGTTGGGTCACGCAGCTCATGGCCTTTTGATTTTCGGGAGCTGTACTTGGCATTGGGATTGCCAGTAAGTTCCTGAAAGGCACTAGTGACATCAAACTCAGGAGGGTAGGCAGCATACGCACCGAGATACCAAGGTGCACCCAAATCAGATTCCTTGGCAAAGCCAAGCATAACATTAAATTTATCAATAGAGAGGTGCTCCCAAACATCCATCAAATGAAAATTAACCACCTTATCAGCCCCTAAATGCATGCTACCCTTCCCTTTTTGTTTAAGCCTAGCATTATCAAACCAAAAAGAGGTAAAGAATTCATGGCTCAATTCAAGGAACGTGGGGTGCACAAGGTCAAACAAGGGACGCCAACCAATATTATCAATCAACACATTCACCCTAACAACTATACCCATCTTTTCACAAAATTCAGCATCAAGTTTAGCACAAGGAGAAATGAGCATACCATGCAAAGCTAACAACCTATCATTGTTGGGCTTATTAGGAAAGTCCAGCCAACCATGAAGATGAGCAAGGTCAGGTGTTACCTGGGCAAGGGGTACGGCTGTGCCTGCTCTGGCGTGGGCAGAACGAGCGACAGGTGTGGGCATCACCATCTTGGCCGAGCTGTTAGTAGTGCGGGCTGATTTTCTGGGCTTGGATGAAGCAGCTGGTGCAGCAGGGGCCTTGCGTTTCGGGCGGACGGGTGATGGTTCCTCTATATCCATGGAAGTTTCCTCGGTTGTTTCAGGGGCCGGAGGGACAAAGGCCTCATCCTCAGAGTCGTCGGTGGTGGTGGTACTTGATGGGTTCCTTGTAGGCTAGAACGCCCTCCTTAGATCGTTGTCCGACGACGTGGCTTTCAATGCGGAAAATAACTCGAAGAAGACACGTGAATCTCCAAGTCGCAATGCTTGGCACTCCACGCAGAATCCCTTGAGGATCTTGCGTCAAACCTTTGAATCTCCAAATCGTAATGCTTGGCAATCCAAAGAACGGATGACTCAATGAAAGGTGCTTTCAAGTTTTACTTGACAAGCTAATCGAATGCACGAAACTCAATTAGTTGCAAGGTTCATCAAGAACAAGTGGGTAAAGATCCCAAGCAATATGCTTTCAATAATCAATAATCAAAGTCTCCTGAAAATAACATAGGAGCCTCCTTTTTAAGGAAGCGCAAAACCCTAATTCCAAAAATGGAAACTAGTTTAGTTTCTAAATAATGACTTAAACGAAATTGGCAACAAGCCACCCTTACAAATAAGTTCTGAAACCCTAAATTAACATAAATAAAGTCTAATAATAAGGATAGAAGTGCAGGCGCCGCCGTTTAGGTCAAAAGGCCCAAGTGGCTTTGCTTGCGGGTCCGCCGAATCACGTTTTAAGGAAACAAGGCGTTTTCCTTATTCCCTCGAGCGTTCCCACTGAAACTTGGAGGGAAACTTCCTAACACATATATTAAGTTCTGGACTGAATATTGTGGGAGAAAATATGCTCCAATCTTCAAAAGGCTCGGTAGTGGCTTTCGCTGTCCAATGCGGGCTTGTGATTTGGGCCTGTCCCAAATCCTTCGGGCGTTTCTCCTCATTCTTGGCCTGGACTCCTCTCTTGTATTATAAATGATCATGGTCTGGTCAAAAATAGGAAAAGGGCGCTGGTGGACCTAAAGGTCCGAGGTGGCCATGTGTAGCCCATCCGTAGGCGCGGACGCGGTGCGGATTAGGGTTACGAGGCGCGGCTGGGGTGCACGCAGGCTGGCTTCCTCCGAGGCTGTCTCTGCCTTCAGTTCCATATGGATGAGGCTATTGAGCCTCACTTGTAGGGCGCGGGCCCTGGCACGAGTGATCGGACCCGTGAACGGCAATGGGAGGCTCGCGGATGCATCCTCCAAGGCTCGGGCCTTGTCGCGGGTGGTTGCGCCTGCGGGTGCGGCACTAGCTGGGATCGTATCATCCCCTCTATCTTGAGGAGGATTCGCCCTCGAATCCAGATCAGCAACATCCTTATCACCTGCATCAAACAACCGTAAGTCAGAAATATTAAAGGTTCCATGTATTGAACCATACTCACTTGGAAGGTCGAGGCGGTAAGCATTGTTGTTGATCTTCTCAACAATCTGAAACGGGCCATCTCCCCGTGGGGATAATTTTCCTTTCCTCCTCTCTGGAAATCTCTCACGTCTTAGGTGCAGCCACACCCAATCGCCAACTTGAAAGGACGCGGTCTTGCGGCCTTCATTGTGCTTGCGCACTAGGCGCTCATTAGTGCGCTCAATGTTTGCCTTAGCTTTCGCATGTATCTGTTTGATGTGTTCTGCCCGCTGCTGTCCATCTAAGTTAGAAACATCACTCAAAGGCAAAGGGGTCAAATCCATGGGAGTTAGCGGATTAAAGCCATAAACTACTTCAAAAGGTGAACAATTTGTAGTAGAATGGATTGAACGATTATAAGCAAACTCCATGAAAGGCAAATGATCAGTCCATTTAGAAACATGCTTGGTAACTAAAGAGCGTAAAAGAGACCCCACAGTACGGTTAACTACCTCAGTTTGGCCGTCGGTTTGAGGGTGACAAGAAGTCGAATACAACAATTTAGTTCCAAGGCGACTCCACAACACTCGCCAAAAGTGGCTCAAAAATTTTCCATCACGGTCACTAACAATACTAATAGGCATACCATGGAGGCGGACTACCTCTCTAAAGAATATATTAGCAACCTGAGACGCATCATTAGTATTTTTACAAGGCAAAAAGTGCGCCATTTTGGAAAATCGATCCACAACAACAAATATACCATCCTTACCATCCCAAGACTTAGGTAAACCTACAATGAAGTCCATGGACAGATCGGTCCAAGGTTGGGAAGGTACGGGCAGCGACATAAACTCACCATGACTAGCTAACCGAGATTTTGCCCTTTGGCAAACTACACATCTAGCAATCACACGCACAACATCACGTCTCATCTTAGGCCAATAAAAGTGTGATTTCAGCATGTCATAGGTTTTATTAATGCCAAAGTGGCCCATCAATCCACCACTATGCGATTCATGCACAAGTAAGTCACGCAAAGAACACTTAGGAATGCAAAGGCGCTTGCGCCGAAACAGATAGTTATCATGCGTATAAAATTTCACATCAGACATGGAATCACAAGTCTTATAGATCTCACCAAAGTCCAAATCAGTAGGGTAGAGTGGAATTATTTGAGAAAACCCTAAAAATTTGACACTTAACGAAGAGATCAAGACATACCTTCTAGACAATGCGTCGGCAACAACATTGTCTTTTCCTTCTTTGTACTTGATGTGATAAGGGAAAGCTTCTAAGAACTCCAGCCACACGGCATGTCTCCTATTCAACTTCCCTTGTCCCTTTAGATATTTGAGGCTCAAGTGGTCGGTGTGCACCACAAATTCCCTTGGCATCAAGTAGTGTTGCCAAACCTCGAAGGCCCTAACTAGTGCATAAAGCTCTTTGTCATACGTTGGATAACGCAGCTGTGCATCCTTGAGCTTCTCACTAAAGAAGGCTATTGGCTTCTTCTCTTGCATCAAAACAGCACCTATACCGATTCCACTTGCGTCGCACTCCAACTCAAACGGTTTGTCAAAGTCGGGAAGGGCTAACACGGGCGCGTTGGACAGCTTGTCCTTCAATGCTTGGAATGCGGTCTCTTGAGGTTCCTCCCACCTGAAATCAACATGTTTCTTAGTTAGGTCATTAAGTGGGGCAGCAAGAGTACTAAAATCACGAATGAAACGACGATAAAAGGAAGCTAAGCCGTGAAAAGAGCGGATGTCGCTTGCTGTTTTTGGCGTAGGCCACTCCTTGATCGCTTGCACCTTCGCTTCATCCACCTTCACACCGTCCTTGCCCACTAGGAACCCTAAGAATTAAACCTGTTCTAAAGCAAAAGAGCACTTGGAGAGCTTAGCATATAGCTTCTCCTCACGCAAGGTCAGAAAAATTTCCTTAAGATGCGTAACATGCTCATGCAAAGATTTGCTATAAATTAAGATGTCATCAAAGTATACAACAACAAATTTGCCTATAAAACGCCTAAGGACATGGTTCATAAGTCTCATGAAGGTACTTGGGGCATTAGTTAATCCAAACGGCATCACTAACCATTCATACAAACCATATTTTGTTTTGAAAGCCGTTTTCCATTCATCACCCTCTTTCATTCTAATTTGATGATAGCCGCTCATTAGGTCAATTTTGGAAAAAATTACACTACCACTAAGCTCATCTAACATATCATCTAAGCGAGGTATGGGGTGACGATACTTTACCGTAATTTTGTTGACCGCTCGGCAGTCAACACACATTCGCCAAGTTCCATCTTTCTTTGGCACTAGAAGCACTGGAACGGCGCATGGAGACAAGCTCTCCCGGACATATCCCTTGCTAAGGAGCTCATCTACCTGCCGCTGAAGTTCCTTGGTCTCCTCGGGGTTTCTCCTATAGGCTGGTCTGTTTGGGATAGTCGAACCCGGTACAAAATCAATTTGGTGTTCTATGCCGCGGATTGGGGGCAAACCGGCTGGCATCTCTTCGGGTGTTACATCCTTGAACTCCTGCAAAACAGCCAAGATAGAAGAAGGCACAGAAGCTAAAGGATCAAGGTTAGTAGTGCTCAAACAAAAGGATTTAAAGCGAAGAAGAAGCAAAGGGTGATTCTCGCCACGAAACTGTTTTTGTAAAATAAGCGCGCGGCGCAAATCTTTTGCTTTCGCATATAAGTTTACTTTCTTTTCTTTTTCTTGCCTTTTCTTTTCTTTTTCAGGCTCTTTCTTTTCTGTTTTTAACCCGTGCTCACTTTTTTCATGGGGGCTGTTTTCATTCCTTTCGTTGCTTTCAAACCCGTGCTCACTTTTTTCACGGGGGCTGTTTTCATCAATTCTTTTGTCTAGAGACCGTGAGGCCTCAAACTCAGCATAGGACTTCTCCAACCAGAGCTGGTCCTCAAGCACTTGCTTAGGTGTAAGGGGTGCGAGTGTGAACTTCACTCCTTCCTTCTCAAGCTTGTACCGATTGCTCCTCCCTTCGTGAGTGGCGTTGCGGTCAAATTGCCATGGACGGCCAAGTAGCACATGTGACGCTTGCATTGGGACAACATCACACCATATCTCATCTCTATATTTCCCAATAGAAAAGCTCACCAACACTTGCCTAGACACCTTAAGGCCGACTCCATCATTCATCCATTGCAAAGTGTACGGCTTTGGATGTCTCACCATAGGTAACCCTAATTTGTGCACAAGAAGCGTACTAGCACAATTAGTACATGAGCCATTATCAATAATAAGAGAGCATACCTTAGTACCAATGTGGCACCTAGCATGGAATAAGTTCTCCCTTTGTTCCTCCTCACATGTTTCGGCCCTTGGCTGCACACTCAAGTTCCTCCGAACTACTAGGGTAACCGGTTCACAAACCCTAGCTTCATGATCGGCTGCCTCTTCTCCCTCACTTTCTTCTTCCGAATCCTCCACCAACTCATAATCATCCTCCGAGTCCATCTCTCCATTATCCCTAATAATTAGAACTCTCTTGTTGGGACATTCGGCCTGCTTATGGCCTCGGCCACTACACTTAAAGCACACAATGTCTCTTGTAGGCACACGATTAGTACTAGTAATAGGAACTTTTGAAGGAGTAGGGTTTGCCGAATTACCTTTGGTTCCATAAGAAGGTTTAGATACCTTGGGTGTTTCCTTGCTGTCCTTATTCCCCTTGGGCCACGTAGACTTGTTCCAAGTGGAAGTCCGTGACACAAAAGTAGACGGCTTAGAGTAGGCTGCCTTAGCCTTGCGTTGCCTCTCGATCTTCACGGCCATGTGAAGCATCTCCTCCAAAGTTCTATATTGGCACAAACTCTAAGGCGTTAGCTATCTCTGAATTCAGCCCACTCATGAACCTAGACATCTTCGAATCCTCATCCTCTATCACATTAACCCTCGCCAAAAGAACTTCCAACTCATTGTGATAATCATTCACGGTCTTGGACCCTTGGGTAAGCTTTTGTAAGCGCTGAAGTTGGTCCTTATGATAGTACGGTGGAACAAACCTCCTCTTCATCACATACTTCATGTTTTCCCAAGTAGTTACGGGTCCTCTCACATCCTCATTCACTTGCTCCCACCAATGGGCAGCGTATCCAAAGAACTCCACGGAAGCTAACCTTATTTTCTTTTCATCCGTGTAGGTGTGACACCTAAAAATCGCTTCCATCTTTCGCTCCCAAGTTAAGTATGCCTCGGGATCATCTTTTCCTTCGAAAGGTGGAACCTTGAGCTTGACACTCCCAAGGTGATTGTCGACTCGCTCGCGCTCCTCGCGACGCGGCTGTTCTAAGTTACGGTCTCGCCTACCAAAGGCGTGTCTGCCGCGTCCATGTGCACCTCCTCGGCGCATGTGAAAACCCCTCGGTCCTGCCATGTGAAACTCCTCATCATACCCATCTTCAGAACCCTCGGCCTCATGCTCACTAGGCTGATCATCACCCGGTGGAGGCACATATGCTTCTCGGTCCACTCTAGGGTTTAGGTGTTGCGCAAAGTGTGCCCCGGGGGCTTGTGGATCTCGATTCTCACGTCCCCTATTCTCGACTTGCTGTCTCCAAGCCGCTATGTCCTGGAGCTGAGCTGCTATGTCTTGCAAGGCCTTGGCTACATCATTCACAGCCGTTGGTTCCCTTTCTAAATTTCCTGACATCCTGAAATTCACAAAAGAAAAAATTGCAAGCGTAAAATTGCCTAAAACTATCACTCCCTCACGTGTTTACGCTCGTGTTTGTCTCTCTATTAATCTCACAAAATCTCTCAAAGCAACTGTCCAGATCCGTCTCCAAGTGTCCAAGATGAACCTGACTCAAAGAAATTTCAAGAAAGGCTTCCAAAGAGACGCACAAAGAAAACTAGTGTAGAAAGAAAAGTTTGAGGTAGTATACTCGATTCAATTGCAAAGATCAATCAATCAATCAAGTGTACTACCGAGTAGAAAGGCACAGTAGTCTTGGAATCAAAGAAAAGCTCAAAATACACAGATTGAGTCAATTGACAACTCAAAACGCTAATGGCATGCGATTAGGGTTTTGAAACTTGTTTTTGCCACAACTTTTGATTCCCAATTCGAAATCCGATGATTCTTTTTGCTATGAGTCACAAATTCACTCTAGTATTTGATTCTGAGGTCCTTTTTATTTTTTCTTTTTTTGAATGGTACTGATTTCGCCCCTGTTCTGTTTTTGACGAAATTGTTTCACTTTTTTTTTTTTTTTTTTTTTTTTGAAATTCAATGCAACTGAAAACACAAATTAACTAAGACACTTTGGGGGACTTTGTTTTTGTTTTTTTTTTTTTTTGACAATAGTAAAGACCTACAAATCGTTGGGATGATTTGCACACTAACCGCACACACAAGACACAATTGACACAAGACAACTAACACACAGCACGCAAGAGAATTGGTGTAGAAGAGAATGAAGGAATACCAATTCTAACAAAGAAACGATAATTTAAAAGGGATAGATTTACCAAGTCGGGACAGCTGAGCTCCGCTACCAACTGATGGGTTCCTTGTAGGCTAGAACGCCCTCCTTAGATCGTTGTCCGACGACGTGGCTTTCAATGCGGAAAATAACTCGAAGAAGACACGTGAATCTCCAAGTCGCAATGCTTGGCACTCCACGCAGAATCCCTTGAGGATCTTGCGTCAAACCTTTGAATCTCCAAATCGTAATGCTTGGCAATCCAAAGAACGGATGACTCAATGAAAGGTGCTTTCAAGTTTTACTTGACAAGCTAATCGAATGCACGAAACTCAATTAGTTGCAAGGTTCATCAAGAACAAGTGGGTAAAGATCCCAAGCAATATGCTTTCAATAATCAATAATCAAAGTCTCCTGAAAATAACATGGGCGGCTCCTTTTTAAGGAAGCGCAAAACCCTAATTCCAAAAATGGAAACTAGTTTAGTTTCTAAATAATGACTTAAACGAAATTGGCAACAAGCCACCCTTACAAATAAGTTCTGAAACCCTAAATTAACATAAATAAAGTCTAATAATAAGGATAGAAGTGCAGGCGCCGCCGTTTAGGTCAAAAGGCCCAAGTGGCTTTGCTTGCGGGTCCGCCGAATCACGTTTTAAGGAAACAAGGCGTTTTCCTTATTCCCTCGAGCGTTCCCACTGAAACTTGGAGGGAAACTTCCTAACACATATATTAAGTTCTGGACTGAATATTGTGGGAGAAAATATGCTCCAATCTTCAAAAGGCTCG
This sequence comes from Viola odorata, assembly GCA_963691705.1. Classification (NCBI taxonomy): domain Eukaryota; kingdom Viridiplantae; phylum Streptophyta; class Magnoliopsida; order Malpighiales; family Violaceae; genus Viola; species Viola odorata. The sequence continues at coordinate 31,436,787 of OY829543.1, read as the reverse complement.
GTAGTGGCTTTCGCTGTCCAATGCGGGCTTGTGATTTGGGCCTGTCCCAAATCCTTCGGGCGTTTCTCCTCATTCTTGGCCTGGACTCCTCTCTTGTATTATAAATGATCATGGTCTGGTCAAAAATAGGAAAAGGGCGCTGGTGGACCTAAAGGTCCGAGGTGGCCATGTGTAGCCCATCCGTAGGCGCGGACGCGGTGCGGATTAGGGTTACGAGGCGCGGCTGGGGTGCGCGCAGGCTGGCTTCCTCCGAGGCTGTCTCTGCCTTCAGTTCCATATGGATGAGGCTACTGAGCCTCACTTGTAGGGCGCGGGCCCTGGCACGAGTGATCGGACCCGTGGGCGGCAATGGGAGGCTCGCGGATGCATCCTCCAAGGCTCGGGGCTTGGCGCGGGTGGTTGCGCCTGCGGGTGCGGCACTAGCTGGGATCGTATCAGTACTCTAGGCGGTTGTCCCTGAAGATGGACCAGTGGGGGTGTCGTCCTCATCCTCTTTCGAACCTTCTCCGGAGCCCTCTTCCTCGGAACCCTCCTCGGATTCCCCGTCTTCTTCCCCAGATTCCTCCTCACCCGAGGAATCTCCAGACCCAGCTGTGGTATTGGTAGCAACAACGGCCGCCGCGCCGGAGGCGCTCGGCGACGCTATCGTCGACGGAGCGGGCTGGTCGGTGGTAGCAGTCTTAATGGAGTCCTCAGACTCGCCAGTGTCCGATTCGTATTCACCGGATGAAGACTCGTCATCGGTCGTGGGGGCTTTTGGGGGAGTTACGATGACGGTAGGAATGGGGGTGGGTTTGGATGGTGGAGGAGTGGGTTTTAGAGGGGGGTGAGGGCGGGTCTGGCTGGTGGCGTCTTAGCGACCTTCGAGGTTGAAGGCGGTTGTTTGGCAGGGGAAGCGGTGGGTACGACAGGGGTGGTGGCCGGAGCAACTGGGGTAGTAGCAGCGATGGTGGGGGTCGGCTACGGTTGCTTTGGTGAAGAGAGAGGGGTGGAGCGGGTTTGGGGTGTTTTGGGTTTGGTGGTGGCCGCTGGCAGAGTACCAGCGGCAGAGGGAATGGTGGTTGCGGGATTAGTGACAGCGGCGGTCGTGGGTGGTGTATCTTGCGATCAATGGCTGGGGGTAGTGTTGGGGCGGGCGGCGACTTTCTTTGATCGTGTCATTGGATAAGTTGCAGAGTTTGTGTGGGAGTAGGGAAATCTGAAGAGAAAAATGAAGAGAAAGTGTTCTCCCTTTATGGTTGTCAGCTGCTAGCCGTTGCTCATGTGCGGATGTGGCGGCTGTGATAAGGGCCCATCAAATCCCAACTGTCACGCTCCTGTCACTATCCTGATCAAGAGTTTAAAATTCAAAAAGGGAAATTAATTAAGATAAATAGGGGAAAGAAAAAAAAATTAATAAAAAAAAATTAAGGGAAGTAAATCAAAATAAAATAGGAAAGGATTCGGAGATGGAGAAAATCACGGGATGGAAATTAAAAAGGAAAATAAAATAAAAAGAAAAATAAAATAAAGAAAATAAGGAAAAAGGAAGAAACGTGGGTTGCCTCCCACAAAGCGCCGTGGTTAGCGTCTCGGTCTAGACGTTGGTGACCGATATCAGAGCTGGTCAGGTGGCTCAACAAAGTTCATCTCCTCAGCGATGAATGACTTGAACCCCTCGTAGAATGCCTTGAGACGGTGTCCATTGACCTTGAATGTGACTCCAGTGTCCAAACTTCGGATTTCAATAGCGCCATGGTCATAAACGGTTGTGACATCATAAGGGCCAGTCCACTCGGACTTCAATTTTCCTGAAAACAACCTCAAACGAGAGTTATACAGTAGGACTTTTTGTCCAACAGTGAAAGATTTATGCGAGAGAAATTTGTCGTGGTAAGCCTGCGTCTTGCCTGATGCGTTCCTTGTAGGCTAGAACGCTCTCTTTTGATCGTTGTCCAGCGACGAGGGTTTCAATGCGGAATTTAACTCGAAGAAAGCACGTGAATCTCCAAGGTAAGGTGTCCTTGGCACTCCACGCCGAATCCCTTGAGGATCTTGTGTCAAATCGATGAATCTCTACGGTAAGGTGTCCACGGCACTCCAAAGACGAATGACTCAATAGATAGTGCTTTCAAGTTTTACTTGACAAGCTAATCGAATGCACGAAACTCAATTAGTTGCAAGGTTCATCAAGAACAAGTGGATTAAGATCCAAATCAATCTGATTTCAATTATCAAAATAGTCTCCCCCAAAAATAACATGGGCGGCTCCTTTTTAAAGAAGCACCAAACCCTAATTCCAAAAATGGAAACTAGTTTAGTTTCTAAATAATGACTTAAAAAAAAATGGCAACAAGCCACCCTTCCAAATAAGTTCTGAAACCCTAAAATAACATAAATAAAGTCTACTAAATAGGATAGAAGTGCAGGCGCCGCCGTTTAGGTCAAAAGGCCCAAGTGGCTTTGCTTGTGGGTCCGCCGAATCACGTTTTAAGGAAACAAGGCGTTTTCCTTATTCCCTTGAGCGTTCCCACTGAAATTTGGAGGGAAACTTCCTAACATATAGATGAAGTTCTTGGATGTATATTGTGTGAGGAAATATGCTCCAATCTTCAAAAGGCTCGGCAGTGGCTTTCGCTGTCAAATGCGGGCTTGTGATTTGGGCCTGTCCCAAATCCTTCGGGCGTTTCTCTTGATTTTTGGCCTGGACTCCTCTCTTGTATTATAAATGGTCATGACCTAGTCAAAAATAGGAAAAGGGCACTGGTGGACCTAAAGGTTCGGGGTGGCCATGTGTAGCCCATCCGTAGGCGCGGACGCGGTGCGGATTAGGGTTACAAGGCGCAGTCGGGGGGCGCGCAGGTTGGCTCCCTTTGAGGCTGTCTCTGCCTTCAGTTCCATGTGGATGAGGCTACTGAGCCTCACTTGTAGGGCTCGGGCCCTGGCACGAGTGATCGGGCCCGTGGGCGGCAATGGGAGGCTCGCGGCTGCATCCTCCAAGGCTCGGGCCTTGGCGCGGGTGGTTGCGCCTACTGGTGCGTCACTAGGGTTGGATCCGGCTGGGATCGTATCATCCCCTCCATCTTGAGAAGGATTCGCCCTCCAATCCAGATCAGCAATATCCTCATCACCTGCATCAAACAACCGTAAGTCAGAAATATTAAAGGTTTCATGTATCGAACCATACTCACTTGGAAGGTCGAGGCGGTAGGCGTTGTTGTTGATCTTCTCAACAATCTGAAATGGGCCATCTCCCCGTGGGGATAATTTTCCTTTCCGCTTCTCTGGAAATCTCTCAAGTCTTAGGTGCAGCCACACCCAATCGCCAACTTGAAAGGACGCGGTCTTGCGGCCTTCATTGTGCTTGCGCACTAGGCGCTCATTAGTACGCTCAATGTTTGCCTTAGCCTTCTCATGTATCTGTTTGATGTGTTCTGCCCCCTGTTGTCCATCTAAGTTAGAAACATCACTCAAAGGCAAAGGGGTCAAATCCATGGGAGTTAGCGGATTAAAGCCATAAACTACTTCAAAAGGTGAACAATTTGTAGTAGAATGGATTGAACGATTATAAGCAAACTCCATGAAAGGCAAATGATCAGTCGATTTAGAAACATGCTTGGTAACTAAAGAGTGTAAAAGAGACCCTACAGTACGGTTAACTACCTCAGTTTGGCCGTCGGTTTGAGGGTGACAAGAAGTCGAATACAACAATTTCGTTCCAAGGCGACTCCACAACACTCGCCAAAAGTGGCTCAAAAACCTTCCATCACGGTCACTAACAATACTAATAGGCATACCATGGAGGCGGACTACCTCTCTAAAGAATATATTAGCAACCTGAGACGCATCACTAGTATTTTTACAAGGCAAAAAGTGCGCAATTTTGGAAAATCGATCCACAACAACAAATATACCATCCTTACCATCCCAAGATTTAGGTAAACCTACAATTAAGTCCATGGATAGATCGGTCCAAGGTTGGGAAGGTACGGGCAGCGGCATAAACTCAGCATGACTAGCTAACCGAGATTTTGCCCTTTGGCAAACTACACATCTAGCAATCACACGCACAACATCACGTCTCATTCTAGGCCAATAAAAGTGTGATTTCAGCATGTCATAGGTTTTATTAATGCCAAAGTGGCCAATCAATCCACCACTATGTGATTCATGCACAAGTAATTCACGCAAAGAACACTTAGGAATGCAAAGGCGCTTGCGCCGAAACAGATAGTTTTCATGCGTATAAAATTTTACATCAGCCATGGAATCACAAGTCTTATAGATCTCACCAAAATCCAAATCAGTAGGGTAGAGTGGAATTATTTGAGAAAACCCTAAAAATTTGACACTTAACGAAGAGATCAAGGCATACCTCCTAGACAATGCGTCGGCCGCAACATTGTCTTTTCCTTCCTTGTACTTGATGTGATAAGGGAAAGCTTCCAAGAACTCCAGCCACACGGCATGTCTCCTGTTCAACTTCCCTTGTCCCTTTAGGTATTTGAGGCTCAAGTGGTCGGTGTGCACCACAAATTCCCTCGGCATCAAGTAGTGTTGCCAAACCTCGAAAGCCCTAACTAGCGCATAAAGCTCTTTGTCATACGTCGGATAACACAACTGGGCATCCTTGAGCTTCTCACTAAAGAAGGCTATTGGCTTCTTCTCTTGCATCAAAACAACACCTATACCGATCCCACTCGCGTCGCACTCCAACTCAAACGGTTTGTCAAAGTCGGGAAGGGCTAACACGGGCGCGTTGGACAGCTTGTCCTTCAACGCTTGGAATGCGGCCTCTTGAGGTTCCTCCCACCTGAAATCAACATGTTTCTTAGTTAGGTCATTAAGTGGAGCGGCAAGAGTACTAAAATCACGAATGAAACGACGATAAAAGGAAGCTAAGCCGTGAAAGGAGCGGATGTCGTTTGCTGTTTTTGGCGTAGGCCACTCCTTGATTGCTTGCACCTTCACTTCATCCACCTTAACACCGTCCTTCCCCATAAGAAATCCTAAAAACTCAACCTGTTCTAAAGCAAAAGAGCACTTGGAGAGTTTAGCATAAAGCTTCTCTTCACGCAAGGTTAGAAAAATCTCCTTAAGGTGTAAAACATGATCATGCAAAGACTTGCTGTAAACTAAGATGTCATCAAAGTATACAACAACAAATTTTCCTATGAAACGCCTAAGAACATGGTTCATAAGTCTCATGAAAGTACTTGGGGCGTTAGTCAATCCAAACGGCATCACTAACCATTCATACAATCCATACTTTGTTTTAAATGCCGTTTTCCATTCATCACCCTCTTTCATTCTAATTTGATGATAGCCACTCATGAGATCAATTTTAGAAAAGATTACACTACCACTAAGCTCATCTAACATATCATCTAAGCGAGGTATGGGGTGATGATACTTTACCGTAATTTTGTTGACAGCTCGGCAGTCAACACACATTCGCCAAGTTCCATCTTTCTTTGGCACTAAAAGCACTGGAACGGCGCATAGAGACAAGCTCTCCCGGACATATCCCTTGCTAAGGTGCTTATCAACCTGCCGCTGAAGTTCCTTAGTCTCCTCGGGGTTGCTCCTATAGGCTGGTCTATTTGGGATAGTCGAACCCGGTACAAAATCAATTTGGTGCTCTATGCCGCGGATTGGAGGCAAACCGGCTGGCATCTTTTCGGGTGTTACATCCTTGAACTCCTGCAAAACAGCCAATATAGAAGAAGGCACAGAAGCTAAGGGATCAAGGTTAGTAGTGCTCAAACAAAAAGATTTAAAGTGAAGAAGAATCAAAGGGCGATTCTCGCCACAAAACTGTTTTTGTAAAACAAGCGCTCGGCGCAAATCTTTTGCTTTCGCATACAAGTTTACTTTCTTTTCTTTTTCTTGCCTTTTCTTTTCTTTTTCAAGCTCTTTATTTTCTGTTTTTAACCCGTGCTCACTTTTTTCACGGGGGCTGTTTTCATCAATTCTTTTGTCTAGAAACCGTGAGGCCTCAAATTCAGCATAAGACTTTTCCAACCAGAGCTGGTCCTCAAGCACTTGCTTAGGTGTAAGGGGTGCGAGTGTGAACTTCACTCCTTCCTTCTCAAGCTTGTATCGATTGCTTTTTCCTTCGTGAATGGCGTTGTGGTCGAATTGCCAAGGTCGGCCAAGCAACACATGTGACGATTGCATTGGGACTACATCACACCATACTTCATCCTTGTATTTCCCAATAGAAAAGCTCACCAACACTTGTTTAACCACCCTAAGGCCGACTCCATCATTCATCCATTGCAAAGTGTACGACTTGGGATGCTTGACGGCAGATAACCCTAACTTGTGCACAAGAAGCGTACTAGCACAATTAGTACAAGACCCATTGTCAATAATAAGAGAGCATACCTTAGTACCAATGTGGCACCTAGCATGGAATAGGTTCTCTCTTTGTTCCTCCTCACGAGTCTCGGCTCTAGGTTGCACACTCAAAGTCCTCCGAGCTACTAGGGTAACCGGATCACAAACCCTAGTTTCATGATCCACCGCCTCTTCTTCCTCACTCTCCTCTTCCGAATCCTCCACCACCTCATAATCATCTTCCGAGTCCATCTCTCCATTGTCCCTAATGATCAGAACTCTTTTGTTGGGACATTCGGCCTGCTTATGGCCTCGGCCACTACACTTAAAGCACACAATGTCTCTTGTAGGCACACGGTTAGTACTAGTAACGGGAACTTTAGAAAGAGTAGGGTTTGTCGAATTACCTTTGGTACCATATGAAGGTTTAGATACCTTGGGTGTTTCCTTGCTGTCCTTATTCCCCTTGGACCATGTAGACTTGTTCCAAGTGGAAGTCCGAGACACAACAGTAGACGGCTTAGAGTAGGCTGCCTTAGCCTTGCGTTGCCTCTCGATCTTCACGGCCATGTGAAGCATCTCCTCCAAAGTCCTATATTGGCACAACTCTAAGGCGTTAGCTATCTCTGGATTCAGCCCACTCATGAACTTAGACATCTTCGAATCCTCATCCTCTATCACATTAACCCTAGCCAAAAGAACTTCCAACTCGTTGTGATAGTCATTCACGGTTTTGGACCCTTGGGTAAGCTTTTGTAAACGCTGAAGTTGGTCCTTATGATAGTACGGTGGAACAAACCTCCTCTTCATCACATACTTCATGTTCTCCCAAGTAGTTGCAGGTCCTCTCACATCCTCATTCACTTGCTCCCACCAATGGGCAGCATATCCAGAAAACTCCACGGAAGCTAACCTTATTTTCTTTTCATCCGTGTAGTGGTGACACCTAAAAATCGCTTCCATCTTTCGTTCCCAAGTCAGATATGCCTCGGGATCATCCTTCCCTTCAAAGGCTGGAATCTTGAGCTTGACACTCCCAAGATGGTTGTCAGCTCGCTCCCGCTCCTCGCGACGCGGCTGCTCGAAGTGACGCTCTCGCCCTCCAAAGGCTCGGGATCATCCTACCGCGCCCATGTGCACCTCCTCCGCGCATTTGGAACCCCCTCGGTCCCGCCATGTGAGGACCCTCTTCCTCATACTCATTTTCAGAACCATCTAACTCAGGATCATTGCACTGGTCGTCGCTCGGTGCAGGTGCATAGGCCTCTCGATTCACTCTAGGGTTTAGGTGTTGCACAAAGTGTGCCCCGGGCTCTTGTGGAACAACATCCTCACGTACCCTAGCCTCAACCTGCTGCCTCCAAGCTTTCATATCCTAGAGCTGGGCTGCTATGTCTTGTAGTGCCTTGGCTACATCGTTCACAATCGTAGCCTCCTTTTCTGGATCTCCTGACATCCTGAAATTCAAAACAGAAAATTTTCCAAGCGTAAAATTGCCTAAAACTATCACTCCCTCACGTGTTTACTCTCGTGTTTGTCTCTATAATAATCTCACAATAAGATTGCCTCAGATCCTCCTCCAGTCGTCCAAGATGAACCTGACTCGAAGAAATTTCAAGAAAAGCTTCCAAAGAGACACAAAGAAAACTAGTGTAGAAAGAAAATTTTGAGGTAGTATACTCGATTCAATTGCAAAGATCAATAAATCAATCAAGTGTACTACAGAGTAGGAAGGCACAGTAGTCTTGGAATCAAAGAAAAGATCGAAATACACAGATTGAGTCAATTGACAACTCAAAAACGCTAATGGCATGCGATTAGGGTTTTGAAACTTGTTTTTGCCACAACTTTTGATTCCCAATTCGAAATCCAATGATTCTTTTTGATATGAGTCACAAATTCACTCTAGTATTTGATTCTGAAGTTCTTCTCTTTTTTTTTGAAGGGTACTGATTTCGCCCCTGTTCTATTTTTTGACGAAATTGCTTCACTTTTTTTTTTTTTGAAATTCAATGCAACTGAAAACACAAATTAACTAAGACACTTTGGGGGACTTTGTTTTTTTTTTTTGACAATAGTAAAGACCTACAAATCGTTGAAATGATTTGCACACTAATGGCACACACAAGACACGAATTGACACAAGACAACTAATACACAGCACACAAGAGAATTGGTGTAGAAGAGAATGAAGGAATACCAATTCTAACAAAGAAAACGCAATAATTAAAGGGATAGATTTACCAAGTTGGGACAGCTGAGCTCCACTACCAACTGATGCGTTCCTTGTAGGCTAGAACGCTCTCTTTTGATCGTTGTCCAGCGACGAGGGTTTCAATGCGGAATTTAACTCGAAGAAAGCACGTGAATCTCCAAGGTAAGGTGTCCTTGGCACTCCACGCTGAATCCCTTGAGGATCTTGTGTCAAACCGATGAATCTCCGCGGTAAGGTGTCCACGACACTCCAAAGACGAATGACTCAATAGATAGTGCTTTCAAGTTTTACTTGACAAGCTAATCGAATGACCGAAACTCAATTAGTTGCAAGGTTCATCAAGAACAAGTGGATTAAGATCCAAAGCAATCTGCTTTCAATTATCAAAATAGTCTCCCCCAAAAATAACATGGGCGACTCCTTTTTAAAGAAGCACCAAACCCTAATTCCAAAAATGGAAACTAGTTTAGTTTCTAAATAATGACTTAAACAAAAATGGCAACAAGCCACCCTTCCAAATAAGTTCTGAAACCCTAAAATAACATAAATAAAGTCTACTAAATAGGATAGAAGTTCAGGCGCCGTCGTTTAGGTCAAAAGGCCCAAGTGGCTTTGCTTGCGGGTCCGCCGAATCACGTTTTAAGGAAACAAGGCGTTTTCCTTATTCCCTCGAGCGTTCCCACTGAAATTTACAAGTAAACTTCCTAACACATATATTAAGTGTTGGGATGAATATTGTGCGAGGAAATATGCTCCAATATTCAAAAGGCTCGGCAGTGGCTTTCGCTGTCCAATGCGGGCTTGTGATTTGGGCCTGTCCCAAATCCTTCGAGCGTTTCTCCTGATTTTTGGCCTGGACTCCTCTCTTTTATTATAAATGGTCATGACCTGGTCAAAAATAGGAAAAGGGCGCTGGTGGACCTAAAGGTCCGGGGTGGCCATGTGTAGCCCATCCGTAGGCGCGGACACAGTGCGGATTAGGGTTACAAGGCGCAGCCGGGGGGCACGCAGGTTGGCTCCCTCTGAGGCTGTCTCTGCCTTCAGTTCCATGTGGATGAGGCTACTGAGCCTCACTTGTAGGGCTCGGGCCCTGGCACGAGTTATCGGGCCCGTGGGCGGCAATGGGAGGCTCGCGACTGCATCCTCCAAGGCTCGGGCCTTGGCGCGGGTGGTTGCGCCTATGGGTGCGTCACTAGGGTTGGATCCGGCTGGGATCGTATCATTGCCCTTGTAGATGAGGGCATTTTTGTTGGCATCATCGCGAAGCTCTTCTAACTCCTGGATTTGCAATTTGCGATGTTGTCCAGCTTCGTCAAGGTTGAAATTGGCTTTCCCAATGGCCCAGAAGGCTTTATGCTCGATCTCAACGGATAAGTGGCAAGGTTTGCCGTAGACAAGTCGATAGGGGGTCATGCCAATAGGAGTCTTGAACGCTGTCCGATAGGCCCATAGAGCATCGTCAAGCTTCAAGCTCCAGTCCTTGCGGGATTGGTTGACCGTCTTTTCTAAAATTGACTTGATCTCACGGTTAGACACCTCGACTTGGCCGTTGGTCTGCGGGTGGTAAGCTGTGGAGACACGATGTGTGACTCCATACTTATTGAGCAAGCTGTTGATGACTCGGTTGCAGAAGCGGGTTCCACGGTCACTGATGAGAGCTCGAGGGGCTCCAAACCTACTAAAAATACGAGGGCGAAGAAAAGCTCCAACCACTTTGGAATCATCAGTCTTGGTCGCCTTAGCCTCAACCCATTTAGAAACGTAATCAACCGCTAAAAGGATATATACGTTTCCATATGAATTGGGGAAGGGACCCATAAAATCAATGCCCTAAATATCGAAAATTTCACAAGCGCCGGGCACCAATATTACCTGTACTCTGACAGCGCGGGTAAGCTGCATAGAACATGTAACTGTCTTTAAAAATTGAGGGCCAGTAGAGTCCTGCCTCTAGAACTCTCATGGCTGTCTTCTTAGCTGTGAAGTGTCCTCCTGCGGTGGAGGAGTGACAGAATTTGAGGATAGAAGGAACCTCATCTGTGGTAACGCATCTTCAAATGATTTGATCCGAGCAGAACTTCCAAAGATAGGGGTTGTCCCAAATATAAGACCTAGCTTGTCTCCTGATACGCTTCTATTCCGAGGGAGATGAATCCGCTGGAAAGTGACCTAAGGCATAGAAATTAGCAATATCAGTAAACCAAGGGTACTCAATGGCTTGGGCAAGACAGAGTTTTTCATCAGGGAAAGTGTCACGAATAGGAATAAGTGAGTCATCTGTCTGGGCAGACAGGCGGCTCTGGTGATCAGCCACTGAGTTCTTAGTGCCTCTCTTGTCCTTGATCTCGAGGTTGAACTCCTGAAGTAAGAGTATCCACTGGATAAGGTGAGGTTTGGCATCCAGCTTGGTCAAGAGGCAGCGGAGTGCGGTATGGTCTGAAAAGACAGTCACTTTCGTTCCCAAAAGGTACTGACAGAATTTATCCAAGGCAAAGACTACGACGAGGAGCTCCTTCTCTGTAGTTGTGTAATTCCGTTGGGCAGCATCTATGAGTTTGGAGGCGTAGTAGATGACATAAACCTCTCGGTCTTTCTTCTGTCCCAACACTGCTCCCAAGGCATTATTGCTCGCGTCACACATAATTTCGAATGGAAAGGTCCAGTCAGGTGCGCAAATAATGGGGGCTGATATGAGCTTCTGTTTGAGGAGGTTGAATGCGGTTTTACAGTTATCGTCGAAGATGAATTCAACGTCTCGCTGTAGCAGCTGGCACATCGGCTGTGTGACCTTGGAGAAATCTTTGATGAACCTCCTGTAGAAACCTGCATGACCAAGAAATGAACGTACTTCGCGTACACAAGTAGGATATGGTAAGGACTCGATTACCTCAATTTTTGCTTTGTCCACTTCGATTCCTTTGTGGGAAACGATGTGACATAAAATCAGTCCCTGTTTTACCATAAAGTGTCACTTCTCAAAATTAAGAACGAGGTTAGTTTCAACACATCTCTGTAAAACTTTTCATAAAGTAAGTAAACATTCAGGAAAAGAATTACCGTAGACGGTGAAATCGTCCATAAATACCTCAATGTCGTGTTCAATGAGCTCGGAGAAGATACTGACCATGCAACACTGGAATGTGGCAGGAGCGTTGCAAAGACCGAAGGGCATCCTTCTGTAAGTGAATGTACCAAAGGGGCAAGTGAAGGTTGTCTTGTCTTGATCGTCTAGGGCAACCGGTATCTGGTGAAATCCTGAGTAGCCATCGAGGCAACAGTAGTGTGTCTTCCCAACCAAGCGCTCTAGCGTCTGGTCAATAAACGGCAGGGGGAAGTGGTCCTTCCTCGTGGTGGCGTTTAATCGACGGTAATCAATACAAACGCGCCATCCGTTCTAGATGCGCGTGGGAATCTGTTCACTATTATGTCCCGTAGTGATTGTGATACCTGTTGATACGATCACGCCTAACCTCATTCTCTCTATGTACCAGCACCACCTAAGCATTGGGTTCTCAGCCACAACTGTCCAGTGGCTAAGCATGGGGATCGCAGAACAAAGCTCGGCAACAAAAGCTCCATCCAAGAGGGCCAAGAATAATGATCTGATGGACAAGCAAATGACGTCTAATTTGCGCAAACAAAGTCTTGATGGAAACGTCAAGATGTTAGCTTTCATTTGGGACAAGTTTCAGGCCAATCGGACGGGTGGATCAAAAGTTAAGGTCGTTGACATTTTAGCGCGCAGATTCAACGAGCCAGCTTCGACGTGTGAACTTTCCAGTATAGCGTTTTGCCACTGGTTTGGAGGGGACATTACAAGCTGTAATGCTTCCCCACTTGTGATAATTTATTGTATTTCTTTCCTATTTATAGAACATCAAGCTAGTGTTATTATTCAGATTATTGCCAAGTGAAAAGCTAGAGAGAGTTCCTCCTCTAGCCTATCACCAAGGCTTGATCCAAGTGTGTTATTTGAGTGATTTAAGATTGTTTCCATTTCTGTAATTCAAGTGTGTTCTCAAGTAATAAACAAGTGTTCCTTTGTGCATCCAAACTGAGTTCAATCAAGTGTTCCATCATCAATCCATCCAATTCCAATCAAATACTCAATCCTTTCCATTCATCCTATTTCCTATCATCCATTTCCGCTGCACTTATACTCCATCTTCCATCATATTTCCTTCCATCTTACACTCTGCCTTGTGTCACAACTCCAAGCTAGATCCTCCTTCAACATAGATTCAAACTCCCCTTACAAAGGAGGTTGGATCTTATCAAGTGGTAGCGGAGCTCTAGCCGCTTCGAGTTGCCTTCTGTTGCCTTTCTTCTTTCCGAGTCTGTCCAGAAAATCCACCATATTCCTGTCTCGTTTTGTGAGTAATACAGCTTACAAAAATCCGAATTTTTGTGTCAAACACCTTCGTCCTGTGCTTAACAATTTTCGTGTTTTGGTCGTCCTGAAATTCCATGAAAATAGTACTCATTCTGATCAAAACAAAAAGTTGCACAGATTCGCATCCGAGAAAAACATACCTTTATTGTTGGTCTGATTAAAGTACTTTCCAGACGGAATTATCTCTTCCTTCCTTGACAAAACTTGTATCTCTACATCTTAAAAGTCTTCCTGTAAAATTTCGTGATCTTTAGACATCATTTGCTATTCCTTTGAGCCCAAATCGAAAGTTTGCACCAAGCTGTCCCAGTTATTCTATTCTTCCAAATCAGCTTTGTGTCATAAATGGCAGCACATATCTCACTCCTTTTCTATTAAACAAACGAATTCAAACACCTCATTTCCCTCACATGTGAGCAGCCAACACATGCCTTACTTTCTTTCTATTAAACAAGCCAAAAGTCCAGCCCTTACCCATCCGTGCACAACCCACATTCCACTCCTAGAAAGCTGAATATTCTCTTACACAACCTTACATATTCTCTTGATCTAAAATCCTAGCACGTGTTTGCATATATTCTTCAATATTCACTTACAAATGTGCGCCACCTTTGCTAGAACCTAGCTGTCCGTGTGCAAGTCTTTCCATCCTTCCAATTCTTCAAACAAAATCAATCCAAAACAGCCAAGTCATTCCTTTGTAACCCAAACCGAAATCATTCCTTGATTTGGAACACATCTCTTTCAAACAACACTTGTTCACATGCAGGATACGTTTGTTCTCTAAAATAAAAAAAAATAAAAAAAAAAAGAAAAGAAAAGAAAAGAAAAAACAATACGAGAACTTTGAAAAAAAAATAAAAAAAAATAAAATAAAAAATCCAAGTGTTGTTTCAATTATTCGTTCATTTATATTCTATACCCCCTACATGGGCGGTTGCAATCTTTAAATTCAAGTCATTTCAATTCCGTTATTTACATTCAAGTCATTTCAATTCAAGTCATTTCAATTCCGTTATTTCCATTCAAGTCATTTACTTTCAAGCTCAAAGGGAGGCCTTGTCGCCCTTTTTACTTTTCTGTCCTAGGATTGGTTCTACCATCCTCTCTTTACAATTCAAGTCATTTCCATTCAGCTATTTAAATTCAGCCATTTAAATTTCAGCAATTTAATTCAAGTAATTTACTTTCTTGTACTTTACTTTCTTGCTCAAAGGGAGGCTTTGCCGACCTCTTTATTTTCTGTCCAAGGTTGGTTCTACCATCCTTTTCTTATTTTCGTTCAACTATTTCAATCCTTGAATTTCTAAATTTAAATGAACTTCAAAACGATAATTGAACAAACAGAAAGGACACTGTTTGAGGACATTATTTGGACAAAAGGAAAACGGAACAATCTTGTGAGGCTTGAGTGTATAAGTGAGGACAATCTCTACGAGAGTTTCAAATACGAGAGCAAACACGTGAGGGAGTGAATTGTTTTCAACTAACATATATACACCTAATTTGTTTATTTTTGCAGGTAAAATGACTTCCTACATTTCTTGTCAATCAAGCTATGGCCTAGGTCCCTCCGAACAAGGCCTTGGCCGTGGCCCCTCTAATAATGGTCGCAACCATCGAGATCACCCCACTTCCCTCCATCGACAACTTCAACTTCCCATCCTTAAAGGAACATCCTTTTCGGCCGAATTTATTGAATGGGAATATCACCTCGTAAAAACATTTGAATGTCATCAACTTTCGGAAAAACAGAAAATTAGACTTGCTTCCAAGACATTTGATGACTTTGCTTATGAAAGGATTCGTATCTCTATTAGCCATGAAGGTGAAAGGGGTAGGATGTGGCCAATTGCAACTTGGGCTGAAATGAGACATGTCATGAGACAATGTTTTGTGTCATCATATTATGAAGAATTCTTAGAAGACGAGTTGTCCTCCCTTCAACAAGGAACCAAAACCGTGATAGAATATTATCATGAGTTTGTTGATTTACTCATTAAGACTTATCTTCAAGAAGAGGAGGGCATGATCATGGATTTATTTGAAAGTGGGTTAAATAGAACGATTAGAAGACAACTTGAACTCTATGAGTTTACAAGCTTGCAATCCATGATGCTCCATGCTTGTGGAGTTGAAGAACAAGAATCCTTGATGAAGCAAAACAGTAGCTCCATCCATTGTTGTCCGAGTAACATGAAGGTTCCTACTTCCATTACCATAGAGCACAAGCCGAGCCAAGCACACCAAGGAGATTGCACTCACCAAAAACAGCCACCACCCTCTCAATCTTTTGAACCAATTGTAACTGAAAAATATAATTTGATTGAAGAGAGTGTGACCGAAAATACAGCAATGATGAGTGAAAAATGTGAGGTTGTACATGAGGTGCAACAAGAGAGTGAGTGTGAACGAGAGAAGAAAGTAAGAGATGAGAAAAATACACGGCATGAAAATAGCAAGCATGCCAATGAGAGTGAGTTCAACCACACCCTTGAGAATGAGTTGAGTGAGCCCGTTGAACCAAATCAATTTCAAGTTTCCGATAGCCTTTTGTTTGAACTCAATTCTAACAATCCATTGTTGGAACTTGAGAATGAAACAAAAGAAAGGTCCGAAGGGTGTGAAGAAGGAAACCTTTCAATTTCAGCCATAACTT